>JAAALK010000283.1:50673751-50926382 GCA_019279435.1 Zizania palustris | reverse complement strand
GATCAGTTTACTACTGCTATTATTTCTGAGGCTACAGTAGTAACTGATCACAGTGTCAAAGGTGGGAAATGTATGAAAAATCTTCTTGGCTACAGTAGTCAGCTATTACTTCCGAAGCCACTATATTAATTCTCAAGCTAGGAGATTGTGTTGTTCTCTCTCTTTAGTTTTGTTGATACCTCAGCATATTTTGTGTTGTTTTTCCCTCTAATGTTCCATGGCAACAAAATATGCTGAGGCCTCAACGACATTGTGATCAGTTTACTACCGCTATTATTTCTAAGGCTACTATATACTAATCCTCAAGTTCATGCATTCGGTTGAAGACCAACATTAGATTCTGCAATTTCTTTTAGAGGCCTATGATGCAAATTGTTATTTAGTTATCTCATGTATGTCATCAAGCCATGGGACACATCCATTCCTATCAACAACTTCTTTCTCGTGTTGCTGACAGGGAATGGATGTGCTCATGGTTCCATGGCAGCCATGAACATTTTGAAAAGCTACACAAAATATGCTGAGGCCTAAACAACACTGTGACCAGTTTACTACCGCTATTATTTCTAAGGCTACTATATACTAATCCTCAAGTTCATGCATCTGGCTGAAGGCCAACATTAGATTCTGCAATTCCTTTTAGGGGCCTATGATGCAAATTGTTATTGAGTTATCTCATGTATGTCATCAAGCCATGAGATACATCCATTCCTATCAACAACTTCTTTCTCGTGTTGCTGACAGGGAATGGATGTGTTCATGGTTCCATGGCAGACATGAACATTTTGAAAAGCTACACAAAATATGCTGAGGCCTCAACAACATTGTGTTCAGTTTACTACTGCTATTATTTCTAAGGCTACTATATACTAATCCTCAAGTTCATGCATCCGGTTGAAGACCAACATTAGATTCTGCAATTCCTTTTAGAGGCCTATGATGCAAATTGTTATTTAGTTATCTCATGTATGTCATCAAACCATGTGACACATCCATTCCTATCAACAACTTCTTTCTCGTGTTGCTGACAGGGAATGGATGTGCTCATGGTTCCATGGCAGCCATGAACATTTTGAAAAGCTACACAAAATATGCTGAGGCCTAAACAACACTGTGACTAGTTTACTACCGCTATTATTTCTAAGGCTACTATATACTAATCCTCAAGTTCATGCATCTGGCTGAAGGCCAACATTAGATTCTGCAATTCCTTTTAGGGGCCTATGATGCAAATTGTTATTGAGTTATCTCATGTATGTCATCAAACCATGTGACACGTCCATTCCTATCAACAACTTCTTTCTCGTGTTGCTGACAGGGAATGGGCGTGAACATGGTTCCATGGCAGACATGAACATTTTGAAAAACAACACAAAATATGCTGAGGCCTCAACAACACTAGAGAGAGAAAACAACACAACATCCTAACTTTAGGATTAATATGACATCAGACCTTTTTTGCATAACCAAAATTCTGATACATTAGCATCTTCATATGAATAGTTTATCTATGGCGGAAGAAGGACGTTCCATCGAGGAGCTCATCTACGAGTCTCCCGCAAAAACAAATAAAGAGGGTTCATCTGAAGGATCCTCCGATAGCGAATCTTCGTACCACTCTCCGGAGAATGAACATCCAATGGAGCCTAGGAAGAAGAGAACGAGAGAAGACGCCGATGAGGATTACATTCCTGAAGCTCAAGCGGAGGTAATTATTACGTTAGTAACAAGTCAGAGCAGCTTCTAACCGAGGATTACATTCCTGAAGCTCACATTGTCTATCATCGTAGGATCGTCCAAAGCGAGGAAGCAAGCGTCGATTATTCCAAGTCGAGAAAAGAACAACTATTGTCCCAGCTATTGAGTCAGCTGAGCGAACAGATGTTGAGCCCGCTGCCACAACATCGTCTGCAAATGCGAAGAGGAGAGGGAAACGGGAGAAGAACAAGCTACATACAACTATCTATGAGGTTGAAGAAGTGCATGTTGATGGGGCTCCAAAGAAGCCAAAAGAAATCACAGCGAAGTGGCGTAACGACTGTGGATGTCTCGCCAGGGAGCGATGTAAGATAGTTTGGAAAAATTGGAAGACTGTCCCTGAAGCTACAAAGAACGAATTGTGGCAGCATATAAAAGCGCATTATAAATTCCCGGAAGACCGCTTAGAAGACGCTAAAGCTGCCACATTGAAGACTATCGGGAAGGCTCTCCGTACATTTAGGACTAAACTGAACACACAATACCTTCAGAAAGATGAGTCGCCACTCAACGACTACGGCTTTATAACGCCAAATGAATGGAATGAATTCAAAATGCAGCATTGCTCCGAAGAAGCCAAACAAGAGAGCATAATGTTCAAAGAACTTAATAAGAAGAATAAGTTCCCCCATAAACTTGGGCCAGGTGGATATAAGGCTAAGGAGGATGAGTGGAGTAAAAAGGAGGAGGAGGACCGTGCGGCTGGGTTACCTGAACAGTTTTCAGGTGCTGATCAGCGCACTAAGAGATGGCTCCTAGGTCGAGCTAAAAAAACACCCGAGGGCCAATATATGATCTCCGACTCACGGACTAGTGAAGTATTCCAGAAAGCACAGGAAATCGCTGAGTTGGAGAAGACTGGAAAGTTCAAGCCCGAGGGATGTAATGACCAGCTTACATCTGCTCTCGGAAACGAGGAACATCGAGGGCGCACCCGAGGTGTCTCTTCTATAGCACCCTGGAAAAATACTTTCAAGAAACAGGAGGGTGCCACATACAAGAAGCGTCAAGCACGCACAGACGACGCCGCAGAGCGCCGTGCAGAGTGGGAGCGACACTTTTTTGAATTTATTAACGAGAATCCAAACATAATGCAGGCTGCAGCTGGACAAATAATTGTGCCAGAGGTACGACTCGACGTACCAAGCAGTGTTGGCTCAGTACAAGACAAATTTCCTGTAAATTATATTAAAGAGGACACACCCTGCAGCCTGCATGTACCGATAGGGCGCAAAGGGCATTCCCAAGAGGCTGCACGAGGCATTGCTATGCCTGGGGATTTATTTCACAATCGGCCTATTCCTGCTGACTATACCAAGGTTCAGGTCAATGAGATCACCAACGACAGATTTATTAATGACCCCTTGGATCTTCCAATGCCTGATGAGGGGATTGAGACAATCGGAGATGCTCTAAATAACTTTGTCCTATGGGCGAGCCGAGATATCAAATTACTGCAGACAAGTTCTCAGAGTAAATCACCTATTGTCTCATCACAATCCCCCGCATATCTTTCATCTCAGGATGTGCAAAATGTAGGATCATTATCACCTGTTGATGAGCGTGAAATAGAGGAAAAGGCAGAGGAAGAGCCAGTGCCCAATAAAGTGGCAGAAGTGATAGAATCGAAAGTGACTTCTGATCCTCAAGTGACAAAGCTAGTGCCAGTGCTTGAGCCCACTGATGAGCCCAACACAAATGTGCCAGAGCCAGATCAAATGCCAGTGCTAGTTCCGACTGAGCCTCAAGTGCTAGTTCCGGCTGATCCTCAAGTGCCAGTGCTAGTTGCTGCCGAGCCTGAAAAACAAGATGCATGCCCAAAGCCAGCAATCCACAAGATAACTGTTCAAGCTGGGCAGTGTTCTGCGCTGAAATCTGAAATGCATAAATTTTTTAATACTTTGGGGCAAACACGTTCTATGCCCGAAGCGGCTCCCATAAAGGCTCCAGTACAAAAGCATGCGGGCTCACTTTCTGTTGATAAGAGGACCTACGGAGACGAGGATTATATCGAATACGAACCAGGCAAACCATTATTACCCCAAGGAGTACTTAATTGTATGCCTTGGGCGATGAAAACATTTCATGACTGGTACCTCGAAGCGTCTTCGTTAGGTGTAACACAAATAGAACTGACGGTTCCACAAGAAATATTCAACTGCCCAGAGTTTAAGCTTGCACTATTTTTCGACGACTTCCATCGGATGTTTCGTCTGAAGCGAACCGACATCACAAGCATGATGCTCTGGTGCATGTAAGTACTTTATACTTTGTCAATACAAAGAAAAAATAAATAATGTCTTATATTGACTATTGTTTTATAACATATGCAGTTGTAATTCACGCGGTGACGAGTCTAAATTGTATGGGTACCTAAACTCGTCATTAATAAGCCAAAGTGCGCTGAACCCGACACTAAACCAGAATGATAGCAAGTACTGGACTGCGGGTAAGAAAAAATTTCAAAGAAAGATGTTCAATAAAGACGAAGACAAACTTAAGAAGAACAAAAGGAGTTGTGCCGCGTTGTATATTGCGCGGTGCATGTATCAATGGAAGGACAGAGAAATTATATGTGGGGCATATAACTTTAAGTAAGTATACCCACTATATCCACTTAAACACGTTTTATCGATTATGAAACTAACATAATCATATATTACTTCTTTCGATAGTGATCATTGGATTGCACTTCTGATATACCCAAAAAGCTCAAGGGTTTATGTGCTCGACTCGCTCGACAAACCCAAAAAAGAATATCAAGATATATTAAATGTTATTCAGAGTGCACATAGATACTACGTGGAAAAGTTAGGTGGCCCACATGATCCACAGAGGCCGAAAGAAATGCTTATCAGAACCAACTTTCCGATAATATTATATTTTTAAATTTGTTAATTCAATTGATAAAGCCAAACTATATATCGTTCTAACTTTGTCTATTTTGAAGTGTCACAAACAATCTCTTGGTTCCGTGCATTGTGGCTACTATACTTGTGATTTCATGAGCAACAACTTAGGAAAGTTTGGGCGGACAGTATCTGAGGATACTAAAGAAGTAAGTTGATTTCTTGTGTGTTAATCTAATATAACTTGCAGCGTATGTACTTATATTTTACGTATGCAGGCGTCAGGTCCATCAACCGTTGCCGAGAAGAGCCAACTCTCTGAATCACAAATGTACGAAATCGTATCAAGGATGTGCCGCTTCACGATGCATGAGATTCTTCATGAGCTTGGAGTATTTTTCGATCCTGAGAGTGAAGTGGCCAAGCATCCAACTTTGTATGATTGGGCCGGAAGAATGAAAAGGCGAACCAATTAAGATATGAGTTAGCCTTCCAAGAAAACATAAACCGCATGAGCATGTATTTGTGAAACAATGAATTGTGTTGATGGATGGTTATTGCGAAACAAAAACCGGAAGAATGTAAATATTGTGAATTTTTGAAAATTGATGAGATTGATGGTTGTTGTGTTGATGTGTTGTTGTTGTGGATGTGTATGTGGATATGTGGATGTTTTGCTGCTGTGTATGTGGATATGTGGATGTTTTGCTGCTGTGTATGTGGATATGTGGATGTTTTGCTGTTGTGTATGTGGATGGCTGTGTGAAGCATATAATTTCTGTGTTTTGGTTTGTGGGATCACAGCATTCTGTGTTATGGCTTATACACAGCAGTGGCGGGCGTGCTGACATCATCTGCCCGCCACTGCTATTGATAACGGCAGTGGCGGGCAGACGAGGTCAGCGCGCCCGCCACTGCTGTTGACATAGTGGTGGCGGGCGTGCTGACATCATCTGCCCGCCACTGCTATTGATAACGGCAGTGGCGGGCAGATGATGTCAGCGCGCCCGCCACTGCTGTTAACACAGCAGTGGCGGGCGCTCTGACCGCCACTGCTAACCAGCGATAGCAGTGGCGTTAGAGCAGTGGCGGACTGGATGCCCGCCACTATAGGTCGATTTTGCCCGCCGCTACAGTGTCGCTTTGTAGTAGTGGAAGCTGCCACGATTTCTCGTCTCATTCGGATACGTGTTGATCAGAGAAAAAAACTTAAAAAGTACAATTCTAATTAGTGCAGGCAACGAGCTATGATTCCCTCATGTATGACCAGCTGTGTGCCAGTTGCCCAATTTGAAGACATTTTTTATCCATAAATAATAAGAGAATATGCCTTATGGGTGATAACCGGACCAACTACCTGCATCTACCGAGATAACCGTCTTGAGCTCTCACCTGCGCATGCAACTAGTTGCTCCACGTGTAAATGCTCCTGAGTCTTGACCAACAAGCTTGGTTAAGTTTTCTGCAGTTCTGCTCACCAAACCATCTCCCTATCAAGACGAATTTGTGCTGCGAGTAGACGCACGTCATCGCAGTGATGACTGACGCAACTCTAAACACAAAAAAAAACTCACAGTTGCCGAAGCTTAAAAAAAACGCTTACAAGCCACGAAAAAACAACAGGAAGGAAAAAAACATAGCATATAATAATCCTGTTGCAATTTTCAACTTGACATGGTAACTTACAAGAAGTGTGTACAGCTGACAAAAGCAGATTTACACGCGCCAAACAATGAAACAAAGTCCCGTCCATGTTAATCACAGGGGGGTAAATGGAAGACAAAAAGGTTTAACGACGAAAAAATTACAGCGGAAGGCCGACCCACCATGCATGCATGCCACCAACTGCCCCGCATCGATCGCTTGCGCCAACGAAGAAGCCGGCCGATCCAACCGCGCGCGCGCCGCCCCGCCCCGCCGGTGAGAGCAAGCTAGGTTGTACGTACATCTACCTCCGTTTGTTCCTGCTGCCGAGCAGCAACGAGATGTAGAAGAGGAAGCGGAAGAGGAAGCCCCATGCGAAGGTGATCCAGAGGCAGTCCCACTTGGTGAGGTCGGTGACGGCCTGCTGCGCCAGGAAGTCCGGCCCCGTCGTGATGCAGGTCCCCGTGCCGATGTTCACGCCGAGCGACGTGCTCATGGCATTGAGCACCCTCAACTTGAGCGCCGGCGGCAGAGCGGCCAGCGGTGTGTTGTCGAACATCTGCACGCCGCGAACGAAGCACCTCGTCGGGTCGCGGAACTCGTTCTGCATCACCGCCTCGTACGGGTACTTGACGAGGGAGATGTAGTGGAACCAGAGCCAGTAGCGCGGGATGCGGTCGCGGTTGATGAAGAAGCCGCTGAAGAGGAGGAAGTAGGCGAGCGTTGATACCACGACGGGGTAACCTAGCATGACGTTCGTCACCACGCCGGAGAGGAACGTGGCGAAGCCGCTGCCGGCCCAGAAGGAGGCCAGCACGATGGCCACGAAGAAGAAGAAACCCTCCGCGCCGCCGGCGAGACCCACGGCGAAGAAGGTGGTGAGCGCGAAGGCGAATGAGAGGACGATCAGGGACGGGAAGCCGACGATGGTATGGGAGAGCACGTAGGACGAGCGACGGTACGCGTTGTACGCCGTCTCGCGGAGGAAGATGTAGCGCTCGTTGAGGAACACCGGGAGCGCGTCGGAGCATGTGTAGAACATGGTCGACATGGCGATGGCGAAGAAGCCCAGCCGCTCCTGCACGCCCTTGGGTGACTCGTCAAGGCGCCAGAAGATGGTCGCCAGGATGAACCCCGTGATCAGCACCGCCGCCAGCCGGATGATGAAGATCTCAGGCGTACGCTTCGTGTTGATGAACGCGCGACGGCTCAACACGCCCATCTCGGTCCAGAACGGGTTGGCGAACTTGGACACGGACTGCGCCGGCGCCGACTCGGAGGGCACTGACACGGTGCCGCCAGTCGCGCCCGATACGAGCTTCCCGCGAGAGATGCTGGCGCTGATGGTCTCTTTAAGTGACATCACCGGCAGCCTGTCGCTGTGGTGGCCGCCGTCGGGGTGCCTGATCCTGTTTGCCATGCGCATCTGCCACGACTTGTTGTGCTCGACGAGGTCCTTGGCCCCTCCCGGCATGGTCTCCAGCTCTTTGATCAGGTCCAGTGCGAACTCAGTCGGGTTCTCGTTCTCTGGGATGGGCTTGCCGAAGTCGAGGAAGAAAGACGGCAGCAAGCTCGGTGGGCCATAGTATACTGTCTGTCCCCGGGAGAGGAACAGGAGGCGGTCGAGGAGGCCCAGGATGCGGTAGCTCGGCTGGTGGATGGACATGACCACGACGCTGCCGCTGCGCGCGATACCCTGAAGAACATTCACCACCATGTACGCGCTGGTGGAGTCCAGCCCGGAGGTCGGCTCGTCGAGGAATAGCACGATCGGGTCGTGGATGATGTCCACGCCGATGGACACGCGCCGGCGCTCGCCGCCGGACACGCCGCGGTGCCCCTCATCGCCGATGATTGTGTTTGCTGCGTTGCGCAGTCCGAGCTGGTCGATGAGCGTCTGCACCCGCTTCTTCTTCTCCTTGGCGGGGAGGGAGCGTGGTAGGCGGAACTCGGCGGCGAACATAAGCGTCTCCTCGACGGTGAGCATCGGGTACAGGAGGTCGTCCTGCATAACGTACGCCGAGATGACCTTCAGCAGGTTGCTGTCGACGGAGTCGCCGTTGATGGTGACGGAGCCGTGGAGGCTCTCCTTCACGATGCGGTTCGCGAGCGCATCGATGAGCGTGCTCTTGCCGGACCCGCTCGCGCCGAGCACCGCCATGATCTCGCCATCCCGGGCCTCCCCGGAGATGCCGTCGAGGAGCATCTTCATCCGGGGCACCTCGGGCTCCGGCTCCCGGCGCCGGAACGGCAGCGCTGGCAGGCACGACCCCTTCTTCCTCTGCTTGACGCTGTACTTGAGGTCGGCGAACTTGAGCACTAACGGCAGCAGCTGGCCTTCGCTGCCGCCCTCGGAGGGAGCGTAGTCGCTCGCGCTGGTCACGGACCCCGGCATGGATCCGGCGATCTCCATGGTGTAGTGCGACTGCGACGGCGAGGAGACGGGCGTCGACGCGCCGCTGCGCGCGTCGTTGACGCGCTTGAGGAGCTGGGCGAGCGTGATCGACGGCTTCTTCGCGTTCATGGGCGGCGACGGCTCCGGCGGCAGCATGGCGCTGATCGGCTCATGGTAGTGGTGGAGTAGCCCGCTCCGCGGGATATCCTCGGCCTCCTCCATCGGCGACGACCTCCGATCAAAGAACGACAGCTTGTCGACAAACCGCGACATCTCCGCGCTCCTCTCTCCCAGCTAGCTCCGTCCGACACAAGCTCACTCTCGGTCGCTGCCTGCCGCGGCGAGAGCTCGAGCTCGAGCTCCAGAGAAACAGCAATGGTGGCTTGGCATCTGGTCATCCTTGCACTAACCCCATTCTTATAGCTCACCCTGGCCGGTGTCAGCAACAGAGTTTGGTGAGGGAGATCGGCTGCTTTGTGCTGTTTCCTTTTGTTAGCTGGAACTGGCTACTGTAAGTCGCAGGCTCGCAGCCTGCAAATCCAGTAGAAACAAATCCATGGTGGAAAGTGGAAGCAGCAGCAGCAGCAGTAGCTTAGGTTTAGGAGGGGGTCAACAAGGTAGTTGTGGTGGTTGGGGCTCGCTTGTGTGCGCGCGCAAGAAATGGCGCCGAGGTGGTTAAGTGTAGCTCAGCCAAAGCCCACCAAATGAGCAGCTAACACTGGCTAGCTATAGCTGCACACTGGATTGCTGGAAAAAATGTGATCGAGTTTGTTAGGGAGTGGTGTGTGTTGGCCAAAGTCAGGAAATTTGGAGGCAAAAACTAAATTACAAGCTCGTTTGGAAGGTGCAAATCGGAGTAGCTACAAGTGTGTTTCGGCTAGCATTGGCATATTTTAGCGTGTTTGTTTCTGCAACTTTGGAAATATATATTAACTCCGATATATCTTTTCTAAAATATCCATATTCTTTGGGAAACAAATAGGTTTAGCGTTACATATGTCATATAGTTAATTTAATACTTCAAATACTTTAATATATTGTTATCTTAATATTGTTAATGATATATAATAAAACAAATAATGATCAATATTTTATATGTTGAAACTGTATAAAAAACTTATCTAATTTATATTTTGGAATTGAGAACTGTTGGTTGGAGAACTGTTTGGCTTCCCATGCACACGGGTAGACGGATAGTATACATCAAAACATTTGCATTAATCGCCTAGAAAAAGCATCAAGCTGCAGGGGCACGTTCGCTCAAATCGCTGCTTTAAATAACGCTGTTATTTTAAGTGCAAGCTTAGCGTGCACATCGGCTACTCGTTACTTAAGTGGGAAAGTAAAACAAATTTCGGTCGATTAAGGGGTGTTTGGCGCTGCTCCACTTCAGATTTTGTAGCTCCTGTTAGTTAATTAAGATCTCATGGGAGGAGAAGGAAACTGAGTCCCTCTCCTCCCCCTTATGACTCGGGCTAAAAACCTTAACTACTCCCTATTCTTCAGGCGCCTTGATCGGGGGCGCCCCAACCCATCTGGTTGAGGGGCCCCTGCCGTGCAGTGCCAGATAAGTAGGGAGAGGTTCTCAACGCCAGGGCTAAGGCTTGCGCAACAGTAAACCTCTTCCAACCCACCTAATTATCCGATCTGCTAAGGCACTGCAGCGGTGGGAAGCCTCCCTCACCTCCACACCGCCGTCTCGCCGGACTCCGACGCCACAGCACCATGGCCATGGCGTCTTCTTCTTCGTGCAAACCAAAGAGGTAACCCTAAGACACCCTACTAGACCTAGACCTAGAGATCCCTAAGTTCTATCAATGGTATCAGAGCTTTGCTAGTGCTCTAGGCTAGTTAGGGGTAAGGGTGGCGTCGGGTCCCTTGACCCGGGCCACCGCCGCACTAAAAACCCTAAGAAATCCCGGCTATGACGCCTCTGTGAACCACTGTGAACACCTCTGCATAGCCCGCTACGAAACCCTAAGAATCCCCTCAGATCCCCTATCCAAACCCCTAAGAACAAGCTCCTGTTTCGGCCATAAAATTCACAGAAGGGAGAAATCAGTAGGGGGATTAGGGTTAGGGCGAAACCCTAACCCTAACCCGATCGCAGTAAGCCTCTGGATCGGTCGGAGAAGAACAAAAAAAAAGAGGGGCTCAGATCCGAAGGTTAGGGTTAGGGTTTTCACCCTAACCCTAACCCTAAACTAAGAAGAAGGGGCGTCGGTTTTCTCACCGTCGTCCTCGCCGGAGACCGCTCTGCGCCGCCGCTCGCCGGAGTGCGTGTCGCCGGCCGAGTGCTCGCCGCCGCGAACCGCCTCGACGGAGTGCCGCTCACCCTCGGGTGAGCGCGCGCACCGGCGAGCGGGCCCGCGACGGCGCTCTCCGCCACTCAGCCACCCGCCTCGCGCCGCTGCTCGCACGGCCGCCGGCTGCCGGCCAACGCCGCGGGCCGCCGCTGCTCTGCGCCGCTGCGCGCGCTGGGGTGCGGGGGGTGGGGAATGCTCCTAGGGTTAGGGTTCGGCGCAGCAAGGACTTTTATTCGGGCGCCGATCGCGCGCGGCCGTCGGATTTGATCCGACGGCCAGCGTTGATCGGGTCGTTTTCGGCCCAGGCGGGGGCGTGAATTCGCGGCCCAGGCCCAGGTTGCGGCCTGGGTGCGCGCGCGGGCGAAGGGGAGCTGTGGGCCGGGCTGTTTTGCGCTGTGGGCCGTTTTTTTTCTGTGGTTTTGGGCTGAAAACTTAGCACAGTACGGGCTGAAATCGTTTTCTGATTTTAGAATTTTCAGAATTAGTTTTTTCAATTAAGAAATACCTGAAAAATCAGAAAAATGCCCAAAATTAAGAAAAGATAAGTTATTTGCGGGGAAAATTTTGTATAAGTTTGTACATACTCAGAAAATTTATTCTGAATTTTTCAGCAAATTAAGTACTTTTATGATTGTTTTCTTTATTAAATTTAGTCTAAGGACTATATTTAATTGAGAAATATTCCTTTAGTTTTTGATTAAGTTTAAATTTAGATTTTATTACTGTTTTAAACAGTATAAGTTATACGCGAAGAAAAATTTTGTACAATTTTGTATAGAATTAGTAATTTGTGTTCTGAATTCTTTCAGCATTTTTAAGCATTTTCATGATGTTTTCCCTTATTGGATTTAGTCAAAGTCTATATTGGGAAATATTAATTTAGAAGCTTTTGTTTAAGTTTAAATTTAAGTTTTATTATTGTTTTAAGCAGTGTATTAATTAAAATTAAGTCTTTCCGCTGTGCATGTTTAGATTAAGTCTTTAATTATGCGTACACTGTTTAAAATTAGTATCATGCTGTAAATTCAGAATTTTATTACTGATCAAGCAGTGTATTAATTAGTTTTAAGTATTCCGCTGCGAATACACTGTTTATAAGATTAGTACCATGTTCATCCTATTAATTAAGTAGCATTTATTCTGTCAAATTAGATTTGAACCAACGAGATAATTTAATTTGGCATTATAAATGTTGTATTTTGTTAACATAGTGATTTTATCTCCTGACCAACGTTGGTGATGAAATTACTATGGTTCAGTTGATTTGATTCTACTTCTGCCCAACGGTGATGTAGAATTAATTCGCCTTTTAACTATTAAGTGTATCACATGTTAATTTTGACCAACGTTAAATTTTCATGTATCATATTATATCTGTTATAATACATATTTTGATAATGTTCCTTATTAGAAATTTGCTAAGTCATATCTCCGGCATTGAGTCTCTCAATTGTGAGAACTACGGTTCCCGGAGATGAGATATTAAGATAGCGATTGTGCTATAGGACATAGATCTTGCTTTAATGCTTGATTGTCTAACTAAGCGTGCGAAGCCCGTGATCTGAGAGGATGAAAGCCAAGAGGCTTTTGTCATAAGGTTACGTGACTTCGCCGAAATAAGAATAAAATAAAACATATAGTACTGAAGGAAATCAGTGGAAACACAAAATGTATTATGATTAAGAGCTCCTTTATGGAGCCAATTAGGGGTTCTATCCCACGTCATGATACTGCAAAGAGTATCTGAAGGTGACTTTTCTAAGGCGTATGCTAGCACGCTTATTAAGAAAAGCCTAGTAAGTTTTGCGACATGGTTTTCAAAGCTGAAACCCATGAATAAAGAGCTCGATGAGGATATTAGCGTCCAAATTTTTATTATGACGTTACACTAAGTTTTCTGATCATTTTGTGATCAACTACAACTTACAGCGAGAGTGTTGGAGTTTGTAGGTGCTGATTTCAAACTATGTATAAGGATTAAGTAAGCACACAATGATTTAGGTCATAATGTGCAACACAAATAAAGGGGAAGAAGCATTATAAGACTTGTTCTAATGATGCTAAGGACTCCTCTTATAAGCTCACATAAAGGAACATGATATCCTGAAGGGCATGTACAGACATGTAAGGAGGAACACCACATGAAGGGATATGTGGAGTTCCCAAAATGGATGAACAAGAATGGTAATACATGAATTTCGCACTTAGAAATAAAGTCTTAAGTCTTGCTTTTGAGCATGACAAACTTTATTTATTTTCCCAAGATGATTTTATCATCTGAGAATAATGATAAGAGCAAAAGAATTGATGACGTATTTTCGAAATTATGGCACTATCTTATGGGCCATATTTCGAGGGGGAGGATTGAACGTTTAGTCAATTCTTCTGCCTTAGTTTCTTTAGACTAAGTTTCATGCATATATTGCATTAAGATAAATACGTCAAATAAATTAAGCATGACGCGAAATTAAGTTTAATGGTTGTAGTAATTTTTATCTCCTGACCAACGTTGGTGATAATGTTATTATATTTAGGTTCAATTGATTCTAATTCTGCCCAACGGTGATTTAAAATTAATTGATTAACATTTATCCAATCTGAGAGCGATCAGATCATAGCAATCAGATCATCAGTTGCTCTGGATAAATCTAAGATGTTTTTTAAGGTTGATTCTTATATCAGCATGATCTAAAGTTTAAAAGAGTAAGATCTGACCGTGCTACGGTCAATATACCCCATATGGCCGATTTCTTGAACTCTTTTGCAAGGTTCTATATTTTAACCCAAATATTAATAAGTTAAAGTCCTAAGACAGTAAGTTGTCAATTTTATTGACTGTAAAGATAAGTCTAAGTGATCTCGTTTTGTAATGTCCTAACAGACATATTAAGTTTGAAGAGACGAGACATGCCCTTTTTAGAAGATGCTTTAATCAGGGGGAGCACGGTACTTAGAGAAATTAATCTTGAAGAGAAGTGGGTTAGTGAATCCATTCCTGTGATTCAAGAACAATTTTCTATGTACCTATGGTAGTATCCTTTTGTCCAACACTTGAGTTTGGACCTTCATTAGCGACATCTATTGTACATGAGGCTTCTGTTGTTCAGGAATCTGCATTTCTAGATGATGCTAATGAAGAAGTAAAGGAACAACTCTCTAACTTGGTACATAATGTGCCAACTCAGATAAGAAGCAGATTAAATGAGATATTTTGTATGTCTTATTTAAGGATTCTTTAAGAATCATTAAGGCATATTATGACTTAGAACTGCATCAGATTGATATAAAGACGGCATTTTCAATAAGTTTAAATGAGAATGTCTATATGACACAACTAAATGTTTTGTCATAGAAATGAAAGCAAATTTATGATACCATTTTATCTAAGTCCAATGGACTTAAATAAGTTTTAAGTAAGGGTATCTGAAATTTAATTAGACTATTAGAAAATTTTGGGTTTTAAGAATAATGAAGAGGACAATTGTGTTTGTCTAAATTTAAGAATGGAGAATTTATTTTCCCAGTTTAGCATGTGGATGACATTCTGCTTGCAAGTGGTGATGTCCATCTAATATGAGAAACTAAGAAATCTTGTCCTCTCATTTTGACATTAAGTATCTTGGAGAAATTTTCCTATGTGTTAGGATTAGAGATTCTCTGAGATATCATTAAGGGGGTATTAAGACTATCATATACGGCATACTAGAAGATATAGTGATAAAGTATATAGTATGCATGCGTATAACCTATCGCCTGATCCGATAGTCAAGGGTGATAAGTTGGGTACTTTTAGTATCCCAGGAACCAATATGAGATCGATCGAATGAGATTGGTTCCATATGCTTCTGCTGTCGGAAGCCAATGTATGCTCAATTATGTACTCGCCCTGACTAAGTTTATACCGCCGGAATGCTTGACAGATATCAGAAAATCCAGAAATAGATCGCTGGATTAAATTAAGAAAGCCTTGAGATTTATATAAGGCACAACGACCTCATGCTAACGTATGTAAGATTAGATGACCTAGCGATTGCGGGTTATACAAATTAAGACCTTGCGAGATGAGTAAATGCTAAGTAGTCCACATTAAGTTGTGTATTCACACTCGCAAAGGGAGCTGTGTCGTGGAAAAGCTCCAAACAAACTGTGACGGCATCTTCCACGATGTATGCCGAGTTTGTAATATGTTATGAGGTCGCCGGACAGGCACTATGTTTTAAGAAATTTATTCCGGTTTTAAGAGTGGTCGACAGCATTTTAGAACCACTTAAGTTATACTGTGACGATGAGTCAACAGTATATTTCTCCTATAACAACAAGAAGTGTGTTGCTGCCAAACACATCTAAGTTAAGTGTTATATTGTTGAGGAGAGAATCCAAGATCAAATGATAAGTAGAGCATATAAGTACCAAGCGAACGCTTGCGGATCCGCTCACAAAAGGCTTACCTCCCAATGTGTTCAGAGAACACTTAGTCGACATGGGTTTAAGGTAAGTCCTATGATATATGGATTTATAAGGGCCCAAAATAAGTTGAGAAACTATTTCAAAATGGAAATGTGCATTGTAGTTGTTGAGTCATATAGTACGTAACTGACTATTATGATGCAGCATGCTCTATGCATTGATCTATAATGGAATATTTGTAATGTTAAGTTAAGTTAAGAACTAAGTTGAGATCTAGGGGGAGAATGTTAGTTAATTAAGATCTCATGGGAGGAGAAGGAAACCGAGTCCCTCTCCTCCCCCTTATGACTCGGGCTAAAAACCTAAACTACTCCCTATTCTTCAGGCGCCCTGATCGGGGGCGCCCTGATCGGGGGCGCCCCAACCCATCTGGTTGAGGGGCCCCTGCCGTGCAGTGCCAGATAAGTAGGGAGAGGTTCTCAACGCCAGGGCTAAGGCTTGCGCAACAGTAAACCTCTTCCAACCCACCTAATTATCCGATCCGCTAAGGCACTGCAGCGGTGGGAAGCCTCCCTCGCCTCCACACCGCCGTCTCGCCGGACTCCGACGCCACAACACCATGGCCATGGCGTCTTCTTCTTCGTGCAAACCAAAGAGGTAACCCTAAGACACCCTACTAGACCTAGACTTAGAGATCCCTAAGTTCTATCAGCTCCGTCTCACAAACCGTTAGTCAAACAGATTCAAGTCTTTATTTTTGGATCCGTAAAAAATACAGATGCACAACTTCGCTTCTCGTTTTTTACGGAACACAATTCTGAGAATTTAATTTTTGAAACAGATATGAAGTTGAGAGTAATTTATCTACCGTACCATTATACAACATACCATTTCACTTTTTTATTTTCTTTCCTCGCTCTCTCTTCGCCGGCGGCAGCAGAAGGATTTAAGGCGCGTGGCCATGGAGTTTTAATAAGGGCTGAATGTGTCAAATTATCTAATAATCTTCAGACTTTCTTTGGGTTATAGTAAGGGCTGACAACGAATCGAACCGAGCTGACAGCTAGCCCAGTTGCAGCTGGGAAGTGACAAATGAACACTGTATCTCTGAACATTTTCAGAATTCTATAGGTTTACTAACGACAAAAATTTTTTAGCAGTGCTCGGTGCCTACATGCGTTTGGTCTGCGGAAAAGAGAGAAGCAGATGGATGGAATCAAAAGTGCAGGAACTCTCGTTTCCTCGCTGCTTTTCGGGTACATTTGAAGCATCTGATCGATTAGTCTCACCGACGCTACCTAAGAATCTTATCTATCCAATTCAACGGAAAGTTGACCATACGTTTTTCTCAACAAATCCCACGTACTTCATTATTACTAAAACAGCTTTACTTTTATCTCTTTGCATCAAATCACAAAGACTACTTTCTTATTAATAAGTAATATTTTTTATTTTTTTTTACTTTCATCGCTAATTCATCAATTTTATCTCTTACAAATAAAGTCTGTGACGACAGAGAGCCCGTAGATACATCCACGCCATCCAAGAATTTCATACAAGTGGATGATTCGTAATTCCAATCAATGTGACAATTTCCAAGTCGTCGATCTCCAGAGCGACGACGTGGCTTCTTTTAACCTTGTCTTAATAATATATATACTCAAATTATATTACGGCTCCTCAATATTTCCTTGTAATGACTTAAATTCACACGAAACTTCTTCCACATATAAGGATTGTTTTTCTTCTAAATAAGAATTATTTCATAGGGACTGGACTTTAATTTTAGGTGTTTACTGTTTAGCCTATAAAAAGAGGACTCATCCCTGCTTATAACACACTTCAGCAATAAAAGTAGTATGACTTTCTTCTATACCTTATGTTCTCTATGTTCTCGTGTCCTTATTCGTAGCAAGGAATTTAGTCTAGACATTCCAACAAAATGAATTTAATACACGGCTGAGGTTTGGATACGGGTGGTTCTACATTTCCACATTGTGAGCGTCAGACGACTCACCCTAGGACTGGTGGTACAAAGCAGGGGCGAACCCACGTTATGCCATCGGGGTCAGCCGACCCCGATGACTTCGTCGTAGTGCATTTTACCTATAATTTTTTACCAGCTAAGACCCCAGCGAAAATGCATGGTATTATATTTCTTCAACCTAAGTTAGTACCATGAATTTTAGCCGACCCCAGTGACAAATTATCCTGGCTTCGCCCCTGGTACTACAAAGTGAGCAAAAGCACCTCCGGAGAGCCGGAATGCCTTCAACGGGTTGATCATATTCTTGTGGTGCAATATTTGAAAAGAGCGGAATAAGCGAATTTTCCACTCTTCCTTCGACTCAATCGCCCACGTTAGTGATTTAGTGGTTACTGATTTTTGCTTTTTCGCTAAGTCTAAATTGTCAGACACTTAATCCTCTTCCCTCCACCTCCTACGACATGTAAATTCTCTAAGATGTTTTCTCACATAGAGTTTTCGCCCCTCTTAATATATTTGGCGATGAATCTCTCGCTTGCATTAGAAAAAAATGGATTTAATAAAACCACGTATACATACACGTTGGCAAACTGGTTGTATCTCTATTTTCTTAAATACGTAGTGGCGCGATAATATTGCAGTTTTCTGCGTAGTTTATCGAAATGTACTCGACTTCTTGGGCCATATTTCTTCAAAACAATATTTTTGGGGGTCAGCGAAGATTTTGTTCCGAGAGAAGAGTAGCATGCCTGGTATTGGGTCATCATCCTACGAGTCAACGAAAAAATTGCTATTTGGATACTTTAAATATTAAAGATGTGCATATTATTTATATTATTTATGATAATATTTTTGAGTAAATAAAATAAATCTAGATATCAAAAAACGAAAATCAAAAAACTTTTGAAGTGTCGAAATAGCAAATCTTTTTGAGCCCATGAACAAGCTAATACCCAAACTTAAGGCCCACAAGCAGCCCAGTTATCCTTGGCCGCGGCAGGTTTCAACCTACCTCCCAACGACGAAAGCCCTCCGCACTTCCCGCCGCTACGAGCTCACTCTCCGGCCGATCACCACCGGCGCGCCGCCGCTGGCATATAACCGCACGAGAGAGCCGCGCCCCCTTGCATCCATCCCCTCCAGCGCAGCCTACTCCTCTCCATCGGGGAAACTACCTCGACCCCATGGACGAGAGGCCCTCGGTTTCGGTTCCCGGCCCGCCCTACGCCGAGCGCGCTAGGGCTGCGGAGCCGCGTGCGTCCACCGGTTTGTCGGAGAGATCTGAGGCTGAGGTCAGGGCGCTCGCCTCGATGTCCCGCGGGATCTACCCATTGGCGCGGGCCGAGGCGCTCCGCGGCCTTGCTGCGGTCCTCGAGGCGGCTGATACCTGCAGCGGGGTTGCGGAGCAGTGCTACGGATGCGCGGTGGAGCTGATGAGGGATGAGGACGAGGGCGTCAGGCTGGCTTCTGTGCGATTGGTGAGGTCTTATCGTTTTATTGGCATTATCCTTTTTTTTTTGTGACTTTGTTGGTAGTCTTATACTCGAGGTTTACGGACCCTGGAGTTTTAGGAACTGAGGTATTATTCTGTTTTCGATGGCTAGATAGCTATATGTATGGATAAGTTTGCTGGGAGAGAAGGATGGGATGGAAATGGCAATGGTGACCAAACTGATCTTATGTTCCTTCAGGTACGGTTTCAGTTTAGTGCCGGATTTAATGTTCATGCACAGTTGGATTGATTAGCTAAGGCGTGGCTCCCCTTGGTATAATTTAAAATTTTACGTCAGCCATTTTACTGAATATTGGTGGATTTAATGTTCATGCACAGTTGGATTGATTAGCTAAGGCGTGGTTCCCCTTTGTATAATTTAAAATTTTACGTCAGACATTTTACTGAAAATTGGTGGATGAAGTCAACTGTTTTACTGTTTACCATTACATTTTTCTCAACATAAAATCGTTTGACAGCATAAAGTGAAAGTGCTGAACGCTGATCTCAAAAGAGATCTATAATCAAAATGTAAAGTTCTTAATTGTTCAACAAAATATACAAATTAATGCATTGAAATAATTTTCTGCATTTTGTTACATATAACAAGTTTTGCCTCACCATAATGCTTACGATTTCCTTTCCCTTTCCTGGCTTCTACATCCAGCTTAGCTCCATGGCTAGGGACATGTCTACAAAAGTGAGAATTGAAGCTTTCAATGCACTTGGTAAATCACACAGAGTTTCTGAGGGTGTTTTGCTTCAATCACTGTCTAAGAAGGTCATAAAACCCAGTACTGGGAGTGGTTCTATCATCAAGGGGAAAAAATTGCCTCCTAAATTAATATTTCCCTGTGCCGCTGGCATTTTTGCGCATGGTATTGAAGATGAGTTCTATCAGGTTTTATCATTTCTCTTGTATCATGGTTTCTCTTACATTGCCATCATTTCTTTTGTTTTATTGTTGTTTGTATTACAGGTACGAACAGCTGCATGCAAATCATTGGGAGCACTTTCAAAATTCTCTACTCAATATGCACAGAAGGCCCTGGACTTGTTGATGGACATGATGAATGATGATACAGAAGCAGTTAGGATGCAGACTTTGCATACCTTATTCTATATGGCAACATATGGATGCTTGAGTGTTCAGGAGATGCACATGCATATGGTATTAACTAGCACTCAAGTACTATTGTTTGCCTTTCATAAAAAGATATGTGAATGTAGTTTGCCTAGTGTAAGCTAGAGTGCCAGACATTGTGTTAGTTTTTAGTACCTTAACTATCTCATGCCCACATTTTATTCATGTGCCCTTATAGTGATAACTAGTTATTAACTTAATGTTACACTTATAGGCTATGATTTTTTTTCAAATATTGCAATTTGTCACGTTAACTGAAAAATAGTTATTAACTTGCATTTTTAGTTGTATCACACAATTGTCCTTGATGCATTTTGATATATATTAACATCATCACTAGTCAACAAACAATCTTCCTTCCATGAACCTTATGAGTACACTAGCAAAATGCATATCACTTATTTTTTATCATGGTTGGTTGTTGGCTTGTTTGGTACATGTTGACATCTTGACCTGTTATGTAAGTGGGAATCTATTTGGAAATTTGGTAACTAATGTTCCTGAAGCCAGTACAGTGTCCTGAAGGATGATAATGATTGCAGATGGTTTTGAGAGGGATCTTGTTGAGCAGTATCCTAGTAAAAAACTAGTCAAATTTTGTGCTTCCCTAGTTTCCTAGAGAACAGTATAAAAGTAAGTGCAGAATAAGGATCTTGTCCAACATTATGTAAATCATTCATGAGATATCCTAAATCAGGGTAAAACAGTTCCATTTCAGCAGTTTGTAGTTAAATGGTTGACCAATAATTCTGGTTCCGTGCCATCGTTATTGTACAATGCATAACTTCGCTTTCTAAAACCCTGAAAGAATGTCATAGGACAAAACCTAGCAATTTGGAATCCTTTGTGCTGAGATACATCTCATTTAAGTTTGATTGGCTCATTGACTTTTGATTTTCATTTACCCATTTGAATTGATCTGCCAAATATTCAAATCTTGCTTTCATCTAGATAGTTTTTGTGCTCAATTTTGCTAAAATGCTAGATTTGTTGACCTCATGTATTGTTGTTGCTCGTGCAGTTCCTTGGTTTGCTGATTGACACGAATGCCTTAATCAGAGATGCAACACGCAAGATCCTAGGTTTAGTCAATCTGCCTAAACTTCAAATGTTCAAATCTGCAATCGATGTTCTCATTACAAGTTTGGAGAAAAATCCAGAGGTGTGTTAAGCCAATACTGTTGCAGAACAATCACCACATTTGTTGTTTCTCTTTCTCAATTTTTTAGCATTGATTAGCAAATCAGAATATAATTTGTAGCATTGAAGCTTACTCTTCTCTAAATGTTTGAGTATATGACTCGAATTATTATAATAATGAATGCTTTTCTTCCATGGTGTAATTGTCCTTGTTGCATGCAGGAACAAGAAATATATAGGGTTCTTTTTTCCGTTGGTAAGAATCATGGGAGTTTTTCAGCCAATATTGCTAAACATTTGGCCAAAGAGGTGTTTATCCACTATCCAGTACTTACTTTCAGTTTATTACATTTTCATGCCATCTAGAATAATGTTGTCACCTGTACACTATGGCACTATGCTTTTGCTCTTCAGCTGGACAACATTTTCTAACATTCCCCCCTATTTTTTTTGTGTGTGATGTGCACTAAGCCATTAACTATGAGCTACCCATCCAATATCTCGTTGAAGTAACAAATCAGATATATCTTGCTTTCCTTTCCTCTCAGATTTTTTTCTACAACATTTCCTTTTTCCATAGCTTTCTCTGCTTCTGTCTTTTGCAATGATTATTTTCTACATAAATAGCTTGACCTCTCTTTTTAATTGCATACTGTATATTTTATAAAGGATCTACATGGGAATATCATCTCCAAGGCTTCTTTCCCAAAAAATATTAATTTAATGTGCCATCATATAAATTGTGGTATCCAGTGATCAATGCATACCAGGCCGCATTACATAATTATGTATTTCTTTTTTTTCCTGACCTGTTTCTACATTACTCTAGTTTCTGATGTCTGAACTACTAAACTCTGGGTTTATGTTTATTTGCATTGAGTATAGCTTGGAATCATTCCATTCCTTTCTTCTGATATTGCATTCTATTTATGTCACAGATCAGCATGTCATCTGATGGAGAGCTGATCTTGGACAAACCCAGGATCAAAGCATTGCTAATTGTGTCTATCTCAGTATCTTTCTCCGACGATAAGCACAATAAACTGGATATACCTGAGATTATCTTTTTGCATGCAATTTCCCTGTTGGGAAAGATTTCATGTGCACTAGGAGAAGTGGTTGATCAGAATTCACTCTTATCCTACCTGTGCCAGAAAAGCGGAACTCCATTTTGGAAAACAAGGTTGTTGTCTGCAGAGTCTGGAGAAACTGAAGGATGTAATGTGGAAACAGTGGCTGGTATTCGTGCTCAGATAGAAAAAACTGAAAAATCAACTGAGTGTTTAGATCAAGTTCTGACAATGCAATCAATGAAGACCATAATAGAAACAGTTGAAAGGGCTTGGGCTATGAGAAAGTCATGCAATATCTGTGATGTTCGAACTATTCTAAGGTATCATTCACTCTAATCCTTTCTTTGTGATGCAACTAATGTTACATGTTTGTAATTGATTCAGTGCTTTTAATTTTGTTTATTGTAGATCATGCAAAGAGGAACTAATAATATTAGCTTCAAATTCTTCTGGATCAACTGGTGCATTCTTGTGCTTTTTGTGTGAGTATCTTGATGCAGTACAATTTATTGTTGAAACATCGCGATCAATTCAACTGGATAATTCTTATGGCCTTGGCCCAACTTCACTTGATGTTTTACTGAAGAAGTTAGATACGTCTATACTAAGGATGAAGTGTTGTTATGCTGGATTCAATAGAGAAATGGAGGTTCAAGTCTGTGAGCTTGCCTTGTTAGCGAATTTATTAAGACTTTCAAAGGATGGAATTCACTCAAAACTAGTGTTGGAGAAGTTGCATTGGACGATTAATCGTTTGGAATGTCTATGTGCGGATGGATCATGTGAGCTTTCTTACTTCAGCAGAGAAATTAAGAAAGCCTTTGATGCTAATTTTGTTGGCAGTGATGTTTGCACTTTGCTTGAACTCTTTCATCTCAAACCAAAAACAGATTATGGAATGCTGAAAGCAATAAGCGCAGTGTTGCAAGTCAGAGACAATGATTCTGAAAATCCATCATCATATGTTTGTGGATTACCCGTGGGTGTGAGCTTTGACGTATCTCTCTGCAATTTCTCTAGACACGACAGATTGTGGCTCCGCATGATTGTTGGTGAGTCCATCCAACACACCTTCTTAGAGATATCCTCTTTTGGAGGTAATGATGAGGTGAAGTGCTGCTCTACGACTATACCTTTCTTTGCTACTCCAATGGCATGGTCGTTCGTTCTGAGGGTATGCTTGGTAATGGAATGCCCATACGGAAGCATCAGTGTTCATCAAAGACATGGAGGGCCAGGAGATTCTGTGGTACAACTCTGTGATGAATTGGATGTCTATTTTGTTTGTACTGAACACAGATGATGAATGAAACAACAGAAATGGTATGTTCCCCGTGCACATTTTTAATACATACTTTTTAATCAATGCTGAAACAACGTATGCTTTTCACTTGTGCTCAAATGGTGAAAATGAACACATGTCGTAGATATCCCCAACTAACGTTAACTACTTCAAAAATTTAAAACGTTCATAAAAGAGGTGTACGGAGTTGACAATGTTTCAGCAAAACTTATAATCAGAAGTTGGAGATTCTTAGATTGTATGGTTGCTTAAGACAAGGAAACTGGTCGTCCAAGTGCTCTGAAAGTGTGTGGCTTTTTTGCCATTGTTTTCGTCGCAATTGCAGATAGCATTGAAAAAGGGTTTATGTCTTAGACTCCTCACGTAGGCCTTCATGGGGCAGGTTTTATCAAAGATTTTTGAGTGAATTTCCTCTTGTATCCCTTTTTATCAAAGTTTTATCTTGAACTCCTTTAGTCTGTTTTTTTACTTTAGACCCTCTTTTATTACATTTTGGTTGTCTTTTTTTATCTATTCACCATATTCGAACCCAACTTGTCACTGTGATTGCTTCTTCACCACAGTACTCGGTTTAACTTAGTCTGCTACCGAAGAAAACAATATAAAGTAGGGTTCGAAGTAAAATAAAAATATAAGAAAAGGGAAATTCAAGGTGAAACATTGTTAAAAAGACAGCATCTAAAGTGAAATTCGAAGTCAGGAGAAGCTCATATCCGGAGGCATTGACACTTACAGATCTGGTCATCTGGAGTAGCTACACATAGGAATATATGATATTTTTCGACGAAACTAATGCACGTTCCCGAGTAACCATCCACATTGTTTTTTCTATCTGAAAACTTAACAAGACTTTGATCGTTACAATTTAGAATAGCATCTACACAAAACTAGCTAGGATTGCATTACTAATGGCGTGTTTGGTTGAGATAGCTGGGGAATTTAATTTTCTCGAGAAAGCTAGCTAGCTTCCTCCACGAGCCCGGTGCATTCTCCCGGCGGGTTCTACTAGTCGCGAATTGGTAGCTCTTGAGGAATTCTCGTCGCATCGCGTAGTACTCCGAGGTTCCGCGGACGGCCGGACGGGGCGCTTGTCGCAAACGCCGTCACCGGTAGTATTATCGCCTCCCTGCTGGGACTCCGGACAGTCCGCCGGCAGTTCAACCTCCGTGTGATCAATCTCTGCTGGGTCCATAATCTTCTCCGGCGACCTCTTCTCCTCCTCCTCCTCCTCCTCCTCCTCCTCCTCCTCCTCCTCCTCCTCCTCCTCCTCCTCCTCCTCCTCCTCCTCCTCCTCCTCCTCCTCCTCCTCCTCCCTCTGGAAGGGGCAGTAGTCTCTGAGGTACCTCTGGCGGCGAGCCTTGGACTCGACGATCTCCGCCCAGAGGTTATCGACCACTGTGCGAGAGGAGGCACTCCCGACGGTGGACTCCAAGAACGCTTCGAGCAACGCCGGACTGCGGCGATCGGCCGACGTGACGCGCGCCGGCAGCTTGCACTGCGTGTTATACCCTCCCGGAGGGAACCACGTCTCCTTCGTCACCACAGCTTGCACAAGCGGCTGTGCATTGGTGCTGTCCTTCCTTCGGCCGTCGACCGGCGCCGTGACATCGCCGTCGCCGGGGCTCCTCTTCTTCGTCTCCACGAACCACAGCTTCCTCTCCAGCTCGTCAGACGAGGCTTCGGCTATAGCTACTACGTCGTTCCCCCAACAGCAGCTGATGACGCATGGCCGCTTCGTCTTCGCCTTCACGACGGACCGCCGCTTGATCCGTCGCCTCATCTCGACGTCGTGCGCTTCGTCGTCCGTCGACGGGCCATGGCCAGAGCAGAAGTTGCACGCGAGCATCGCCAACGATCCCATAGCTAGCCGACGATCAAACTAATCGTTGTCACGGCCTCAGGAAAGCGATACACACCTTGCCCTTATATGGCCATCGATCTACGGATCTACCTACCTATCTGGGCAAGCGCATCTCGGAATCGGGATCACGTCGGATTACTAACGACTTGACATAATCCGAATCATATTACGGAGTAGAAATTTATATCATATCGCAGTCGCGAAGGAAAATTATAGCTTCATCCTTCGTAATCGTTACAATCTCTTGATGGGCTAATAGAAAGGGCTTCTTTTGATGGCTGTTTGGGCCAACACAGAGCAAACCTTCAGCCTTTTACACGCATGGGATAGTGGCCCGGCCTCGAACAAGAACACTACACACAATGCTACAGCGTTACCATTATTATTTGTAAATGTACTCGAGTAAGCATGAAAAAACAGTATTTTTTATTTTTTTTCTAGGAAAATAAAAAACATATGATGCCATGTGCCATCTTAAAAAAATCAAATGGTTCTATATACGCGCTTTCATTAGGAATTCCGTGAGATTAGCGATTTGCCATTTATTTCCGTCTTTTTGAGTGACCAGTGTGATACAGAAGAATGACAAAGCTAACATATAGACATGTAGATCCTTCGTTAATAGTTATATATTATAATTCATTTAACCTTTTTACAAGTTAATTTTGCTGGTTTTGAGCAGTTTTATAGAAAACTATACCAACAACTAAAACATCAAATTAGTTTTAAAACCAAGAATAAAATATATTTTAATAGAATATTTTTGATGCTATATATATTAATATATTTTTTGAACTTGATTAAAATTAGAAAATTTAACTTTAAAAATTCAAATACCCTGCAATATAAAAGAGGGAGTGCTACACTTTGTCCTTTGAGAATCCTGTTCACAGAGCTATTTGAGGGAGTTTTTTTTTCAGTTGTAGCTACCTCTAGAATCTAAAACAAACGATCCAGATTTTGGTTCAAATTGTAAGAACCAATAGCTATAGAATCTCTGAAAATTAACTAAAATTTAAAAGCTAAAAAACATCAGTTTGTCTGAATTTTTAAATTCTTATTAGCTAGATACTCAAAATATCCGGTTACTACTAAAGTTCTCGAACAGGCGATAAGACTAAAAACTACGTTTCTACGACCTCTCCTGCACGTCCAAACCTGCAGGAAAGTTTGAGAAAACGATCCACCAGCAACGCGAGAGCGATGTCACGGGGAACCGCGCGCTATCCAGGGCCGTCGCATGTGCGTTTCAGCCTGTCTCCCGCTACCGCGAGCACGATCCCCTCCGTACCGTGCCACGATCCCCAGTACTGTGCGCTAACAGTGTGGCTCGGCTTTAAACTTTAAAGTAGTCCAAGAGAATTCCGTGGATTGATATTTTATAGTCTAACTCTCTTAGCGGTGTTAATTTAGTCTAATGTTATATAAGAGCCTCTGAAAGAAGTGTCTCCCAAAATCGATTCCATATATAATTTTTTGGGAATTTATTTTTGAGGTGCAAATCAATTTAAACATGTTTTTCTCCAACAAGAGTCTTTAAATTAGAGTGTCTGAGTATACTGCTAAAAAATATGAAGCAAAAAGATTAATTTTAGGAATCCTTTATTTTTAGGTTTTAGGAGTTATTTAGAGTATTAGTCGGAACTAATTTTTTAATTCTAATCCAAAAAAATTAGAAAATAAAACTTTTTAAAGCTTCTCTGGAAGAGCAACTCGGAGAGTACCTCTAAAAATTTACTCCCTAAATAATTTTTTGAGATTTATTTTTGAGATACAAATAATTTTAAATATGTTTCTGTCCAATAAAGTCTCTAAATTGAAGTATGTTAGTATGTTACCTAAAAGTAGGGAATTAAATGATTAATTTTGGGAATTCTTTATTTTTAAGAGCTATTTAGAGTATCTATTGGAAGGTGATTTTTTAATTCTAGTTCCAAAAATTTAGAGAAGAAAATTGAGCTTGAGAACAACTTTGAATCCCTAAGATAATATAATATCAATTTAGATAAAAAAACTCACAAAATTGGCTTTGAAACCCCCACTTTTCACATCATTTTTGCAGCAACGCGCTTCAACTACCACTGCCACCGAGAGGCCAAGCCAAGGGACCACGACACAACGCGCCTGAGCTCTCTCTCAGTAGTCAGTACAGCGCGCGCCGCAGGTCAGGCGTGCTTGATTGCCTGATTCCCAAGCGTGCGCGGGCGTCGGGGCTGCACCTGCACCTGCACGGCACGGCACGGCACGGCAGCCGGTGCGTGAGAAGCTCTGCTTGATTCGAAACGATGCAGCTCCGTGTCCCCTGGACGCCCAGCGCCCGGCGCCCGGCGCCCGGCGAGCGGCGCCACGGCTATACTGAAATTTCATCTCTGTTCCCTGGCTGGACAGGCCTGGTCGAAGGAACGGGGAGAAAAGAAGAAGTCGACGTGTCGCCGTGCTACTGGCCGGAGTGGCGTCATCAGCGACGTCCACTCTGTACGGGCCGCGTGGCGGGCCGTGGTTGGCGGGGATGACGTCGCCGCTCGACCGGGGAGAGATTCCTTGCGTCCCGATCCGCGCAAAGCCGCTCGACCGGGGGGGCCAGCCGCGCGGTGGGGCCCACGTGTCGGCTCTCCTGGTGCGAAACGAAGGCCGCGGGCGCGGAGACCCATTTCTCTCTTTGTCGCGGGCCAGATGGGCCAGAAAGCCCAGATCCCCCCCCCAAGAGACACGTGGCGGCACGAGGCGTCGTATGGTGACGTCGCCGCCTCCCCCGGGTCAAACAAGGCATATCCAGCTAGAAAACTCAAAAACTCCGCTGCTTAAAAACCGGTTTATTTGACCCGCACATTTCATCGCCGCATCAAACCAAAAATAGCCGCCACGACGACGAGCCCTGCAAGTGACTGACACTTGTGCCCTACCACCATTGTGTCCCCACATGCAGTGACACGAGGCTCCCGTGAGATAAAGAGATAAACCGTCGGCCATGGAACTGGCCACTGTTCCTCTTCTCCCGAGAGTCCCGATCGATTTGCCCATGAATAATAAAGTAGTTCTCTCCATATAATACAAGGGAAGAAAGCTTCCCCTCGCTTTCGCTTCCGCACTGCGCCACCAATCGCATCCCCTTCCCAGTCTCCTCCTCGCTGCCGCCTCCCGCCTCTAGGGTTCCGGTTTCCATGCGATCTCGCCGCTGTGGCGGCCGGAAACCCTAAGAGGCTCTCCTCTCCGTTCGAATCTGAGATTGTGACCAATGGGTAAGGGCGGGCAGGGCGAGGGCGAGCGGCGGGACGGATCCGACACGCCGGTGTCGGAGATGGCGGCCCCGGTCTTCCCGGCGTGGGCGCGCACGCCGAGCGAGTGCCTCGCGGAGCTGCGCGTCGCGGCGGACCGCGGGCTCAGCACCGTGGAGGCGGCGGAGAGGCTGCGGCGGTACGGGCCCAACGAGCTGGAGCGGCACGCGGCGCCGTCCGTGTGGAAGCTGGTGCTCGAGCAGTTCGACGACACGCTCGTGCGCATCCTCCTCGCCGCGGCTGTGGTGTCGTTCGTGCTCGCGCTCTACGACGGCGCAGAGGGCGGCGAGGTCGGGGCCACCGCCTTCGTCGAGCCTCTCGTCATCTTCCTCATCCTGATTGTGAACGCCGTCGTCGGGGTCTGGCAGGAGACCAACGCCGAGAAGGCGCTCGAGGCGCTGAAAGAGATCCAGTCCGAACACGCAACCGTCAAGCGTGACGGCCGGTGGTCCCATGGGCTTCTGGCGCGCGACCTCGTCCCCGGAGATGTCGTTGAACTCCGCGTCGGCGATAAGGTACCCGCTGACATGCGTGTGCTCCAGCTTATCAGCTCTACACTTCGTGTCGAGCAGGGTTCCCTCACTGGCGAGACTGCTTCTGTTAACAAAACCAGCCATAAAATTGAGGCGGAGGACACAGAAATCCAGGGAAAGGAGTGTATGGTCTTTGCTGGCACCACAGTTGTCAACGGTAGCGCTGTCTGTGTTGTTACGGGCACTGGCATGACCACTGAAATAGGCAAGATCCATGCGCAGATCCAGGAAGCCGCACAGGAGGAGGATGACACACCACTGAAAAAGAAGCTCAACGAGTTTGGGGAGGCACTGACTGCCATCATTGGGGTGATCTGCGCCTTGGTTTGGCTAATCAACGTGAAATATTTCCTTACATGGGAGTATGTGGATGGCTGGCCTAGGAATTTTAAGTTCTCATTCGAGAAGTGCACATATTACTTTGAGATTGCAGTGGCACTGGCTGTTGCTGCAATTCCAGAGGGCCTGCCTGCTGTGATCACCACATGCTTGGCACTCGGTACAAGGAAGATGGCGCAAAAGAATGCACTCGTGAGAAAGTTACCAAGTGTTGAGACACTGGGTTGCACTACAGTGATTTGCTCTGATAAGACAGGAACTTTGACGACCAACCAGATGTCAGCGGTGAAGCTTGTGGCAATTGGGAGATGGCCTGATACACTTAGGAGCTTTAAAGTTGATGGAACCACATATAATCCAAGTGATGGGAATATACATGATTGGCCAAGTTTGAGCATGGATGAAAATCTTAAGATGATTGCCAAGATTGCTGCAGTTTGCAATGATGCAAGTATTGCACACTCTGAGCATCAATATGTTGCCACTGGGATGCCCACAGAAGCTGCTCTGAAGGTATGGTTTGTTAGAACAATGAGATATATTTTGTATGTTACTTTGACTAGTGATCATGTAATATCTGTGAAATAGTTACAGTGATTTTTTAGTGTAACATGAAACAGAGATGAAGACATGGCAATTCTTATTTGGTCATCTATATAACTCATCTCTGAAGTGCATCCGTGTAAAACCCATTCATTTTCAAGTTGCTTACAATTATGTGGTTATTTGCATTGCTGAATGATTGTGTTATACATGTCACAGGTTTTGGTTGAGAAAATGGGTCTTCCTGGTGGATATACTCCATCCCTGGTTTCATCTGATTTGCTAAGTATGCTGATTTCTTCTGTGAATTGCAAAATAGAATCCAAGGGCATTACTACTTCTCTTCTTCAATGAATCAGGAATAATTTGCATTTCTCTATTGTTTTAAGGGTGCTGTCGATGGTGGAATGACGCTGCTAAGAGAGTAGCTACTTTGGAATTTGATCGTACTAGAAAATCGATGGGAGTTATTGTAAAGAAGGCAGACTCTGGAAAGAATTTGCTGCTTGTGAAGGTATTCTGACCATTTTTATTTTTAATTCCATTGCATAATTACCAAATGCTCATCTATCATAATTCATAAATGGCCTAGTGGAAAACAATATTCTGTTCCTGAGTTCTGTTTACTCCTGTTTAATTCCACATAATGTTGGAAGCAGCAGCAGCAACAACAACAGCAACAAAGCCTTTCAATCCCAAGCAAGTTGGGGTAGGCTAGAGTTGAAACTCAACAGGCCATTAATCATGTTGGAAGCAACATACTTGTTTATTGTTATGTTCCAACTCAGTGCTACCTTTTGTAGGTTATACAATTTTATGTTGTCAGTTCTCTTTATCAATACTATTGATGCATCTTTTCCCCCTTTTATTCCTTCAATTAGTTTGGTTGTCCCTCTTGGTATTGAGTTCTCTATTTGCTTCTGTAATGGAAAGTGTAGTTAGTTTTGTCATGTCATTTTCTTTAAACCATGAATATACATGTTAACAGTGGGACTATTGCAGGGAGCGGTAGAAAATTTGCTAGAAAGGTGTGCCTATATTCAGCTACTTGATGGATCTGTTGTGCTCTTGGATGAAGGCTCTAAGGTGGTCATGTTGTCAGCACTGCGTGAAATGTCTGCTAGTGCATTGCGCTGTTTGGGTTTTGCATACAAGGAGGATTTGGCAGAATTTGCGACTTATGATGGTGAAGACCATGCAGCTCACAAATATTTACTCGATCCCTCATACTACTCTTCCATAGAGAGCAATATGATATTTTGTGGTTTTGTTGGTCTAAGGGTGAGAACATATTCTTCATGGAAACTCTCTAACTGTGACTTTTCAATAACACGATTATTCCTGCATTTATGAATCCATGCAACTTTTAACAATACACTATGACAGGATCCTCCTCGAGAAGAAGTCCACAAAGCAATTGAAGATTGTAGAGCTGCTGGAATACGTGTGATGGTGATTACTGGTGATAACAAAGAAACAGCAGAGGCAATATGCTGTGAGATTGGAGTTTTTGGTTCCGGTGAAGATATTAGTGCAAAGAGCTTCACGGGGAAGGAATTCATGGCTCTTTCTGATAAGAAGAAACTCTTAAGGCAAACAGGTGGTCTTCTCTTCTCTAGGGCTGAGCCAAAACATAAGCAGGAGATAGTTAGATTGCTCAAAGAAGATGGTGAAGTGGTTGCCATGACTGGTGACGGGGTGAATGATGCTCCAGCACTGAAATTGGCTGACATTGGGGTTGCAATGGGCATTACAGGAACTGAGGTCTGCTTCTTGCTTTGTTATCAAACTGTTCCTTATCTTTTAATTTTATTTGAGGATCTTTTTGCAATTTATCTTTCTCACATTTTTCTTGAATTGTCACCTATCAGACATTCTGATCACAATTAGGCTTCACTGTTCTTATGCGATGTAACCATTTTCTTAGGCATCTAATGACAATTATTAATTTATTATAGTTTAGCTGTGCTCTTGCCCTGTTATTACTGCCCATTGATCTTTTTATGTCTACTTCCCTGCTTTATATTTGATTGTAGCTGGGAACTGCTTAAGACCATATGATAATTCTAGATAGTGAATATACATTGGATTTTCTATTTCCTTTTGATTTAGTCACCTTATTTTATTTTTATGCTTCATAATTTACTGGAATAATTTGATATCATGGTGTTTTCAGATCTCTTTCAACGTTTTATCCCTTTTTGTATGAATTCATGTGTTTTTACAGTAGTCATGCAGTTTTCAACCATAGGATGCGCCATGTATGGTGTGGAAAAGATCATGTACTTTGTAAAATGTAAAATTGGCACATGCACATGGGCATGTGACAGACCAATATTTTAAAGTAGACAGAACTCTGCACAATCTGTTTCCCTGTCTTTCTGTCCAGAATCTAACACCACCTGATTGTTTCAGTCTTGAAACTATATGGTTGGTGGTTTACTTGTTCTCAATAATGTAATAGATTAGAATTCTGACCTTGTTTTTTTTCCTTATTATTTTTGTTAGGTTGCAAAAGAAGCTTCAGATATGGTGCTTGCAGATGACAACTTCAGTACAATAGTTGCAGCGGTTGGTGAAGGGAGGTCCATCTATGACAATATGAAGGCATTTATAAGGTCGGTCTTTACACCAATTATGACTAACCTTTTCTTTTTTTATCAGTTGACAAATTAATAAAAATACTGTCCGTTCATGTGAGATATGTGGCATTGCAGATATATGATTTCTTCAAACATTGGGGAAGTGGCTTCCATCTTTTTAACATCAGCTTTAGGTATCCCTGAAGGCCTCATCCCTGTGCAACTTCTGTGGGTCAATCTTGTAACAGATGGTCCTCCTGCAACGGCATTGGGGTTCAACCCACCTGATAAAGATATCATGAAGAAACCTCCACGAAGAAGTGATGATTCATTGATCACTCCTTGGATCTTATTCCGTTATATGGTATGTTTTCCTTTCCAATCATGCGTATTTACATGCATATATTTTTCCTTGAAGTCAATTGATATTGTGTTGTTATGGTGAATGCATTTATTTGTTTTATTGTCTTCCATGTAGATGCTTGTCTACTAATTATCACATTAGGCATAATCAATGCTCTTGCTTTTTCCTAGCACTGGTTGTGTGAGATGTTCCCTCTCGGTCATATATGCTATTATGCTTATTTTATTGGGGTTTAATCTGTATGCTCATCTCTAAGGAAATAAACTTGGTCTCATGAGTCAATTATAGTGGTTCCATACTTTCAGCTCCAAAGCTAAATATGTGATCAGTTTCATGCATTGGTTTATACTTTCAGTTCCAAACTTTCATGAATCAGTTTATACTTGTGCTGGCTTAGTGTTGGTCTAAGTGATTTACTACTGAAGAAAGAGGAATGCATGCCTCTGTTCTGGTTAGGAAAAAGAAGCGACATGTGTGTGGATCATCATGATTAATGAATAACCAAAAAGCCTTGTGATTTGTTAGTTATGAACTCACATCCGTGTTAATGCTCTCTAGTGGGCTAATGCATAACTGCACTCTGTCTGGACCATAGCATATCCTGGCTCATTTTACTCACTTGAAGTCCATGTCCGTCCTATGTGTAGGTCATTGGGCTGTATGTTGGGATTGCCACAGTGGGAATCTTCATCATCTGGTACACACATGGCTCTTTCCTGGGAATTGACCTGGCTGGTGATGGTCACTCTCTTGTCTCGTACTCCCAACTCTCAAACTGGGGCCAGTGTCCCTCATGGGAGGGTTTCAAGGTGTCACCATTCACAGCCGGTGCACAGACATTCGACTTCGATGCAAACCCGTGCGACTACTTCCAGGGCGGCAAAATTAAAGCGACGACCCTCTCTTTATCCGTCTTGGTGGCCATTGAGATGTTCAACTCGCTGAATGCTCTTTCGGAGGATGGTAGCCTTCTGACCATGCCTCCGTGGGTTAACCCTTGGCTTCTTCTGGCAATGTCGGTTTCGTTTGGGCTTCATTTCCTGATACTCTACGTGCCATTCCTTGCCACAGTCTTTGGTATCGTGCCCCTCAGTTTCAACGAATGGCTTTTGGTGATAGCAGTTGCCTTACCAGTTGTTCTCATCGACGAGGTCCTTAAATTCGTGGGGCGGTGCTTGACAGCACGCGCCAGAAAACAATCAGCAAAGCGGAAGGAAGAGTAGATGCTAGCCACCAGTATTAGGTTTCTAGTTCTGTTCACAGGGAATCGGCACCTGATGTTGCATCCCCATTATTTTTTCTCGAGTTCCAAAAGCTCTCGTTCTTCGTTGAGAGAATGTTTGAGAACACTAGTATGCAGCGAAATTAGAGTACTCTATGGAACTCGTAATCAGGCCGCGAGTTTAACAGACCGCGTCTGTTCATTTTAACTAAGATTGTTATTCACGAATGTGCTGGAGATACAGCATGTTTGCCTGCCCCGTTGCTCTAGTCTTGCACTTATGTTTCATGAAATTTCTGCCTGAATATAACGACACCTGGGGAGTGCCACTTGTTGCTCTGCACTCTCTGGGCCCTGTTCAGAGTTCAGACAAGGTTCTGCTTAATTTTGGCGTTTGATTTTCGGAATGTGGAATATATCGCTTTGTAAATGCTGGTATATATCACTGTGCCATCATACAGTTTGGTGTATCTTCTACAGTTCTACATGACAATAAATGTGTTGAATTTTGCATCACCTGCCCTCCTCGCTCTTGATCATCCTTGAGAACACTCTCCTCATGGACATGCCATCGAGGTCTCCCAAGTTCTCGGTCATGGCGGCGTCGGTCACGACGCATGAGATCGACTGGCTTCGCTGAACCTGGGATGCAATCCCCACGCTGCCGGTGCCGGAGCTGACCGGCGACGCTACCTGCAGCTGCAGAGCGTACTCGAGGCACCAGAGCACGTCCCCCATGGTCGGCCGCTCCACGCCGTACTCCGCGAGGCACTTCTCGGCGGTGACGGCGAACTTCTTGAGCGAGTCCTGCTGTATCGTCCCGGCGATCCTCTGGTCGACTATCCGGTCGAGCTCGCCGTCCTTCAGCCGCTGCGTCGCCCACTCCGCCAGGTTCACCATCTCCCGTGGCAGCGTTGGGTCGATGACGGCGCGTGCGCAGAGCACCTCGAGCAAGACCACGCCGAAGGAGTAGACGTCGGACTTCTCCGTCAGCATCTGCCGCCGGAAGTACTCCGGGTCGAGGTACCCGAAGCTTCCCTTGACGGCGGTGCTGACGTGCGTCTTGTCCAGCTCCGGCCCGGTCTTGGACAGCCCGAAATCGGCGACCTTGGCCATGTATCCGTCGTCGAGGAGGATGTTGGCCGACTTGACGTCCCTGTGGATGATCGCCTTGGCAGAGCCGGTGTGCAGGTAGTGCAGTCCCCTGGCAGCGCCGATGCAGGCCTCCAGCCTCTGCTTCCATGGAAGCGGCGGCAGGTCGGCGCCGTAGAGGTGGCTCCGGAGCGTGCCCATCGCCATGTACTCGTACACGAGGATCATCTCGCCTCGCTCGTCGCAGTAGCCGATGAGCGAGACGAGGTGGCGGTGGCGTAGCCGGGACAGCAACTCGATCTCCGTGCGGAACTCGTTGCGCCCCTGCGGCGACAGCCGGTTGCCGCGCTTCACTGCCACCTGCGTTCCGTCGCGCAGAGTGCCCTTGTACACCTTCCCGAACCCGCCCACGCCGATCACCATGTCCTCCTCGAACCCGCCCGTGGCCTCCTGCAGTGCCGCGAACAGGAACCTGTACCCGACGCCGCCAGCGCCGGCGCCGGCGCCGGCGCCGTTCTGCCCGAGCGCGATGGTGTTGCTGCTGTTCTTGCCGAAGCTGCGAGAGCGTGCGACCAGCGCGCTCGCCGAGAACGGCGCCCAGGTGTTCGACGGCAGCTTCACTGGCTTCTTCCTCCGCAGAATCCTGAGGGCGATGAAACTGAGAGCCATTGTCAACGTGACCCCGCCGATGGTCGACCCGGCGATGATCACAGCCTTTATCTTTGAACCGCGCGGCGACGTGGCAGCGTCGCCGGCGCCGGTGCTCCCGACCATTCTCATGATCTCGAGGCCGTTCAGCAAGCCGCTCGGTAGCGCGTTGGCCAGCGGCGACGTCCCGATGCTCACGGTGATCCTGCCCGTGGTCGCATCCTTCGCGGACAGGACGAAGTCCTTGTACAGCGGTACGGGTAGCAACCCGAATGTCTCGCCCGAAATCTCGAACTCCTCGAGCACACGCCACGCACCGACGTAGACGTTGAACGGCGACCCGAGCGCCGTCTTGCTAGCGATGTCACAGAAGTGGAGCCGGAGCAGATACCCCGCCCCTGCCGGGACGTCGAACCGCCACGTCATGTTGATCTGCACGTTGACGGTGACGAGCGTCGCCGCCGTCGTGTTCACCTCCGTCGCCGTGGAGTACACCGCGTCCGGCGCCGTCAACGAGGTCGCGTAGCCAGTCTGGTACTTGAGCATCCCCGGCGCCACTTGTTTGTGCTCAGCGTAGTCGCCGTTCACCTGGAAACTCCAGTCCGGCAGCCACTCCCTCCACAGCGTGTCGTTCTTCGGCGTGACCTTGGGTTCTCCCATGTTGATCCGGTGTACCGTCTCCAGCGCTTGCGTCGACAGCCCAGCGTACTGCCTCAGCGGATTCACCATCTGCGCGGTGTCGCCGATGAGCTCGTCGGGGAGCGACACCACCTCGATGGCGTTGACGAACGCCAGCTTTCCCGTCGGCGTGAACGTGATCGCCAGCGCGCCGCCGGTGACGCTCACCGAGAACTCCCTGACCACGGCCGTACCGTTCTTGGGTGTGTACCCGTCGACGACGACCACGCCCTGCACGGACACCTTGAACGCCGCGTCAGCGGCGAGGTCGTAGGACTGGTACCGGAAGGGGAAGAAGCGGAGGCGGACGAAATGTCTCCCAGCCTTATTGACCTTGAACGTGTAGGTGGCCGGCGCCGTGAATACGCGCGCCCACTGGTATAGAGCTGGCTCGTCGGAACCGGTGACCTGGCTCGCCGACGTGTTGGCCACGGTGCTCTGAGGCGTCGTCAGAACTGATGCAGGTAGACCAGCATCCCCGACGAACGTCCGCCCATCGACGGTGGCGTTCCCCGACGTGCCGCAGAGGACGAGGTAGTTGTCCGCAGGGGTGTACGCGCCGACGGCGGCGCACAGCACCGATACGGCAACGATCGGCAGAAGCATGACAAGCGCGGTAGGGATGGCGCGCAAGAACTCCCACCAGAGGCTCTAGACTAGACACAGGCTGCGATGCTGGATGCTCGAAGCAGAAGCAGGTCGCATCATGTCCTCGTGGCCGTGGGAGACGATGGGTAATACCGGCGTTTTGTAGGCTTGCAGCGACATTTTCTGAGTTTATCACAAGGCTCCAATTGCTGTCATTTTCCTCTGGTTTACAGGTTGTACGGCAAATACTCCATGATAAAATTCTGAGGCCACTACTCTGCATACTTCGACTGAGAATCTACACCTCCAAAATCTTTAGCTATTATCAGTGCACTTGCCGAAACTATGTTACAGTTAGCAAGTTGTGCTACTTGCTAGCACGGTGTTTTTTGCTGGTCCGTCACCTGGCAAATTTCACAGCGACTACTGTCAAACAAATGGTCCCATACTCCCATGTCCCCTCCGATTCCTTGGAACAAAATAATGGCGATTACGATCGCTCGGCCGTAGTGCTCCGCTTTCCTCGTCGTCGTCGTCGCGTCGCAAAGCGGGAAGAAGATACCGGCCGGGTCGAGCAGCCGTCGTTTTCTCTTTCCTGCCGGTGTACACGTTTGGGGCGGCAGATTATGATAATGGAGTCTGAATGTCTGATCCGATCGATCTGATGCTACCCTATGAATTATGATCCCATCACGTTTTTTTCCCTGTAATGTGCGTTCACTTTTCGTAATGATCTATTCCCAAGGATGGACGTGTACATCTGAACACATCTCATGGAATGATCGGATGAGACTGCACAAGTCAACCGCTGCAGCAGGGGCATGATCGGCACCGTCGATGTTGACGCTCGCTAGGGCATGTACGTCTGGATAACTGATATTAGCTAAATATTATACCGGGCAGTTCTTAATGTATCTTTGAAATATTATAAACTGTTTATTTGTTTTGAACCTTCTACGTTATAATAGTTCACTCTTGATTTTTTTTAAATTTTTTTATGTGTTGACTTTCCAATTTTTACACGAAATTTTCTTGAGAGTAGTTAGAGTTTTAAGAAATAATAGATTATGGTTTAAAGTAAATTTATGATTTTAATTAGTATTGTTTAAAAACTTAGTTTGTGTATGGTTCATTTTGTATCATTTCTTCTTATTAATTATTATTGTAATTTGGTATATTGAACACTTTGGACTTTTGAAAAATTTGTGAAACAATGAACATTTCAAGTTTCTTCTAATTTTTTATGCCGACTTTTAATTTTTTTTGTCCTTTCTTTTCGTTTATTTGCCTGTAACCAAATATTTTTAATTTAAATTTATTTTTATTCCTAATTAAAATCATTTTCTACATTAATTTAAAACATCGTTTATTAGGAGGTAAATGTTGTACTCATTCTATCTCTTCTTATCTTACTCTCTAAAAAGTAGGAAGATAGAACGCGTGCAGTTTATGGCCTAGCCGCGTCCGCCGGATGTCCTCGGCCGGTGGCGGCGACGGGCGACCTCACGGCGATCAGGTGGGAGACGGCTGGAGCCAGCGGAGCGGCGGAAAGCGACTCGCGCGACGCGGCGTGCGTCCTCTCCTCCCTCCCTCCCTCCCTCCCCGCCCCGTCGTCCAGGCCACGATGATGTCGCGTCGCGGTCTTTCCGGTTTGGGTCGGTGAACGAGTCAATGGACTGGGACGTTATGGCATCAGGGGATTGTGCACACGGGAACGTCAGAGGCCGCTAGTTTTTAGACGATAAAACGTGATGCGGACTCAAGATCGATGATATGCTTCAACGCTCACTCGATCTGATGACCAGATGATTCATCTAGGATCCAAATCCAAAGTTTGTACCAATCATGGATGCTTGCAAAGGATTGTCCATGGTTGCTCTCCTCAATGCCATTCGGGGTTTTTATACACACCGAATGCTACAACTGACGCACTACGATGTACAAACAGAAGTGAAACAAATACCGGCGAAGATCTAACGGGGGATCATCCGGCGAAATTGATAATATACTTTCCTATTAAGTTTGAAATCCAGAATATATCCTATTCTACATGTAAATTAATAATATATACGTACTTTAGCAAATACCCTTTTTCACTCTTTAAATTGTATTATCACTTGAAATGATTAAAATACTCTCCTCTACTTTGTGCACGCCTTTATTTTTCTTTTTTGAATATGCAACAAAGTGCAAATTATTCAACGATTGTGACTTTCGATCTGAATCCAAGGTATTTTTTGAAAACGGAACTATGCTGCCATAATATTTTCCATTAACCAATCTAGTTTAATTACTACGACACATTTATACAAAACTCTAAGGATATCAACCACCGGGAGATTCATGATAATGGAATAAATGAAGAAAACTGAGCCAACGACCACGGGATGTGTTTGCCAGATTCCTCGGCTTTACATGGAACTCGAGGTGTCGAAGAAACAGCGCGCAAGAAAGCCAGGGACCGGGGGCGTCGGTGAAGAAACAGTTCTCGCCGAAGCCCCATGGTCACTGCCGCGTGGGAGAATATTTTTTAATAATATATTTTTAAAAAACAAATCGGGTAGTCGAATTCAAAAAATTATAAAAATAAACTCTTGTCGGCGGTTTATCCGCCGAACGTGCCCACGTTTGACCATTGCAGTACCGAACGTAGCCAACGGCTAGCCGCGTCAGTGCCGCAACGGCTGCTTCGTGCGAACGTGACTTACATGGTCACGTTCGGCACTCTAATGGCGAACTTAGATGACGTGGCCATGTAGCCGTTGCGACGCTGACAATAGAGAACGTTCGACCCCCTCTCCACCACACTCGCCCGCCCTTGCTCCACTCCTTCAAGATAAGTTTTTCTTTCTTTTTTTATTCAGTTTTAAATATTTTAGTAGTAGTTTAGAAGTATTTTAGTAGTATTTTAGGAGTAATTTAGTAGTAGTTTAGGAGTAATTTAGTTTGTACTTTAAATGTAATTTAGGAGTAATGAGCACCATACATTTTATTTTACATATGCTTTCGAGGTAATTTACGGTTGTTTTAGAGATAATTTAGGGTTATTTTAGAGAAAATTTAGAGTTACATTACACATATTTTAGAGACAATTACAGTGTAATGTACATGTTAAATAAACAGAGTTCTTTATTGTTCGTAGCTTTGTTATGCTTGCTTACTAATCTGGTTGATACAAGATTTGACTACATCCGCTTAAGTCCCTGTGCTACTCTAGATATTTGCACATATAAATATTCAGTCTTGTGCTCCTCTTTTGTCTTGCGCTCCGCCTCCTCCCTCTTAAATTCTTGTCTGTGCTCACATTCCCTCTAGTATCTCATTTCACTGAGCTCCCTGTTGAACGTATAGTGCCTCATAAGAGGGGCCCAGTCGTCCGAATCTACCTCTTTGTCGATCCATTCGACAAAGTCACATAGCGGAGGTGGCGACGGTGGAAAATTTACCTACATGCATACATATTAATACACATATTGTAAGTGATTTATTCGGGAAATATATACAAATGAACAAAAAAGTTATTAATACCAGTTTGTTTGCACGTGGTCCACACTTTGACCTTGTCTTTGGCTTTTTTAGAGTCCAAGAGTAGTTCGCACACTTTCAATACCTCATCTCGTAAGTGAGGTCATCCAGACTTCTCATGAATTTACATGTGTCTCCACAAAAACACACGGGGGATTCGACCCCTTCTGGCGGACGGTGACGAGGATTGTAACCATGAGTCGATAAATCCTTTTTCACCATATATAATTGTATGTTGACATAAATTCAATATATTCATAATATGTCTGTATTTTCTCTAAACTACACATAAATCAACCGTACATTACTCTAATACGTCATTTAAATCTTAAATTGATTAAACTACCTAATTACTACAATATATATCCCTAACATAATTCAAAATTACTACCTTAATAAATTGGCAATAAAAAAGATGGATCAGAGACTTACCTAGAAAGAGTGAGCAGCTCGGGTGCTCGAGACGTATTGGACAAGTGCACCTAGTGTGCTTAGAATGGGGTGTTCGACCCCCTATTTATAGAGCCACATTCGGCTCTCGATCGGTCTACCGTGGCCACATCAGCCATGTTTGGCCATTGTAGTGTCGAATGTACCAGCGACTAGTCCACGACAGCGCCGGAACGTCTACTTCGAACGAACGTGGTCGCATCAGTCACATTCCACCGTTAGAGTATCAGACGTGGCTGACGTGGCCATGTTTGGTTGAAGTAGTCGCTGTGGCGCTGACGTGGCTAACCGTGGGCCACGTTCGACATTGTAACAACCGAACATGGCTGATGTGGCCAAGTTCGGCCGATCCAGTGCCAAACGTGGCTAGACGTAGCCACATTCGACGAATAAACTACCGACTGAAGTTCATTTTATAAATATTTGAATTCGATAAATAGATTTGATTTTTTTAAAAAAATATATTATTAAAAAAATTCCGTGTGTGCTGGGGTTTTGGTACAAAATTAATTCATGGTCCCTTCTATTGCTACTCAAGGGTAAATTGGATACTTTAGGGGTTCAGATATAGTACAATATATACATATACGTTCTAAGAGTATCTCCATTGTAATTGCTATCCAACTTGCTATCTTTAAAAATAGCAAGAATTGTCTAAAAGTTGTCTCCATTGTACTTGCTATTTGACTTGTTATTTTAGGGAGCTTGCTATTTCTCTCACCAAACTTGCTACATGTAGCAAGTTTGATGAGAAAAATAACAAGTTTTCTAAAATAGCAAGTTAAATAGCAAGTACAATGGAGTGAGTAGCAATATAGCAAACCAATTAAAATAAAGAGACTTGCTATTGCTATGAATAGCAAGTCAAAAATAATAATTACAATAGAGATGCTCTAACTGTATAGAAATAGTAGAACATGGTATTTATTAGAATAAACAGACTAAAAGATAGTATATTATCAATTTACATTAAAAACATATTTTAGATTTCAGATTAATAGAAAAGTATATTATCGATTCCCGGACGTAAAAAGGACGTAAATGTTTCAACCAAAAAAGGTTTGCAACATTTGCCTCCCAATCCCGAGAAATTCGACTGGGAAACGCATTCGTCGGCCGCGAGGGAAGCGTTGCCGCATCGCCGCGTCTCCTCCTCATTCCCCAACCCGCGCTCGTCCCCCTCTCTACCGTTTCCCCGAGCTAGGCGCTCTCCGCTTTCGCTGCCAAGGAGCGGAGGCGAAGGCGAGGACCGGCGGGAGGTACGTGGCTAGCGCGCGATGTCATGGCTCCGCAATGCGGTGCACCGCGCGGTGGAGGCGAGCGGCGGCCACAGCTCCCTCCTCACCCGCACCGTCATCACCTCCCTCGACACCGTCGTCCACCACGCCGGCCAGGCCGTCGCGGACGGAGCCAGGCTTATCAACGATCGCATCGTACGTACCACCGATCTACTATATGCGGCGCCTCCCCTCCTGGTGCTTGCGGCCTGATTGATTCCGGCGTAGGGGAGCCGGAGCTACAAGAGCATGAAGGTCACGGCCAAGAGGCTGGAGGACGCGGCGCTCTCCTTCAGAGGGGAGGAGCGGGTGCATCTCCTGCGCCGGTGGCTCCTCGCGCTCAAGGAGACGAAGCGCGCGGTCGCGGCGGCTAGGGAGCCGCATTATGCGACCGATCCCGATCAAGCCCTGCCCGTGTTGGTGAGAATATGCATATCCGATCTAGATTGTCCGAGTTTTTGAATTGCATTGCGTGAATCGTGATCGATGGGGGTACGGGCTGGTGCTCATTGCAGGATCTGTACATGGATTACGACAGCGGGGCCAAACTGATGAATTTTATCCATGTCTTCCTCTACAGCCAAGCGCTCGAGTACGTAGTTTTGTCCATGGTAGGTTGCGTTGGCCCAGTTCGGTTTTGCGAAAGTCTCGTGTTGTTACTATTTATGTCACTGCATAATGATTTGAAACAATTAACTCGTTCTCTATGGATCAGATTCTGGAAGCACCAACTGAAGAAGAAGCTTCGCTGCTCTCAGAAATTTTTGGGCAAGTTCTTCAACCATTCCATGTATAAATATTTGTTCTGTTTCGCAATTTTTGTGGCTTTGGGGGTGTGAAGGAAGATCTTGAATTTTTTTCACTGTTATACTATTGTGGTCTATTGATGCTGCATACAGAATGTGTCTTTCTGGAGGAAAGGATGTCCACAATGCAATTATTAGTAGCATACAGGAGTTGGGAAAGTTATTTTCAAGCTACCATGATGAAGTATTGGTACATTACTTCCTGTTTTCTTCCTCTCAATATTATGCCATTGACCTCTTAATTCAAGAAAGCCACCTTAGCTCAGCCACTTGGTGCATGACTCTTGATCTCTGAAACTTCCTTGGTGATTAAACTAAATGCCAAAAGGACATTTAAATGATATTTACTTTTGTGTTTTTCCTTCCAGGCAAAACGTGACGAGCTGCTTCAGTTTGCTCAGTGTGATATCTCAGGGTTAAAAATAAATGCTGACATTGCAAGGTTAGCTCTTTCAGTGTGTGTGTGTGTGTGTTGGGAGGGGGGGGGGGGGGGGGGGGACGACGAGGAGGATGTTTTGTTTTGGGGATCTTGTATTTTACATGCTCCAAAATCTCTCCGCATTCTTAATTCCAGATTAGATGATGAAATCGTGCACCTACAGCAACAGATAAATGGAATGGATGCTCTTCGAGCTACCTCAACTATTAGACGTAGTAAAGCATCTCAAACAGTGTCTGAGGTAGGTCTAACTTTCTATTTTATTTATAATATTGCAGGTGTAAAATGTCGTTTTCATTTAAGAAAAAGAACGTCTACCTTTAGTTCTGCTATACAAGCTGATGACCTATCAAAACAAGAGAAATATGGTGAAATATTGTCATTTGATCCATTTGTAGGATTAACATGTTTCTTCTAGACTGAGGCTAGAGGAGATAGAAATTGGAATATTTGATGATTTGACACTTGAGAAAACCGGCTTCAATTATTTGCTACTTGGGCTCATAGTCATAAACTCAGATAGTCATTCATACGAGTGACAAATTATCAAATCTTCCCATGTATACACTCTTTGGTTTCTACTAAAGCAGCGGATGTGTAAGTTTTGCCTACTGAAAACATTAGTGCCCAGTGTCAGTGCAGAATAAAGATAAATGATCACATATTAATTGCATTATCCTCTTTAAAGAAGTGCATAGAAATGTTCGTTTGTACTCCTGAAATGCTCTGTCATAAGGCCTTTCATACTTATTCTTGCTGGTTATTTATAAAAAGATTCAGTGGTGTATTTCAGAATTATGATACTTTTTGCAGGGTTTCAAAACTGCTGTTAATGAGGCTCGCCTATGCTCTAGATTGGAAGAACTTGTATTGATGAAGAAATCAATACATCATGGTGACTCATTCAAGACTCATTTTGAGAAGGCACGATACTTAGAATTTATAGATTAATTTGGATTTGTGTTATTGTGTTGGATAAGTCTCTATTCTGGAATTCAGATTTAATACAGAAAAATAATTAGATATCTATTTGTTAAATACTAATAAATCTTACCTGCTTATCACCCCTTTTTGAATGATACATGTTTACTATCTCAATATCCATTTCATAAAACCTTGCAGGTTGATAAATTGAAGGTTTTATCAGAATCTCTTGCAAATTCATCTGCAAAAGCAGAAAGGCGTATCATGGAAAATAGGTTTCGATCTTAAGCATGTTGTGTTTATTGCATTCACTTTCAGCAACTTAGCGTCAATTGATTTCGCAGAATATAAGTTGAAGTGATATGAAAATTTTAGGTACATAATTATATGCATGTTTGTAGTAAGCAATGTGTATTTGTTATTATATTCCACTGTCAAAATGTATATAAATTTTCACAGAACTGTGTTTTGTTGCCACCAAAATGTTTGAGATGACCCTTTGTGATTTAATGTGAATTTTGGGCCTTATGTTTTGCAACACAGGCTACAAAAGGAAGAATCTCTTATCTTCCGAGTTACCAAAACAAATGAAGTTAGCGGAACTGAAAAGGTAACTTCTTTGCTGTCTGTGAATTATCACTTAAACTATTAATGTTCTTGTGTACATCTAATTGTTCCAATGAGCTTATTCTGAATTGAAATCACTAGTTTTTTTTACATATTTTTCCCGAAGCATAAAGAAGAACATTTTAACCTCATCTATCATATCCAACTGGTGTTACTGATGGATAAAGCATAGCTCATAGCTGGACATCTGAGCTGTTCTAACATTTTTCTTCAGTAATCTTGGTTATATGGATTGGCTTTAGTTGCTGAGCTTCGTTTGATTTTCATTTTCTTTAAAGGAATTAGTGGCTGAGATCTCTAGAATCGAGGAGCAAAAGGGTCAACTTGAGCCAGAACTAAAGAAAGTATGATTATCCACTCTATTTCCAAATGTTCAGAATCCAACCTTTTGATCGATGTCATTAATGTAACGAAAAATGCTGGTAATTTGTTGCTTTGAGATTCAGTAAATATTTCCATCTCAGTTATAATATGAAATTTAGTAAATATTCTCATTTCAGTTTTAAAATGTACCTAAAGCGATACAAAACACCCCAGAGATTGACCGAAACCTAACAGAGCAGTGCCATCCAGCAAATTTCACCACAGATATATGGAAAACCTAAAGGAACACCAACGAAGCCTCCACTAAAGCTACGAATTATACTATTTATGTTACTATAAAGTAAAGATATAGTTAATAGTGATGGTCAATGTGCCAGATTATCACCATTATCTATTATGTTTTTACTTCTTACTGTTCAATAGAGGCTATGAAATATGATCCCTCAAGGGGAACCTATTTTAAAGAGTGATTCTGAAACTCAGATTACAGATAAATACTAAACTGAAAGCGTCTGTCATGAAGCTTAAAAAAACTAGATAGGAGAGAGACCAATTCGATGAAGCTAGCAATCCGATTGTGTTGCACTTGAATGCAAAGGTTTGGTAACCTTTTCTTTCTTAGTTTCTAGAATTAGACAGCGTTATCGCAATCTAGGCTTTCACCTTTTCACTGTTTTATACTATACCCTTACTCTAGGAGGAAGAACTATCAAGATCTATTGCTTCTTGCAAAGTTGAGTCAAGCACTGTCAGTGAGTGGATCAACTTTTTGGAAGATACATGGAAGTTGCAGTCTTTGTATGAAGAACTAAAGGAAAAACAGACCAAGTATGTAAGCATTTTTTTAAGAAAACTATCATGTTATTTGTCCTTGAAAAATCCATTAATTATTACCCAAAATTTCGATGTACAAAGATTTTCTGATATACCTTATCATTGTTTTGAATTTTTCTTATTGCAGTGATGTACTGGATAGATGTGGAATCTACTTTGCATAAATACCTCGAGGAAGAATATCTGGAAGCTGAGAAAAAGGTCAGCTTATTCTTTATACTGCTTGCTACAAAATAGAGGTGCTAATAGAGGACATTCTGGAATCAGGAGACCGGTTCCCAAAAGGGTTCTGGTGATTTATAGTTAGTTTTTTTTCTGTTTCAGATTGTAGCCACATTCAGTTTGATTGATAACGTCAGGACAATATATTTTTCCAATCAAGAACATCAAACCAGGTAGTTGCTGTTCAAACTATTAAAGCCTTCTGGCGGGCTACTTATTTTGCAATCTGAAAACACTACAAGTCTAGAACTGTGCCTATTGTTTATGCAGGAGAGATGATCCTGAAGTTAAAAATCTATTTACCATCATAGACAAGCTTCGAATCGAGTTTGAATCGGTTCCACGGCCAGTGCTGCAAATCGAGATCGAAGAAAAAGAAGAGAAAACAAAACGATCTCGTTCCTTGAAGTTGGAGGTCACTGACTCACCAAGCCATCCTGGACAGGAGTCCCCAATAACACCCCAACTCAGGACGCGTCTACCATCAGAATCCGACTCAGAACTGGCGAAGTTTGATCCAGAGTACAAGGAATACTCGGCTGACGACATAAGTGGTTGGGAATTTGATGAGCTAGAAGATGAGGTAAGTCCAGGCTTCCTATAGGCAGCTAACCGAACTCACAGATCTGGAGTAGTTCTTGTAGAATAACTAGCCTAAAATGTGGAGAACGTATAGTGAAGGGCTGTTTACAACTGTACACTGTAGTCTTCGTTTCCGTGAGGAGTTTTTGGTTGCATCCTGTGAATGTCGTGTTGCGTTCTGCACATATGTCGGGCATTGATAGAAGAGCCGTTTACGATATATGATGTGTCAACCTCTCCAATTATATTGACCATGCGTGTACGTACGCATACAATTTTGCTCGGTATATCGTATCCTGACTTGTTAAAGTCAACTTCCTTCTCTTTTGTTCGTCTGCGTCTTCCTTTTTTAGCCTTTGTTCTTTTCTTCTGCTTTACTTGACACCAGAAAGATCAAAGATACTAAAAGAAATGGATGAGTGAGTGAATGAGTGAGTGGGTGAGTGAGTGAGTGAGCACAGGACAAACCCTGGAATCAATCAGCCTCCAAAGACAAGGGGCCCAAGCTGCCACCCCCGTCCCAATTCTGTTTTCTTGGATCCCTGCACTGCCATTGCCTTGCCCATAAAAGTTTTTCAAACGCTCGCAGCCTCGCACTGCCACTCCCCAGAACTCCTCTCCTTTCTTCCCCCATTTGGCCAACCTTGCTCGGACGATCCGAGTACGCAAGCGGCTGCTTCCACCAGATGTGCCCCAGAGCAACGGCCCGGCACGGGGGCGCTGCAATGGCGAGGGCAGCCGGCGTTGGTGTTGCTCAGTACTTCGGGGGTGAGGAGGAGTACATCGACCTGGATCTCAGTTCTTGCGGGGGGTTCGAGCTCCGGGTGTGCCGGAGCGCGGCGGCGTTGTCCTGCGGGGACGAGCTGCTCTGCCGGGGCAGGCTGCACAAGGCAGTGCCTAGGTGGGGAGGCAAGCAGCAGGAAGCTGACGCTGCCAGCGGCGGCTGCGGCGGTGGCGGTAGGAGGAGCACCGCGACGGTTGCGCCGTGGCAGCAACCGCATGCTGCTGCGGGGATCCGAAATGCGCAGCCGGAGAGGCTGCAAGTGGAGGGCCCTCCTTCCCGTCGGAAGAAGGCCGCTAGGACTGTGCACGCGAAGCTGCGAGCGTCACGGGCCTTCTTCCGGTCCCTGTTCGCCAGAACCTCGTGCTCAGACGAGCAATTTCACGGCATCAGCGTCCGTGCCAGGATCAGGACGGACACTCCAGGAGAAATCAAGACGGGCGACGTTGGTGGCAAGGCGGCGCCATTTGGCCAAATCACGAACAGTTACAACAGCAACAGTGGCAGGGCAACCCCATTTGGCCAAATCAAGAACAGCTACGGCAGCAGCAGCGGCAGGGCGGCCCCGGCCACCCTGAGGAGCAGCATCGAGCAGGAGAAGCTGATGGACGAGGAGGAGCACGCGGCTAGCGTCCGCCAGCGCAAGTCCTTCTCCGGGGTGATCAAGTGGCGGCCAGCGCCGACGCCAGCCGCGAGGCCGCCGTCATTCTCGACGAGGAGACTCTCAGCGAGCGACCCGCCGCTGAAGAGGAGCAGCAGCGCCCGGTCGGAGTCGGAGGGGCTCATCCAAGGCGCCATCGCCTACTGCAAGCGTTCCCAGCAGCAGCTCGTGCTCGCCAGGAAGAGCGTCAGCGACGCCGCCCTCTGCTCCCTGCAATTCCAAACTCAGCTGTAGCCTACTCCTACTGGCTACTGGCCTCCTGCTACGTGTGCATGCTTGCTAATATAAATGGCTCTCCAAAATGATCACGACTACGACAATAATGTGAAGTGCTCCTTCCTACCTTTCTGTGCAAATCTTGACCTCACTGCCCACGACATTTTTTCTCTTCTTGTTAAGATTTAAAGCAGAACAAAACGACCGAGAATTCAGCAGCTAAACAACGGTCCATCGATTCCCGTCAGAATCAGAGAATTTTGCAGCGTTTTGTGAAGGAGGATGCCCACCATGATCCATCTCCTCTCCTTGAAGAGACAGGCGCACATTTTTGTCCTGAGCATAGGCCATGCTGCCACTTGCCAGTGCTGCCGGTTCAGAACTTGTTCTGACCAACTGACCGCTCGCTCATTCAGTGCGAAGTAAAGAGCCGCCTTTAAACGCTAGCCTGAGACGCAGCAGAGAGATCGATACTAGTCTCTATCCTCTCCTCTACAAATATACAATTTCTTTGTCTCGAAATTTAAAGCCTACCCAATAATTCTTAAAAATCGAAGTGACTTTACACCACTGATATATATTACAAATGGATTATCTCATCATCAAATCCGCTGCCAATAAGCGGCAAACCTGTAGTACATGACATATTGACATGGCCAGGCGATTTGGTCTTACATTACCGGCCAATAATGCGGCGTACGACTCGTGGCTGTACACCCGTACTGATTCTTAAATTCTTTTGACCCCCATGAAGACCCTTGATTGCTGCTCAACTGACGGCGGCGACGGTGGTGGTGGTGGTGGTAGCGGTAGCACCATGACCATGTGGCAGTGTTTCTCTGCAAGCGAAAGGCCTTGTTATCAAACCAAGCTTTTCTCCCGAGACCGGTGAGTGCATGACACAGGAAAGGATCGAATCGCCGTGCATTGCCAAAGCCAGAAATTTCTTGCTTTTTTGTGGCGAAGAAAGCGTCTTTACATGCGCAACTTGGCCCTGGTTTTCTCCAGGCGATGGCAACGCACTCTACTCGAGTGGCCTCCGTATAAAGGGGCGCACCACACAATGGGGAGAAAACTACGGCGAAAAGGTCTTTACTCTTTACTTTAGCGTCTGTTTCTCGCCCAACTCAGATGTTAGATCTAAGATTCATATCATAAAATAAAATAGTTTAAATTTTTATATTTAATCTAAAATAAAAATATATAGCCCAGCTAAATACTCTTAATCTAACCATGATTTTTTAATCTAATATTTCTTAAAGTTACTAATTCGGTTTCATAATATAACAACTTTAGATTAGATTGATATTTTCTAGGACAACAAATCTGGACAGCGAATATTATCTTAGGAAATGTCATCTCCGGTCTAAAGTTGCAATATTATAGGATTGGGGAGTAGATTTGAACAAATTTTTAAAAATAAATCTAAAACTACAGTAAATGATCTTTCGTCTAGGCCAAAAAACGAGCCGAGCTAAGCCCACTTGGGCTCAGGCTCAGGCCCTGTTTGGTTCTTTTAAGGACTAAACGTTAGTCTGCCTCTATTCACATGACTAAGGGGGTGTTTGGTTCCACCTTGCTAAACTTTAGGAACTAAAGTTTAGTCCCTTTTAGTCCCTAAATTGCTAAATAAGGGGACTAAAGTAGGACTAAACTTTAATGACAAAAGTTTAGCCTTTAGTCCCAAAGAACTTGCTAAAGGGGACTAAAAGTACTACTTACCTCTCATCCCTCACTCTCTTTTAGTTCTTTAGTCCTTAGAACCAAACACCAATGGACTAAAGTTTAGTCCTATAAAAAAGAAGAGACTAAAGTTTAGTTTAGTCCCTAAAGGAACCAAACAGGCCCTAAGTTTTAGTCTCGCACCGTTTGGTTCTAGTGACTAAAAGTCATTATAACAGCTAAACAAATACAAAATTACTCATAATAAATGTTTGCTATTGATATTTTTCCCACCTCGATGAGCATTAATGAGGGGCATACTATGTCATTAGTATTCTTTAGTCCTTTTTAGCAACCTTGTAGTGACTAAAAGGCTAAAGTTTAGGAAGTTTAGGGACTAAAGTTTAGCCCTTTTAGCCACCATTTTTGATATTTTAGGGATTAAAATGGTTAATCTCTAAAATTTAATAAAGCAGAACCAAATGGAGCCTCACCCAGTCGAACAAGGCATTGAGGGGCTAAAGACGGGCGCCCGGTGGAGAGCACAGCAAAGCCAAAGAAGCTGACTTAACTCAGTCTCGTTAATCCTCCGAGTCGAACTACGAGCCGACTCGTGAGCTTGAGCCAGATATATATGTCGTAGCCTAGCTCAGCCTCAGCATGTGCTGGGGAGACGAGACTAACCCAGTGCCACTGGTGGTGCGGCTACGCCTGTGGAAGAAGCGGTAGCAGCAGCTAGCGGCATCAGCATCATGGCAACTTTTGGTTTTCGGATAGAGATAACAACATCGCGCAGCCTTGGTGCAGTGGTGGTGTGAGCGTGCGTGCGTGCATGTTCACCACAGCCTGTACCGGACGACGCGGCCAGGCAAAGGCGACGGCAACGGCACGGCGTAAAATTTGAGCCGTGCTTTCCGGGGGGACTCTTTCGCGCCTACCGATGCGCGGGGTCGCTACTCGCTCGCTGGCCGGCTGGCCGGCCGGCGCTGAAGACGAGAGGAGACCGGCCGTGCCCTACCGGGGCAGGAGGAGACGGCAGCTGCGGTGTCATGTCATGTACTGTTCTCACGACAACCGATGGTCAACTCCTGCAGGTCGCTGAGGTTTTTTTGTCTTCTCCAGTTCTCCTCCCGGAGTATTTAGAGGGTGTTTATTTATGTGGACTAAAGTTTAGTCTGTGTCACATCTGATGTTTGGATATCAATTTGAAAGATTAAACTTAAACTGATTATAAAAATAATTACAAAATTAGAGGATTATTCGCGAGACAATTTTTAAGCATAATTAATCCATAACTAGCAAATGCTTACTGTAGCATCTATTGTCAAATCATGACGTAATTAGGCTCATTAGATTCGTCTCGCGAATAATCCACCGATTATGAATGGGTTTTATAAATAATTTACATTTAATACTTTAAAATAACATCTAAACATCTGATGTGACAGAATTAAAATTTGGGACTAAAGATCCAAACATGGCCTTACGGAGTAGTTACTTACTTGGTTCAATTCCTCGGTTATGTGTTACGGTAGACTTCATTTTAAGTAATTTGTAGTTAAATTGGTAGGGTAGTTAATTAGTTTTAAAGATAAGATAACTAGTGTTGCTACTTGATTAACCGGAGGCAGGAACCCGGGAGTTCAAGAAGACCAAAAGCTAGAACAACTACTCCAGGAAAACGCAAGAAGGTAAATGTAAATGGAGAACCCGAAATTAGCCCGGTACATCAGCAGGTCTGCGCCATTCAACGGAGCCTACTCGACGGCGGGGTGCTAGCGTTCGCGAAGCAAATCGGCCGCAGAGTAGCAATGCTAAGGCACAAGGCCTGGTGGCCCAGCCCAGCCCAGCCTAGGCAAACTCAGGCTGATCATTATTGGCGGCAAATCGATAGCTCGGACAGCGCCTGCAGCAACTCCATTACAACCTCTGCATCGTGCAAGAAACGGAAAATAATTGTATTGGGGGAGGGGCTCATACTCTATCTTGTAAGGCGGCGGCGGCAGTGTGGACCGCGTCGTAGCAGCTCCGGCCTCCGGGCCTTGATGCAGGCGGTGGCGACGTCGTGGTACTTGATCATCTCGCCGGCCTAGCCTGGTTCTGCTTCGACAGCAGCGCGCCCAGCTCGCCAGACGGTGCGCCGGACAACATCCATCTCCTGCACGGCGGCGAGCTGATGCCTCATGCATGCCTGGCGCGCGCCGCCTCATGCAGCGCCTCCCGCTTCCCCGGCCCGTCAGCTGCTCCGTCATCTTCTTGCGCCTCATCGCCGCCTGCGCCGCCCTCGGTGAGTGAGTGAGTCCATGGACTCGGTTTTCCTTTTCCATGGACTAGCTGCAACGACGAGATGAAGAAAAAACTCCAATAGATCATCACCCCGTTAGCAAGGAACGACACTCTTTCTTTTCCTTTGTTTTTTGCCCATTTGGGTGAACTCACTAACCAAGTTACCCAATCCTACGACGGATCATAGTGTGGCATGTGTTATGATAGAATTGTAACAAGGGGTTTTATGGTGCCCCATTTATCTTCGAAGTAAGAGGCAAAACAAATCTTAAGATTAAATACAATTAAATTAATTTAAAATATTTTTTATTAAATTATCTTCTCTCTCCTCTCCCTACGGCTAATTATCTTACCATTGTCGTGCAGTGTCTCATTGCCGTCGCCGCCCCGCCCCGCCGTGTCGCCATCTTACCACATGGTGCCCCGTCGATGCCTCGCCCCGCCTCCCCACCCCTCCTTGCCGCTGTTGCCGTCTCCGCCCCATCGTGGTGGTGTCCAGCCGTTGTCATCCCACTAGCGCCATCCACAACCACCGAAAAGAAACGGAGAAGAAAGGATGAAGGAAAAAAAGAGGTAATAGAGTTTTTTTGTTTAAATCTGAACCGTTAGATTATTTTAAAATGGATGGTTCACGGTTATTGGAGGCACCATAAAAATCTCCTAGTAATATATTATCGATTAAACTAAGTATTATTATTTAATTTAGTATTAATGATAGTAATTTGATTTGTCTGCGATCACTCAATCTAACCCACTGTGAAAAAAATCTAAGGAAAAGGGAACAATGAATTATGAAAACAACAACAAAAAGATTGGAAACTAGTTGAGAGAAAAAGGGAGCGAGGCCGGCCGGCCAGTGCTCCTCCCCACCACTTCATCTCCCTCCACAAAAGCTCCTCCATTTGCACGATGCACCACACAGCAGCAACATCAAAACTGAACAATATCTATACTACTTAAAAAGAACCTTGTGGTGGTGAGTCTGCCACTGCCACATGCCACAAGATTCACACTGACATGTGGACCCTCAAGCACTACTCTTCTCCTTCGGCGCTCCACATGACGCCATTTTTGTGCCCTTCCCTACCATAGCGTCTAGCTGCACTCAGTCACACACACTCGCTCAGTTTGGTTGCTCCTGCCCTGGCCTAACTCGCCACTGGTGTGGCCCCGACCATCGTTCCATAGTTGTTGGCGCACGACTGCAGCCCATCACAGCAACGCTGCAGCCCCAATCTAAGTCTCATCGTAGGCGTAGCCCCGTCGCAGCCTCTCCCGCCACACTGTTGTGGCCTTGCTGGCGCACCGCCTCATCCCATCGCAGCACTGCCCGCCGCCCTGGGCTAGCCCCCTAGCGCAGCCCCATTCTCCATGCTGCTACAACGTGCGCCGGAGAGAAGCAGGAGAGAAGGGAAAGAAACGGTGCTAGCAGGAGAGAACTCAGAAGGGAAAGAAGAAAAGGAAAGAGAGAAGAAAGAGAAAGAGAAGGAGAAGAAAGAAGAAAGGTAGAAGGAAATTGAAGAAGAGAGGAGATTTTATGTAGTATTTTAAAAATGAGATCATTTTTAAAATTGGATACAAGTATTTTAGAATTTTAAAAAACTTCTAAATTTTTTAATATGATACAAATTTTTTAAATTCAAAAAACTTCTTAATTTTTAAAATAGGATACAAGTATGTACTCTTGGATTTTTTTGATTTAACTCCTAAAAACATAATTAATTATCTAAAAATAGCTAACTCAAGTAGAAAAATGCTTTTTTTTCATGAAATAATATATGTTGTATTTTGATTGTAAAAAAAATTCAGATTCAAATGACTAAAATGGGGATTTAATGGATTATTTTCTTTCAAACGTATAAAAATACAATTTTTTTTAGTGTAGAATTTTTTTTAAGGTCAAACCAACATGCAAATATCACATAGGCTACGTTGAGTTTATCAAGTTATTTATAAGCATTGATTTACTTCAAGATTTACTTAAAGGAAATGAGAAAGGAAAAACATATAAAAATAAAAGAATAATTTTTTAAAAAAAACTCGAATAATTTTTAATGTTACCGAAAGTTGTTTATATAAAATCTGTACCATACGATCAATATTTCCATTTTATTTAATATCATGATTTTTAATTAATTCATTATTTTATAAGAAGTTAATACTACATTTCTATAGATCAAAAAATTATATTATCATAACAAAATCATTTTAAAAAGAACAATCTATGAGGATTAAAATGTTGTATTTTATCTAGGATTTTAAAAATAAACAGTATTTTTTAAAAGAGTTTGGAATTAAAAAATTCTATATTTATAGAATATTTATTATGTACTATACAATTTTTCCGATAAAATATCCGTAATTATATTCATATCAGATAATATCTGTATTCATATTTGAATCCAAATCTATATCCTTAGGCCTAGCTCACACAATTGGATTTGAAACCAAGTGCACATAAATGTGTTTAATGAAAATTTATGAGTCTATGCTCTATCATATTTTCAAACCTCACAAAATACATCACATGGTAAACACATGCGCATGCATCTTGTAGTCTAACAAAATTTAAAAAAAAAACATAATAGTTGTGCATTTGTGCATCTTAAATTCACACATTTTATTTAGCTAAAGTGCTATTTTTTTTAAAAAAAATGAGTTCTAGGTGACAGGTGCATCCTATCCTTTTTTATATTTACGTCTCTTCGCTCCAATTTTTTCTATCTCACCTACTTAAAATCATTTATAACACATTGATAAGTATTAAATATAGCATATATACTCATCTATCTATTATAATAATTATAGATGTGTTTATGCAATGAAGTTGTAACTAAATTATAATAAATATTATTGTTGGACCGGAAACGGCGACCAGAGGGGGGGTGAATGGGAGCTTTTAAAAATTCGGGCTTAAAACTTAGCCTTCGGTTCTGTTCTGTCTTCTGCGGAACAGGCTTCGAACACTACCTTCGAAGGTCTGGTTCGGAGGTACTTCGTCACCTTCGAACACAGGCTTCGGAGGGGCAAAAGTTCGAAGCCAAGAAGACTTCGCTCCACTTACAACCCTCGAAAATCTACTCTGCTAAGTCAGTGCAGGCTCCGCACACAGGTGCTTCGAGCAGGCTTCGCACTTCACCCTTCGCAAGAGTGGACAGCCCTCTGAGGACTTCGACCAAGTACTTGTCAACAGCAACGAGTGCTGGGCTTCGTACCCGAAGGTCTACACGCACACAAATCGGACTTCGCTAAGGGCTTCGACACAAGAAGCAAAACGGGAAAATATCAGGGCTTCGCTAGTAAGCAGCGAGGTCTTGCCTCGTGTTACACAGAGCGACAGCACACTGACAAAACACACCTCGCACGAAAAACAACCTTCGCCTCAACAGGCTTCGGTGCACTAAACTAGCGAAGTATGCAACGCGAGCTCAAGCAAAAAGCACAAGACAAACAGGGCTTCGGCGCTTGAACAAGGAACACTGAAAATGAACTCAGGATGTATTCAATCGAAGTGTGGCTACAGGAGCTCAACAGTAAATGCTCAAAGTGTTAAATGTTACCTACCGAGCCCCCATATTTATAGCCCACGGCTTCATCCTAAGGAAGTGACTACTTTACCCCTAGGGTTTACATCCATTTTGTCTCTACAGAACTAAGGGGTACAAAAGGTAGTCCACCTTTATTTTGGAGGCTTCTCTGTCAGCTGCAGAGGGGACAGTGTCAGTCTTTTTCAGAACAGACAGTGTCAGCCTTTACAGTGTTGACTTCTGGAACCTCCCTTCGCACGCGAGGGGTGCGGAAGCTTCGGCGCGAAGCCTGCAGCCAGTTGGCCTTCGCTCCGCCGAAGAAGACCTTCGATACAGTGACGGTTTTGAGCCGAAGCCGTCAAAGCCCTTGGGCCTTCGCACCACCACCTCCGGAGTGGATCACCACGGCTTCGCAGCTACTCCGAGCTCGAACACCGTCCGTCCGTGTACCGAAGCCATGCATGGCCGAAGCACCTCAAGTCATCCTCACTCCGGAGCTAGCCTCGCTCCGAAGTCCTTCACACTCCGAAGCCCTACCTTCGGAGTACCACCCTTCGAAGTCCCTCCTTCGTCCAAGGCCTCCGCATGAAGTATTCCATGAGCACTTCGTCGCAGTGTCTCACTCCGAGCACACTCCTCGACGAGCCTCACCCGGACCATGCCTTCGATGCGCCTCGACTTCTGAGACCTTCGTCGGGCCACCTTCGAGTGTCTCCCTCCGGAGCACACTTCGAACACCTTGCCTCCGCAGAGGACTTCTTCCAACCAACTCCGAAGTCACTCCATTCGGAGTACCTTCGAAGTGCCTCACCTCCGAGGACTTTGACTCGGAGTACCTTCAGCCGGAGCCACGCTCCGCACTCTCTGCCTTCACCTGGCACGCCTCGACCCGAGGACCGACCCGGACCACCTTCGCAGCTACTGTGACGGAGCTCCCTGCTCCCTTGGCATCAAACCACCCGCTTGACCCAAGTTCACCTGGCTCGAACCCTGTCCGTCGCCACCGAAGTCCCTGCGCACCACCGACAAGCAGACAAGTGTATCCAGTACTCCGGAGACCTCTCCGGGTTAGCAACCTTCGGCACACACTCCGGTGTACCGTCCAAAATACCGAAGCCATCGGTACGAACCCAGTCATCGTGTACTGCCGGACCCCTCCGACAAGCACACTCCGCTGCCCAGCTGCAGCAAACACACACCGAACACCCTTCGGTGACACACCTCCGAACACCCTTCGGAGGACCACCTCCGAAGCCCCTCCGGAGGTACCCTTCGAACAGAGGGTAAATAATCCTGTCAATCACTCATCACATACACCGAAACCACCCTTGGTTTCTCAATCTCCCCCTTGATGAGTGCATTGACAACCAAATTGAAGTTCAAGAAAATGTAAAAATTTTCAGCACACAAGTGACCATAAAAACTCAAAAAGAGCCAAAGCATGTCACTTGATAAAAGAAATGTTCTCCCCCTTTGTAAAAGAGTAAAAGCCCCTTCTTGGCAAAACTCCCCTTGAATAAAAACTCCCCCTGAGTGGAGCAAATTTTTCTCCCCCTTTATGTCAAGAATCTCTCCCCCTTTAGAAATAATGCCTTCTTGCAGCAGAGAACAAGGCAAACTCTCTCCCCCTTTGGCAATGCAAGCATCAAGGAGCATTCAAAAAATGCAAAGCTTGGAAATGAATAGAATTGCAAAGACATATAATGCAAAAATATGCCAAAATTTACACAAAGGACCATGGGCTCAGCTCAATTTAACAATCTGTGAATCAAGATGATGGCATGTGATTTTGACATTTTGAAGTAAAAGCATCACCACTTAATCACAGTAGTTAGACATGAGAAGGCAAGGACTGCGCAAAGCTAACAAATTCTACCCTAGACAGACAAGTCTTGTTCAAAAGGAGCTGTGAAAGCAAACTTGATGATTCATTAATTTTGTTGTTCTTTTTCGTAATGCCAGGGGTTATTTGTTTGTCCACCTTATACTTTCCAATCAGGCCAAGCCTAGGCATGAAAGCCATCTGAAGCTTAAGGCGGTGATTTTGGCATACACTACACTATCCCAGTTCAAACCAAGGTGCAATGGTAAGCAGTCTAGAATAGAGTAGTGCGACAAACAAACCCTCCTGGATCTTTTCATTTAAACCAGGCAAAGCATGGTTTTTTTTTTTTTTTTTTTTTTGATTTTGATTCAATTATCTTGAAGAATATCCATGAATAAAGAACATATTTTTCAAGTCGCAAATTTTTAGCATCCAAAGAACAGTGTCTTGCTGTCAAGTAGATAAAAGATAGCTAAAAGCAGTCCTGCCTAAACAAACTAGATACACGATTGAGCAGTGAGCAAATTTTGAATTTAGAAAATAAAACATCATGCACAATCAATGTTCCAGACATATTTCATAGAGCTGAGCTGACATGATTTCTTTGAATTAAAAGCAGGCATATAATAGCAAAAGATGTAAGTGCAATTCCACACATAATGAGCATATGCAAGACAATTAAAATCAGCTCCCCCTCACAAAATGCCGTAAGGGTGACAAATGCCAAGTTCCCCACGCAAGTAAGCAAATCGAGAAGCATCGAGGGGTTTTGTAAAAATGTCGGCAAGCTGGTGTTGGGTATCAACATATTGAAGTTCAATATCACCCTTCTCATTGTGATCTCTGAGAAAATGATACCGTACATCAATGTGTTTGGTTCTGGAGTGCTGAACCGGGTTGTTTGCAATACAAATGGCACTAGTGTTATCACAGAAAAGTGGAACACTCTTATAATCTAACCCGAAATCCCGCAAAGTGGAAACCATCCACAAAATCTGAGAGCAACAGCTAGCTGCAGCAACATATTCGGCCTCGGCCGTCGATTGTGCAACACTAGACTGTTTGCGGGAAGACCAGCAAACCAGAGACGTACCCAGAAAATGACAAGTACCAGAGGTACTCTTCCTATCAATTCTACACCCAGCAAAATCCGCATCTGAATAACCTCTAAGACATAAAGATGAAGACGATGAATACCATATGCCAAATTCAAGAGTGTGTTTGAGATACCTTAAGATGCGCTTTACCGCTTGGCGGTGCGAAGCTCGTGGCGAAGCCTGAAAACGAGCGCACAGACACACTGCGAAGTGTATGTCCGGCCTCGTGGCAGTCAAATAGAGGAGGGAGCCGATCATGCTCCGGAACTCCTTCTGATCTACGGCTTCTCCATCTTCGTCAGGGTCCAATGCTACAGATGTAGCCATTGGAGTGGCGAGGGGCTTCGCATCGGACATGTCGAACTTCTTGAGCAGGTCCTTGGTGTACTTTGTCTGGTGGACAAAAGTACCTTGTTTGCTTTGCTTGATTTGCAAACCAAGGAAAAAGGTGAGTTCACCCATCATTGACATTTCAAACTCCCTGCTCATGGTATCTGCAAACTCGGCAACTAAAGCATGAGAAGAGCCACCAAAGATGATATCATCCACATAAATCTGCACTAGGAGGAAATCTTTGCCATGCTTGAGAGTAAACAATGTTTTATCAACAGAGCCCATTAAATACCCTCGCTCAAGCAGAAAAGACTTAAGTCTATCATACCACGCCCGAGGGGCCTGCTTGAGTCCATAAAGCGCCTTATGAAGTTTAAGGACTTTATGTGGGTACTTGGGGTTTTCAAAACCAGGGGGTTGTTTTACATAAACATCTTCGCCTATGAAGCCATTAAGAAAAGCACTTTTGACATCCATTTGATAGAGTTTGAATCCCCGGGATGTCGCAAAGGCAAGCAAAATCCTAATGGCCTCAAGGCGAGCAACAGGTGCAAAAGTTTCAGTAAAATCAATCCCTTCTAGTTGAGAAAAGCCCTGAGCTACAAGTCTAGCCTTATTTCTAACAATTGTTCCATCCTCCCCTTGTTTATTTTTAAAAATCCATTTTGTTCCAATGAAATGAACATTTGGTGGAGGATCAACTAAAGTCCAGACTTGGTTTCTTTCAAAATTCTCAAGCTCTTCATGCATGGCATTGATCCAACTAGAATCAGAAAGAGCATGACTAACATCTAAAGGCTCGAAAGAAGCAACAAAAGCAGCATTAGTAAAATGAGCGTGAGAACGTGTTACCCTTTGATCAAGCTCACCAATGATCTGCTCGGGAGGGTGCATCCTTTGGACATGATGTGGAGCCTCGCGGCGGGATGCAGTCTCCCCCTCAACTTGTGCGTTGGAGTGGTCCAAGATGACCGAAGTTGAGGTAGTCGCTTCGGGACCTCGTGCCGAAGTAGTAGAAGCGGGGTCAGCTTCGGGGGTTGACGTCGAGGGTAGTAGGGGTTCATCCTCGAATTCTCCGGGATCTTCGTCTTCGAATAAGGTCTGTTCCATGTCGTGTTCATTTGCCTGTTCAAAAGCAGAACTAACAGAGGGGGTTGATTCATCAAAAGTCACATCACATGACTCGATGACAGTGTTAGTTTCCAAGTTATAAACACGATAAGAATGACCATGAGTAGTATAACCCAAAAAGATCCCGTCAGAAGATCGCGACTCAAATTTATCCAAGTTACCACGTTTTAGGATAAAGCAGCGACAGCCAAAAACTCGAAGATGAGTAACCTTGGGCTGTCTCCCAAAACGCAGCTCATAAGATGTCAAGTTCAAAATTGAGCGCAAGAAAATTCGGTTTGAGATGTAACATGCTGTGTTCATGGCCTCAGCCCAGAATTTTCTAGGAGTCCTATGCTCATCAAGCATCGTCCTAGCCATCTCAACCAAAGTGCGGTTTTTCCTCTCAACAACACCGTTCTGTTGAGGAACCCGCGGAGCAGAGAATTGATGTTCTATGCCATGCTCCATGCAAAAGTCAACAAAGAGACTATTTTTGAACTCAGTGCCATTATCGCTTCGAATGAATTTTAATGCACCAGGGAGTTCAGTGAAAAGTCTCAAAGCCAAGCTCCGAAAGTGTGAAAACACTTCATCCTTGCTGGCAAGAAAGAAGACCCAAGAGTAGCGAGAGAAATCGTCGACAATAACAAGTACATACCACTTGCCGCCTAAAGAACTAACCCGAGAGGGACCTACAGTGTCCATATGGAGAAGTTCTCCGGGCTGTTCAGTCATCACTGTGGTGACTGGCGAATGCGAAGCGGCAATCATTTTTCCATGTCGACAAGGAGCGCAAACTAAATTCTTCTCAAACTTGAGCTTGGGCAATCCTCGGATCAAACCTAGGGCGCTCAGACGAGCGAGCAACTCAAAGCTCATATGCCCTAGTCTCCTATGCCACTTCCAAAGCTCAGAAGTCGAATGTGCAACAAGACAATGAGAAGAACCAGACGACTCTGAAAAATCAGCTCCAAAAACTCTCCCAACCCTAAAGATCTTACACACAACAACGCCATCAGAATTGAGCACTTGCGAAGTATCGCGATGAAATCGCACTTCGAAGCCCTCATCAAGCAACTGAGATACAGACAGCAAATTGTATCCCAGATTCTCAACCAAAGCAACATCTTTGAGAGTGAAATTCGAGTTAATTCTTACCACACCTTTACCTTTCACTCTACTCCTTCGATTGTTTCCGAAGGTGATATGTTCCCTTTGCTTGGTTGTGGTGAGGCTGGAGAACCAAGCTGCATCTCCGGTCATGTGACGCGAACAACCGGAGTCCATGATCCACGTGCCCTCCAAGCCTCGACCTGTCGCCTACACATGATAAGAACGCCTCGATCGCTCAGTGCTGGGGTGAGTAAAATAATGACGAGGCATCCAGCACTGAGTGACACGAGTAGTAGGCACAGTAAAAGTAGACGGTCTACGCACATAAAAATCAGTATGATGCAAAGTGCGAGGTCTACCTACATGCACAGAACGCAAAGCATGTCGAGGTCTCCTAATCTGACGAGGTACAAAGCTACTCGCCCGAGGTCTACCACCATATGGAACATGGTGAACACCTCGAGGAGCAAAACCTCTCCGAGAAGCACGAGGAGCCTCAAAAACAGGACGAGAGTAGAACTCAGACTCATGCATACCTAAAGATGGGTACTGCATGTCCTGATAGCTCATCGCCTGTGCACGTCGCTCATCCTTGATGCGACGGAAACAGAAACCAACCAAATGACCCGCCCTCTGACAATAAGAACAGTGAAAAACTCTCCTGGGGGCACTCTCATGGGTCACAGGAGCAACTCTCACAGGCTCCTTGGGTTTCTTCACAGTGGTTTTCTTGGGAGGATTTTTCTTGGTAGGAGGAGTGGTTTTCTTTGGTGGATGGGTAGGCTTTTTGGCTGGTGGGGTGTCCAACAGAGCTCTCTCTTTCTCTAGGGTGGTGGGAGAGGTGAAAACAGTTTTGGTCTTACTGTCTGAAGCTATCCTCTCAAAACCCAAACCTAGAGCTACCCCGGCTCTGTCAGCACACAACTTGGTCTTGGCCAAGAGCAAATCCATCCTACCCTTCCCTTCAGTGCATTTATTCACCACAGAAAGAAGGTATTCATTTTCGGACATGAGGTTTTCAGCCCGCTCTCTGACAGTGCCTAGCTGGTCCTTAAGGGTAATGCATGTGTCACACATAGGCTGCACATCCTTAGAACTACCGGCCCTCTCCAATCTAGCCTCTAGATCATGAACATGCTTATCACGTAAATTAATGCTATCGCGCAATAAAGAGCAGTTCATGCAATCAATAATTTCATGAGGTCTAGAATCCACCTCCAAAAGCTGCTTCTGTGCAGTCTCAAGCTCAGAAAGAGTTTGAGCATGAACAGAACGCAACTGAGCAAGCTCACTCATGACAACAGAACATGATTCACATTCAGCATCATCAAACTTAGACTTAAGCATGGCATATTCAGTAGAAACATTTTCTAGCCTAAGTCTAAGGTCTTTTCTTTCTCTAGCGGCTTGCACAAGTAATCTATCCTGACCAAGCACAACCTCATTCAGCTCATCTAATTTAATTAGAAGCTGGTCAGAAGATAGGTTTACCTCAGATGAGTCAAGCTCATCGCCGCTGTGATCGCTGTCGGCCATGAAGCAAAGGCCGGTGAAGTCACGTCCCTTCTTGTCCTTCTTGTCCTCCTTCCTTGGGGACTCCTCCTCCTCAGAGCTCGACTCCTCAGTTGAGGAAGTGTCGATGTCGCTGAGAGCAGCAACAAAAGCTCTGGAAGCGGCCTTGGCTACTTTCTTAGCCATCTTGCCGCGCTTGCCCTTCACAAAGGGTTTCCTCTCCTTCTTGTGGTATTTAGGGCGGTCACTCTCATCTCTCTTTTTGACCTTGGGGCAATTGGCCTTTATGTGAGAGGTGTCGCCACATTCATAGCAGCCACTAAAACCACTTCTCCTCTGATCCCGTCTCTCATGATGAAAGCGGGTGAACCTCCTGGCAATGAGAGCAAGCTCGTCATCTGCTAGAGTATCCACCTGCTCCTTTGTGACGGAGACCAGGGAGGACAAAGCAAAACCATCTGCAAGAACACAAGTGCCTGATGTGCTTGGTTCTGCAGTGGTGCCACGGCTAGTGCTAGAAACCAATGCCAATGGCTGTGGCAAAGAGCTTCTGTGCACAGCAAGAGATGCCTTGGCAATCTCTGTGGACTTCAGCTTGCTAAAGAGTTCGTCACAGGTCAATGTGTCATAGCCTGTGGACTCCTCAATGCTGGATATCTTCACCTCCCATATGCTACGGTCAAGAGCATAGAGAAGCTTGATAGCCCTGTCGTGATCACTGTAAGCAAGCGTCCCGTTGGATCGCAAGTTACTCACTATAGCATCAAAGCGCGAAAACATGGCATCTATAGATTCACCAGGTGCCTGCACAAACAGCTGATACTGTTGATTGAAGGTGCTTTGGCGCCTGGCCTTAATCTGAGTAGAGCCCTCATGATAAATAGTGAGCGTTGTCCAAATTTCCCTAGCAGTCCTAAGGTGCTGCACCCTATCGAACTCACTCCGACTCAAACCAATGAACAGTATGTTTCTTGCCTTCGAGTTGGCAATATATTGATCTTTTTCGGTTTGAGTGGTGCGGGTATCAGGGATGGAGTATTGTGAGTCCACAATCTCCCAAATTGCATTTCCTTGGCTTAACAAGTAAGCCTCCATGCGCACCTTCCAGTATGCAAAGTCAGTCCCATCGAACAGAGGAATTTTACTGCCTCTATCCATGTCGCCAACAGATCACAAAACCGGTTAAGGTCAACTGGTGATCTTAACCAGCTCTGATACCAATTGTTGGACCGGAAACGGCGACCAGAGGGGGGGTGAATGGGAGCTTTTAAAAATTCGGGCTTAAAACTTAGCCTTCGGTTCTGTTCTGTCTTCTGCGGAACAGGCTTCGAACACTACCTTCGAAGGTCTGGTTCGGAGGTACTTCGTCACCTTCGAACACAGGCTTCGGAGGGGCAAAAGTTCGAAGCCAAGAAGACTTCGCTCCACTTACAACCCTCGAAAATCTACTCTGCTAAGTCAGTGCAGGCTCCGCACACAGGTGCTTCGAGCAGGCTTCGCACTTCACCCTTCGCAAGAGTGGACAGCCCTCTGAGGACTTCGACCAAGTACTTGTCAACAGCAACGAGTGCTGGGCTTCGTACCCGAAGGTCTACACGCACACAAATCGGACTTCGCTAAGGGCTTCGACACAAGAAGCAAAACGGGAAAATATCAGGGCTTCGCTAGTAAGCAGCGAGGTCTTGCCTCGTGTTACACAGAGCGACAGCACACTGACAAAACACACCTCGCACGAAAAACAACCTTCGCCTCAACAGGCTTCGGTGCACTAAACTAGCGAAGTATGCAACGCGAGCTCAAGCAAAAAGCACAAGACAAACAGGGCTTCGGCGCTTGAACAAGGAACACTGAAAATGAACTCAGGATGTATTCAATCGAAGTGTGGCTACAGGAGCTCAACAGTAAATGCTCAAAGTGTTAAATGTTACCTACCGAGCCCCCATATTTATAGCCCACGGCTTCATCCTAAGGAAGTGACTACTTTACCCCTAGGGTTTACATCCATTTTGTCTCTACAGAACTAAGGGGTACAAAAGGTAGTCCACCTTTATTTTGGAGGCTTCTCTGTCAGCTGCAGAGGGGACAGTGTCAGTCTTTTTCAGAACAGACAGTGTCAGCCTTTACAGTGTTGACTTCTGGAACCTCCCTTCGCACGCGAGGGGTGCGGAAGCTTCGGCGCGAAGCCTGCAGCCAGTTGGCCTTCGCTCCGCCGAAGAAGACCTTCGATACAGTGACGGTTTTGAGCCGAAGCCGTCAAAGCCCTTGGGCCTTCGCACCACCACCTCCGGAGTGGATCACCACGGCTTCGCAGCTACTCCGAGCTCGAACACCGTCCGTCCGTGTACCGAAGCCATGCATGGCCGAAGCACCTCAAGTCATCCTCACTCCGGAGCTAGCCTCGCTCCGAAGTCCTTCACACTCCGAAGCCCTACCTTCGGAGTACCACCCTTCGAAGTCCCTCCTTCGTCCAAGGCCTCCGCATGAAGTATTCCATGAGCACTTCGTCGCAGTGTCTCACTCCGAGCACACTCCTCGACGAGCCTCACCCGGACCATGCCTTCGATGCGCCTCGACTTCTGAGACCTTCGTCGGGCCACCTTCGAGTGTCTCCCTCCGGAGCACACTTCGAACACCTTGCCTCCGCAGAGGACTTCTTCCAACCAACTCCGAAGTCACTCCATTCGGAGTACCTTCGAAGTGCCTCACCTCCGAGGACTTTGACTCGGAGTACCTTCAGCCGGAGCCACGCTCCGCACTCTCTGCCTTCACCTGGCACGCCTCGACCCGAGGACCGACCCGGACCACCTTCGCAGCTACTGTGACGGAGCTCCCTGCTCCCTTGGCATCAAACCACCCGCTTGACCCAAGTTCACCTGGCTCGAACCCTGTCCGTCGCCACCGAAGTCCCTGCGCACCACCGACAAGCAGACAAGTGTATCCAGTACTCCGGAGACCTCTCCGGGTTAGCAACCTTCGGCACACACTCCGGTGTACCGTCCAAAATACCGAAGCCATCGGTACGAACCCAGTCATCGTGTACTGCCGGACCCCTCCGACAAGCACACTCCGCTGCCCAGCTGCAGCAAACACACACCGAACACCCTTCGGTGACACACCTCCGAACACCCTTCGGAGGACCACCTCCGAAGCCCCTCCGGAGGTACCCTTCGAACAGAGGGTAAATAATCCTGTCAATCACTCATCACATACACCGAAACCACCCTTGGTTTCTCAATTATTTTATCATATTTTAAGTTATTTATGTCATTTGTATGATATTCTTATAATATTATAAATTTTCTGTTGCAACGCACAGGCACTCAACTAGTATCTACAAAAGAGTATCTCTAGCTCTCTACACTGATCTATGCAAAAATGCAAAGCCGCAACCTTTATTTGCTCCATCTTTCCACAACGATCGATCGCACGGCGAAAAGCCGCCCCATTTCCACCTCATCGATCCGGCTTTCCCCATAAAGAAGAGGCTACTATCAATAGCGACGCCACTTAACAAATGAGCACGAGATCATCAGATCCAAAGGCCGGAGCAGATGATTACGTCGGTTATATATAACAACTCCAGTTTTATCAACGGCGAGTGAACAGGCTAGCTAGCTAGCTTGGTGATGGAATCGCATTTAGTTTTGAAGTTTTTTTTTGTTTTGTCTTCTGCTCGTTTTCTTCTCCCTGAATTAAGAAAACCACACTGTACTAGCTGTACGTGATCCATCTGTTACGTGGATTCATAGCTGACGGTCGTTTTTGGTTTCTTGCTCTTAGCCTTAAGTACCATGCATATCGTTGTTGTTTTAATTTCTTCTACTATTTTCACTGCGTATATTTCTTTTTTATGTATGTCGTTTTCTTCGAGTTCTTGGTTTGGTGATGACCAAGAGCTTGTTTTTTTGGCGCGAGCAAGCCGGTTAGTGCGCGGGAGGAAAAGTTGCGTGTTTACCGTTGACGCAGCTAGCATCGGTTTCGCATTGGTAAAGCAAACGGGGGTAGGATGCATGGGAGGTTGATGACGACGCATCAACGGCCAGGATTGAGACTACGGAGTAATCGAACGGTCCAGTGTCAGTAGCCAATGGCTATCCTGGAGCTGTCCCCCACCATGAAGTTATCGAATAAAGCGCTCCAGATGGTAGAGACTGCAAAGCAAGGGAGAAATGATTTGACGCTCTAGAAGAGCAACACCTCACTATCGTAGCCTTTGAGACGACCATCTTTCCTTGCGAGTGATCAATTTTCTCTGAACTTTTGCAAGTGACGAAACGATAATGTATCCAAGGAACGTTCTTGTAAAAAGCGCACAACCTGCATGCACACTCTACAGTGCGCAGGCTTTGGGCGCCATGAAGGCTGATCTGGAGCTTTGTTACAGGATTCGCATTTGCGTAAAGCCTCAAAGTGAGTGAGATCTTCTGCTGCTGGTGGTGGTGGTGCTGCCGCACTGGCCGGCCTTTCTTCAGCTTGACAGCCTTCCACATCATCCAGTTGAAAGAAGCCAGCAAAAGAGCTAATGGAAACTCTTCAAGGCTTTTGCATTAAATTTCTCTGGTCCCTGCAGGCTTTACTCCTTCCTCTGTTCCTTTCTGATGACGAGGTGTAAAACTGACTGCTACTCCGCTAGTTCTTGCAGGCATTAATCACGCGACGGTGCATCAGTTTTCTGCCGATCTGTGGTAGCAATGGCGGGGCTGTTGCAGGAATCAATCATGCGTGAGTGAGGACGACGACTCCGAGAGTCAGGTCAACCGAGCTCACGGTCGATGCGTTACCTGCAGTGCAGTGTGCACTGTGCAGAGCCAACTCTTACTCGAGTCGCATCAAGCATGTGGTTCCAGGCACACTGATTCTTTGAAGCCCACAAGCAAGACTGACGGCGATCAAGTTGCGGTCAGGCTCTGGCTCTCGCCGCAACTTGATTGCCTGTCGTTATCTCTCTTGCTTTTTTTTGAAACTTAATTTGCTCGCCCGTCGCGATCGCCACGACTTTTCTGAAAATTACTAGCGCTCCAGCCTCCAGGCCTGTCCTGCCTGATCGAAAATCCGGCACGTCGACATGGAAAAATTCCTCGCGGCTCACGTGCCATGGACAAAGAATAGAAAGGAGCTCTGCCTCTCCCTTATCTCTGTTTGCGTCCTCCAAGATTAGGGTTCCTTTAGAACAGACAGATTTACAGAATTCTGTGGCATTTTCGCATAAATCATATTCAATGTTCAACAACCACGGGAATAAAATTCCCAACATTAGCTTATAGAGGCACTGCATCAGAACAGGACTAGGATGGCCAACGATAGAACAGAGGCGCATACATATCATTCTGCTATCATCATAGTTGTATTAAAAAAGAAGAGAAAGTTATGCAGTGCACATGGAGCACAGCAGAGGCTGCAGATTCTGATAACCAATCTATCTGTAGTATACAACAGCACCATCGGCTAGCTCCTGCTGATTCAAGAGCAGGAAATGTCAGATTACAACCCTAGTAATAAATCTCAAGGATTATGCTGTTTATAATGACATCCTTTTTCTTTTTTACTTTCGCGTGGTATGACTGCCAAAAAAACTGAGGGATCAACTAAACCGGAATGAGCTTCATATGGCGTATATCCGCTCTATCTCGGAGTCTGAAAAATCTGAGTTGTGCTGCCATGAATTTGAGCCACTCCTCCTCGTTGATTTCACCTTCTTCCTGATTGAGCGGGTGCGCTTGGATTTCACCACATAGTATGTCATTGTACCAAGCACACCAGCCATGATCACTCCACCGATGAGGGTCACCAGAAGCGCCGCCCACTGGAAGTGTTTCCCAACCACAATATACGAGGATGATATGAACGCCACTGTAGTGCACACAGAAGCAAGCCACATCAACTTGTTGATAACCTCAACAACCCGCCTCTCTGCTTTAGTCTCTCCCCTAACCAGTGTTATCTGGACCACCACCACTGCTAATGATGTGAACAATGCAACAGCATTGAAGATGAAGAAGATCTTGAAGGATACCGCATGCACAGCAATTGCCACTCCATTGTCATCGTTACCGCCTGGCACGGTGAATATTGCGGCAAATGCAACCGTCGCGAAAAGCACGGCTACCACAGTGACAGAATTGGTTGCATTGTTGATGCCTTCCCTGTGGAGTTTCCTCAGCTCCTTTGCTATGCCATAAACATTTTTGTTGGTTTTTCTTGCTTGCTCAAGTTGTGTGTGCACATCCTTCTTGATCTCGGTCACTGTTTTTCTGAGCTCGTCCCTAGGTTGGTTTAGATCATTTGCTCTGACCGCGCCAGCACGAGACAAACAATCTTTTATCTCTGCAGACTCCTCTGAAAGTGGAAGGCCCTCTGCTATGTCAAATGCAGTCTTGCGATCCCTAGTCAGTGCATTCACATTCATGTCTGGAAGAAGCAGAAGCTCATTTACAATCTGCAAGAGGAAACAAGCTTGTGAGCAGCAGAACAATGCTTATGTTTCTACACTAGATCTATCATTGTAGAAGAATACCTCTGATCTTTTCTTCCTGGTGGCAACGTGCAGAGCTAAGTTACCATTTCTGTCAGGTAGCATGACAATAGCTGGATCGGCATTCACTAGAGCCCTAACAACCTCAGCGCTAGTTCCTTTCACTGCCATGTGCAAAGCAGTCTGGCCTTTCTTATCAGTCCTCCGAGCAAGCTGACGATCAGCGTCTAGCAAAGCCTGAACAATTTCAACATGCCCCTGACGGGCAGCAAAATGCAAGGCGTTCTTTCCATTCGCCTTTGATAGCTCAACCAACCCAGAAACTCTCTCTAGTAGCAGGTTCACAACCTCAATGTGACCTCTAATCGCTGCTGTTATCAGAGGTGTCACATTTGATTGGCCAAACGTCTTCCCAAGGGATGGATCGTGATCCAAGAGTACCTTCACAATGTCTATAAACAATCGTCAGTGGTCCAATCTTTATGCATAAAAAAGTATAGAATGAATATGTAACAAAGCAATAATAGAGGATAGCTTGCTCATTAGCTTGTGTGCACAGTCAGTAGGTCAATTGTACCATCGCAAGACTATTGTATACTTCGTCACAATTGATTTAAGGAAAATATGAAGTAAAAAAGATTTTTAACGTCCAAATAACAGTCTTAGTTAATAGTGATCATTTAAAGTAGGCATAAGATTCAATCAATTTATAAAACCATTTCATCATGCAAACCATAGCGGTTTTGCTTATGGAAATTTTGACATCAGTGGGTAGAGCTCACCTCGGTGGCCTTCTTTTGCGGCGACATGCAAAGCATCGAATCCGGACTTGTTCTTCCTCGTGAGGCTCTCCTTGTCGGAGTGCTTGAGCAGCTCGACGACGATGTCGAGAAATCCCCTCTCGGCGGCGATGAGCAGCGCCGTCTCCTCAACCTCGTTGGGCTCGTTCACCACGGCGGCGCGGATCTCCGCGACCTCGCTGTCAAACTCCTCCCCGGTTCCGGTCATCTGCGCGTTGATCTCAGCGATGATCTGGCGCACGGCTACGAGGTCCCCCCGCTGCGCAGCGAGGTGGAGCTCCGTATCGTTGTGCCGGCCGGTGACTTGTTTGACATACTTCTTCCGCCCCGCCTGGTCCATCCGCTTTCCGGAGTTCGAGAGCACTAGCACCGGAGCAGACGCCGCAGCGGCCGTCGGCGATGGTGACGGGGATGGAAGCGAGCTGTCCAGCCGGTTGCCTGAGCCGGACATCACCAGCACCGGGCCCTTGCTGGACGCCGGCGACGACGACGCGGGGGAGTGATCCAGACGGTTACTGGAGCGGGACATCAGCAGCACCGGTCGCGCCGGCGACTGGTCCAGTCTATTGCTCGAGTGGGACATCACCAGAAGAGGCCGTGACGGCGACGGCGACGCCGCCGGGGACTGGTCCAGCCGCTTCCCTGAGTTGGACATCACCAGCCCGGGACGCCTCACAGCGCTCGGCGGCGACTGGTCGAGCCGGTTCCCGGAGGGGCTCGTGTCCAGCGCCGGCCGGCCGGGACCCGCCCCTTCCTCCGCCACAGGCGATGCCAGCCCAATCTCCAAATCTCCCTCCCCTGCGCCCAATGACCACCACGTCGGAATCCGACCGATCAAACCCAACCATCCACAATTCCACATGGCGAGAGAGAGAGACAAACAACCAAATAAACCAATACCTCTTCCGGAATCGACGGCCATGGCGTCGTCGGAGACGAAGCTACCCGGCGGCGAGGAGGGGACGCGCAGGTCGCCGCATGCGCGGTTGTGGCCGAACGGGCGGTGGGGAGGCGACCAATCGAATCGCGGACCGAGGCGGGGCGGAGGTCGCGACCCCTGTCTCCCTCCCTCTGCGTTTGCCGCCCGCGTCGTCTGATGTAAACGAACGAGCAGCCGTCTGCCCCCTTCGGTTTCGTTTATCAAGCAGCTCCGCCTCCGCAGGGCCGCAGCTCGGCTCGGTTTGTTCGTTCGGTGCGCGGCGCCAGCCGCCTCACCGTCACCGGCCGGTTGCGTTTTGCATACGGCCGCCTTTTGTGAGTTTGTCGCCTTCTCTGCCTGAATTATTCACTTTGCCTGCCAGTGCCCGTCTCCTCAGGCCAAACCGCCCATCGCCCATCCCTGCGGCGTGTTCATAAACAAACCCGGCTTAATTTACGGGTTACAAGCGGTGAGGTTTGGTTGCTTCACGCTCGGTTAAAAAAGAGAGTAAAGAATCGTCGATGCGGGACACGTGAGTTTTATCGCGATGCCTCATGATTATTGGCTGTTACTCTCTTGAGTTGTTTCTCTATATAATTAAAATTAAGAAATATTATTTTAGTTAAACCAAACGGAGAGAATACCAGTAAGTGGTTTGAGAGTAACGGGGACGATGGTTGTGTGTTGGGAATCCTCGTTGGTGGAAGCGAGAATCGGTGGGGCCACGCGCGCGCCACAAAACACATGCGTTTTGCGTTGCGCCGGGTGTGATGGGGCCAACGCGCATTCACCGTTACACGTACGCCTGCCGCCTGCCGGCCTTTCACCACCATTTTTGTATTATCAGAATTCTAAATTTTCCCTTTTCTCCTCTTTTTACCATAAAGATTTATTTTTATTTCTGAACACACATCATTTATGAATTACTGAATTCAATTCAGACACATATCTAAATTCATTAATATATAGATAATTTTTTAAAATACCAAACTAACTTACCTAGAAACGGAGGCAGTAACAAAGATGGCTGCCGCGACATTCTGATTCGTGAGAGACCGTACATCCGCATGAACGGAACAAGAACAAAACATCACAACACAGCCACTGCTGCTTGTCACTGGTTCCTCACACCGGTTCATTGAACACATGATAGTACAGTATTCGATGTCAGGTTCAGTGCACCAGAGGAGTTGGCGTCACGCGCATCAACTGGTTAACAACAACGCCGTAAACTGCTCGCATGTTCGGCTGTCGCCGTAACGACGGGCGGCCGGGCCGGACGGATGCCCCGACCACGTGGTCAGCTTTTATCTTGACTTGCCGGCTGCCGCCGGTTGGTGAGGTCAGTCAACCAGTTCACTGATCCACTCTTCTATCACGCGGCACACTGTCACGCTACAAGCTTTTGTGGCACAAAATTGGTGGGGTGAATTTGCGGTAAGATTAAGCCGTATCGACGTGACAAATGAGTCGAGAGATTACAAATACACTAACAGCTGTATAGGGCAAGGGAGCAAACTCTTAAATTTTATTCTCTAAATCACATATAGAAATCATCAAACTCTATCTTATTGACGTAAAAAAATACGTTAACAGATTCAAATAGCCTCGAAGGCTAGCTTAGAGGGAGACTAAATTCGTACTGAATCAGACCTCCGAATAAGATAACAACATTTGTTCAGCTTGAAGTGTGTTCTATTACTTATATCTCGATCCCTATTACAGTAGAGGGGATGAGTATTTATAGGCTAAGATACGATATAAAGATACTATTATGTTCTCTAATTATAACCGTTGATACGGACTCTATTTATAAGATTTCGTATGGGCATAATAATAAACGTGCATGTGAATACGAGTTATAAAACAAACGCCTTGTCTTGAGCCTCTGTATGGGCAACGAGTTAGTCAGAGCCATCGGGTCTCTCCACGGGACTTAGAATTCTACGATACATTCAAATATGTGTATCTCCAATCTATAACAATACGTATAGGAAAAAACAATGAACATATAAGAAAAAATATGTATAAATGAAAATAGAGATTTTTCAAACTAATCATATATTTGAGAGAGATGAATAACGATTTAAGGGATGTATTAGGAAAGAAATTCATTTAGGGAAACTAGTGGAGTTTTATTTTTCAAAAAACACTTAAATTCAAATTTAAACAGTTATACATTGGAGAGGGTCACAATGGCGGTGACTAATGAGTCAACGAGAGTAGAAAGCTACCAGCAGAGTAGCAAGCAGCAAAACAAGGTGCTGCCAGGCCAAATAAAGCCATTTGTGCCGAACTAAAAAAGAGAGTTTTTTTTTAAAAAAACGACCACAGTGGGAGTCGAACCCACGACCTTCTGATCCGAAGTCAGACGCGCTAATCCACTGCGCTATGCGGTCAATAGTGTGCATTTCCATACAATAATATATTTATACAAAAAGTATTTTTATCGAAGAGAATATAAAGCAGAGGAAACAAGAGAGGAGAGCAACGAGCCAATGAACGGTTCCACGCACGTGCGGCATCTGCGGGGAACAGGCCACCGCAGCAGGGAGCATCGCATCTGACTCAAGGGCCCACGTCACACGTGCCGGCGTGCCGCCGCCCTCGTCGTCCTCAATCCCTCGCCACTGCTCCTCCCCTCGTCCGCCTCAGGCGAGCGCCACCATGAAGCAGCTAAACCGGCAGTCGAGCCTCAGCAAGCAGCACCGCCCGCACCACCACCGCTTCTCCTTCTCCCGCTCGCTCGCCTCCTACCTACTCCGCGATCAGCGCCTCCTCTTCGTCCTTCTCGGTTTCCTCCTCGCATCATCTTTCTTCCTCCTCTACCCGTCCCTCACCCCGCACCCCAACCGTATCACCTCTTCCACCCGCAGCACCGCCGCCGCCAAAATCCCCCGCGGCGCGTCGTCCGTCGTCGCCGCCGCGCGCCGCCTCCCCGTCGGTGTCCGCAAGCCGTCCCTTCGCGTCGTCGTCACCGGCGGCGCGGGTTTTGTCGGCAGCCATCTCGTTGATAAGCTCCTTGCCCGCGGGGACAGCGTCATCGTCGTCGACAACTTCTTCACGGGCCGCAAGGAAAACGTCGCGCACCACCTCAGCAACCCGCGGTTCGAGCTCATCCGCCACGACGTTGTCGAGCCCATACTCCTCGAGGTCGACCAGATCTACCATCTCGCATGCCCGGCCTCCCCCGTGCACTACAAATTCAACCCCATCAAGACCATCATATCCTTTCCACTTCAAATGATGCTTGCATTTCGTACAAAAACGACTTGTCTGTTCGCATTATTGAATTGCTGAAATGGATAGAGTTTATGGTCAACAATGCCAGGGAAATTTTGGAATTTTGTGCCTGCATTGCATGGAAGAACCTGTATTTTGTTCCTTAACTATTAGTGTACAAGACAAATGTGATGGGGACCTTGAACATGCTGGGATTGGCAAAGAGGGTCGGAGCCCGGTTCTTGTTGACCAGTACCAGCGAGGTGTATGGTGATCCCCTTGAACATCCACAGAAGGAGAGCTACTGGGGCCATGTCAATCCTATTGGTACTAATTTTGACTGGAGTAGCAAAGATCTGTCATATGTATAAATATTAAATATATCTTAGGAGCCTGGCCCATTCATAGCTGATCACTCCACAGCATTCTGACATATGACATTATGTGGTAATGTGCAGGCGTTAGGAGTTGTTACGATGAAGGGAAGAGAACAGCAGAAACTCTGACAATGGATTACCACCGTGGTGCTGGTGTTGAGGTAAAGTTTCAGTTTCTGAATAGTTATCTAATTTTGGTTTTAGAAGGGGTGCCCACAATCTTTGTATGGTATCTTGTTTGCCATGGGACAGACAAACCTTAGCTAAAATTAATTGTGCAGGGGTCCCTCAACTGTCATGTGTATGGGCATAGCCCAATATAGACTTGAGCGCGAACAGTACCCACGCGACCACACGGTACTGTAGCAGATTAGGAATATTTTAGAGATAAGATTAGGTTTCTTATTTTAGAGATAATATTAGATTGTGTTGTAATCTGTTTCCTAGATTTTAGATATTAGCTTCTTGAAAGTCATGTCATGCCATCTATATAAGGATAGATTGTATCTCTGTTTCAAAAAACAAGAAAGAATTAATCGAATCTCTTCCCAATGTTTCCCTCCCGGTCTACCCAACAAGAAAGTATTTTATAAACTGATTTCTATATTCTGTTTTATGGACCATACCATGAACATCTCAGGAATGATTATTATGACATATGAAGAGTGAACAACTAAGTTTTGACTACAGACTGGCCTGTGGATGAGCTTGGTAGATATCTATGTAAAGTTTGTCTTTTGATGGAACATATTGCAGTTCGTAATACGGAATCTTTGATATGGAGGTCTGGTGGTTATTGTGGCAAGAGTTAGGCAGTCTCTCCATGTTTGCACATTCGTTGTTCACGTGTGCTTATGAGTAATATTGCTGCCTAGTAATTTTTTCCTTTTCTAGAAGAGCAAACTTTACTAAACAAATGCTTCTCGTCAGGTGAGAATTGCACGCATATTCAACACATATGGCCCTCGTATGTGTTTAGACGATGGACGAGTTGTTAGCAACTTTGTTGCTCAGGTTTGTGTAAAATTTATGATTCTAATCCTTAAGGAAAGACGAGTATCATAAAACTTCAGCATTGCTTACTACTTAAGATGCCTCATTTCCAGACTTTGCGGAAACAGCCGATGACAGTTTATGGTGATGGAAAACAAACTAGAAGCTTTCAGTATGTTTCAGATTTGGTACTTTTGACTCTATTATTCCTTTTCTATATTTCGAAGTGTCCTTTTTATTACCGAAATTACTATGATGCTTCAAATCAGGAATTTTTACTCACTTATAAATTTCTAGGTTGACGGATTAGTAACTCTGATGGAAAGTGAGCACATAGGACCTTTCAACTTGGGCAATCCTGGAGAATTTACCATGTTAGAGCTTGCTCAGGTTTGGGCCTCTTCATGCTAAAACCAATTATCCTGTGATCCTTGTTTGAACAATGCTGTGGATTCCTGCATGAGTTCCCTCTACAAGTAATAATGTCTCTACACTATTTCTGCAGGTAGTGAAAGAGACGATTGACCTAAGTGCTCGTGTTGAGTTTAAACCCAACACTGCAGATGATCCACACATGAGAAAACCCGACATTTCGAAGGCCAAATCTCTCCTCCATTGGGAGCCAAAAATCTCACTGAAGCAAGGCCTCCCACGAATGGTTTCAGATTTCCAGAGGCGCATTGCGGATGAGAAATGAGAAACGGATGAACTCTGAACTGTACTATACTTCCCGGATCATTTTGGGTACATAGACAAGCTTAGCTGCTGGAGTACAGAAAACTTGCCCAAAATTTCTTCTTCCAGGCAATTATTTGTGATAGGAATTCTGTTTTTTAGTTTTGACTTCTTTGATACATAAGTTTTGTCACGGAATTTTGTTATGAAAAACTTAGCCTTTCAGTAAACAACACTAGAAATCTACATGAGCATAGAGCCTTTTTTTCTTCTTCTGAATTTTTATTTATGGAGCAGATCCAGCTCTGCTTTGGAGATTTTTGCTACTCGAGGAGTTCAGAAAGATTCTTTAGTTACTTGACACAATACTATAATTATGTGATCAATGCAACTAATACATTGCATTTGCATATACGGTACGGTACAGGTAGAGTACAATGTGACGTAGTGCATGAAGTTACAAGCATTGCACGAAGCTGCAAAGAAGCATAACCTGGAAGTAGGCCAAACTTCTCTTGAAATGAGATACCTGGAAGGAGCTCAGATGAGGTGAATGCTGAACTGCAGGAGTCTCGACGCCGTCGGTGGTGTGCTCGTCGCCGGGGTGTAGCGTCTGGATGGCGGCGAACCCCTTGGCGTTCTCGTACTTCCCGGTGCCACCGATGATGGCGACATGGGACTCGGGCTCCGCCATCCGATGGACACCGAAGAAGCTGAGCGTGTCTCCGTGCCCCTCACCGTCGAACATGGCCGTGAGCATGATTGTTTTGCTGTTGCCGTCCTGCGAGCTGGCGACGTAGAACCCCTGCGCCCTGCCGATGACGGCGGCGCCGAGCTCGTGGCCCTCGGTGAGCTCGTCGTCGATGACGGTGGTGGTAGGTTCTGGAGCGTGACGCCGGACGGAAGGTCGCCGGGGTTGACGAAGGGGATGTTCTTGTTGCCGCCGTTGACGGTGTTGCCATTGTTCTTGGCGATTGTGGCGGACGTGGCCCCGAGGCCGGCGACGTAGGGGACGTTGTTGCCGTTGATGAGGTTGCTGGCGCCCTGCGGCAGCGGCACCGCGCCCTGGATGGGGAAGATGTCGTGCATGAAGAACGTCAGCGGGTGGTCACCCGCGCCGGCGGCACCCGCGGCGCCAACACCAACTCCCACGACCGCCACCCCAGCATTGCCCATCGCCGCGACGCCGGTGGCGGCGGCACCGGCTGGCGCTGCTGCGGACATTACCACCGGGTCAGCGGGCGGCTCGGTCGGGGCGGGCAGTGGGTCGGCCGGAAGAGGAGCCTTCGCCGGCGCCGGCGCAGGTTGCTCCACGAGGACGCGGCTGGCGAAGGCGCAGTTCGCCGAAGCGAGCGCGCCCACCATCAACCACACAGCCACCTTGATGGCCGGCACCGAGGCCGCGTTGCCCGCCATGGCTGCTCGCCGCGTGCCCGCTATTTCTCCAAGAGACAAGACAAGACAAGAACAATGGCAATTGGCAAGTGCTGCCTCCTTCGACAACTACTGTTCTGCATGTCGCAAAGAGCAGGCAGAATTTATACAGTAGCAGTGTACCGTAATGCCATCTGCCATGCTAACTTCAGCTACAGGTGCAGGTGTCATTGGGTGGAGTTGCTGTGGTGTGTGGTGTGTGGTGTTGGTTGCAGGGGAGAACAGTGTTCAAGAACCTAAACCTCTTGGAGAAGCGAGGAGCAGTTGCACACTTGCACTTGCACCGATTGTTGTAACCACTAGCCACGACCAAATTAGCGGACAAGGATAACAAAAAGCATTATTTGCATGCAACCATACTGAACATATATACGGTTAGTTCATGCAAAAAAAAAATTATACTCCTGCATCAGTGCATCATGTGATTCATGTCGCAGAAAATGTACTTGTTCTTTTCTAGTTAGGAGGAACAACTCCTATAGGTCACAGTTACTGAATCCAATAATTACAACCAGATCAACCGGAAATCCACTTGGGTGGTGATGAGTCGCAGAACACCTAAAGGCTACAGAAGTATATTGCCTTGTGTTTTTCAGGGGCCATGGGAAGTTTTTCATAGTTGTTAAAGCAATTCAACACCGCTTCCAGGAGATGGCATTAACCACCGATCTAGCGGTAAGCTACAATGGCTGTAGGCGTGCGTGCAAATCATGGCCTGTTCTAGCCACAGAGCTTAGCAGATTTTGTCATCATCTCCAGGAAGTCAGATATGGTTTCTTGCAGGAGATCCTCCTGCACCATTCTCTCGATGTCACTTGCAACAAGATCGATGCCATCTTCAGAATCAGAACCAATCCACCCCAAGTCCATCATCAGGCTCTCTTGAGCATACTCCATTTCTTGCCTTAGCTCGACCACCCTTTGCCAAACCACCTCAGTAAAACCCTCCTGGTCCAAACTGATCAAGCACCGCTGCGACAACCCCTTCGATTTATGCTGCATCAGAGAGGTGATTATATCTGCAATGACAGCATTTGTGAGATCAAACAGGAGCTTCCTCTCGAGTGACGGCCACAGAATGAGGCTACTGTACTTGTTTTCAAGCATATCAAACAAATCAGGACCAGCTGGGCACTCTGACAAGTAGCACATGTCTAGTAGCTGATCACGGTTAGCAGCATTAATGCCCAAAACAATCAGCATATCAAGCACATAAGAGAAATCCCTTTCTTCTTCATCCCTAAAAGCATGGGGTATTTCCATATCAGGAAGTGGCTGACTTGCTGTGGTAATCTCATCATCGCTCAGTACTGGTTCAGTGTCATCTGCGTTGTCTGTGGCTTCCATCTTGAGAAGTCGTAGTTGCATTCTTAGTCCTGCAACATCCCATAATAAATCAAACTTAAGAACTGTGAATTAGCAGGAAGAAGATTAGCAAAATAAGAACTCAATCGCTTGCCTTGAAGATCAGCGCTAATTTTCTCAAAATCACCCGAGTAAACATCTTCAGCGTCCAATGAAGATTCAAGAACAGACACTGGACTTTGCTGGTCATCTTTCTCGGAGCTCACTGGAGATTCTGATCCTGTTTGGGGAATCATCCATGGGTCTTGATTGCTATCATTTTGATGGTCACCAATCCTCACAGGAGATACGGATCCTTTCTGGGATATACACGCAGATGGGTTGTCATCACCCTGATGCTGTTCGATCTCCTCAGCCTGATTAAGTACAACCAGTAGTTATCAAGTGTGCATACATAGATGAAATGAGGTTTCAAAAAGATGTCAAGAAAGGCAAGAAAAAATTCAACATGATATAATGCACACAAAGAAAAAATTCACAGCAAATGCATTAGCATACAATACATATGATTGTACCAAGCAGAAAAATTGCCGGATATAAAGAACATGAAATAAAGTGTTTGCAAAAAAAATGGATGATGCAGATCAAAAACATATATAGAAAAAATGTAGCTAGCTTTTCACATTAATTGATGGACTTTCCAATGGGAAAGGTCACCATAATACAAGGAAACAAATTCACTTAATTAGACAATAGGCAGTATACATGTAATTTACCTCAGTCACCAAACCATTGAGACTAGGGATAACAAGATGGCAATCAAATTCTATTGGTGCCTGTTCATGCATCTGCCGATTCTGTGTATCAGGAGAACATAGCTCTTTCTTCTGCCCAGGAACCACAGGAGTCATATCCCGATAATACACTGCATCTAACTCATGCTTAGGATTTGGAGGATACAGAAGTGTCCGTTTAGATGAATCAGTCATGGCAGCACCATTTGTTGGTTCCTCTGAATTCACATGTATCTCGCGTTCAATTATCATTCCCTCCTCATTATCCGAGGAGGCAAGGTCAACTTCATCACCATGAAATGCTGAATCTCGAATTAGAGATTTTCTATTCCTGCTGTGGCGTGCATGTTCAGAATCATGGGGTCCTACTTTGAGAACATCTTTCAGCATAGAGAACTCGTTACGCCTGCCTGTTCGTTTTCTGTTGTTTGACTTTTGAACTCCACGATTATGGGGTGTTGGAAGAGATTTGGACCTTGTTAAATTATTTGTAGACACATCACGCCAACCATCATTGCTGCTGATGCCAAGAGAGTTAGATGAGCCTGGCATTCTATCTTTCTGTGGTTCACCCTTTGGACATTTCCTGTTTGACATTTTTTGGATAGCAACTTTTGAAGCTTCCTGGTCAGGAAGAGCAAGCATGTCTCCAAGCATGCTGAAGCCATTGTTGTTGGCTGCTTGATGCTGACGTTGTTGGGTAGCCTTCCATCTGTTAGAGAGGTGTTTCTTTGCTTCCTTGCTAACTATTGTTTCAGTTGAATATGCTGGTGAGGAAGTGAAGCTAGAAGCCCAACCATCAAATTGCTCAGAGGACCTATGGAATGCATCAGAAGACTTTGCATTAGAAAGAGATGACAGAAATGGCCTTTTGTCTGACACAAATGTGTTGGTCTCTGTTTCGAGAACTTGTTTCCTGGTTCCACTGGCCCTAGCAGCTCTCATCTGTTTCGTAAACTCTCTATCAATTTCTTTAGATCCCTTTGCTATATGGTCCAAAGCTTGCACGTCTCTGAGGGGACCGATGTATTCTTCAGTACATGGGCTCCACATAGCATCACCTCGACATGGCTTGTGCCTCCTAAAATCAAAATGAGTGGGTTCATCTCTTAAGGCGAAAACTCCTTCACTGTCCTCAGCTTTATCAAGATTTGGCTTCAGGACAACAATCCGTGTAGGGCAAACTCGCTTGTCACTGATTTCTTGGTGACTTGACCTTGACAGTTTCTGCCTCAATGAACCAGACTCTTCTTTTGGTGATTGGCTGGGCAACTTAGCATATGGCTTACTCTGAGAGTGTTCAACTCCTTTTTGCTTGTAGTAGCTTTCACCACCTTTATCTTGTGAATATATATTGCTTGTGTCAGTAAATTGATTTCTTCTAGATGGTTTTAATATTGTAATGCAATTTGCAGTAGAGGATGGAGAATTATGATCATGTAGGTCCCTTCTGACTATGGGATCAAGTTTTTGAAGAAACTCCAAAAGAAGATCTTTATTAGACACCAATGCATCAAGTGTCTCATTGAACTCTTCAGACATCTGAAGAGATTCAATGGTAGAAAGACGTTTTGCATCCATAAATTTCTGCCTTATGTAATCTAGATCAGGACTGCCATTCTTGCCTAATCTGGCAGTTGCATTTCCACTTTTAGATCTTGGGCTCCGGTGTATTTTCATTCTTGTTGCCTCCATAACTTCAAAAACATCTTTGACTTCAGGCATCTCATCTGTGCTTCTCCGATGTGGAACATCTTTGGAAAAACCATACTTATCATGGGAGCTACAAGGTGAAGACTTTTCTCCATGATTTTGGGTATATCTTTGCTGGTTATAGGCTCCAAGTGAAGGCAGTGAATCAAGACCCATTAATCTTCCTACAACACCTGGTGAAGTGTGACTAGCATTGACATCTTTTGAGATTTCTTCATCAATTAGTGTCTTCATTGGTATACCGCTGGCCTTCTTAGATTTACTTCTCCAGTTTTCAACAGAAAGCTGAGAAGAATAACAAAGAAAAGGAGATACCAATCCATTAATTAAAAAACAGCAACAATGGTTGACGACAATTGCCCATTTTCAGATTTGATAGCAAAGTTCACTTTTACTACAAGAAGCACAGCAAATGTTGATATGAGAACATGTATCCCAGATTTGAGATTTTAGTTTTATAGCAGAGGTCTATTATAACAGGACAGATAATAGAACATAATGTTTACCCTCACTATTTATAATCACAACTATGTGTGAAACGTAATGTATTTCTTCAACTAAATGTGGAACGCTCACCATAGAATCAGAAAGTATCCCAGGATTACTTGCTTGTTTCCTCAATACAGACCCTGAATTGAAGTGAAAAGAGACAGTGAATATTTTCTTTATTATGGATACCATCATACCACTGTAAATGGGAAAACAGAAAGCATAACAAAATGGCATGCAGAATGCACTTGGTGTTGAACTAAGAGATAGAAAGAGGTGTTTCAACTTTTGTAAACCACTGCAGACACAAGAAGAAAATAAACATTTTTACCAGAAGAAAGCATACTATTAACAAACAAATATAAAGTCTAAAAGGCACAAGTTAAAAGAAAAGTATGTGCAGATACAACGGAGTGAGATTTTTTAATTCTCTTGATGCTATTTCTTCCAAATGAATCCATGCAAGTTCATTATAAAATAAAATAAATTTAAATAGCCAACTTGTGCAGAACCTCTTCACTTGCTCGGTGACCCAACAAAAGAAATGCTGAATCCAAGCACAAAAATGTTCACTTTTGTGAATATAAGTGAACGGGATTCAGTTTACAGACGTGCCATGGGAGTTTCGAATTACCTGGTCATTTTTATGAGGAAAAAAGATTTATGTTCGGACTGTGTCACTGTGGATATTCTTTAGATCAAAGGTCAATTCACTGAGTAGGAAAATGAGTTACAGAATAAGTTTCACCCCTAGTATTTAAAGTAATGAACGGTTCTTTTACAGACTAAAGTGACAAATCTATGTGTAAGCGAAGATTCACTTGGTGATTAGAATAAGAGGTCCACTTGGCCATGAACCTTCACGGCATCCAACTGATACGGGGACGCAAAAGAACATTATTTAATGCATTTACTTACACATTCAGCAAATTACGGGCAGATGAGGTTTCTTTGCGTGATCTTGTGGAAATAGTCAAGTCGACAACATCTCACGTTCCCTGAAGACCTCTAGATGGCCCCAATAATTAAAAACGGGCAATGTTCTAGCAGTTCACTCCAAGATTACAAAATTGAAAATTACATTATTTTCCATGTTTGGCTCACTGGTTGAATTTGTCCAAGAACTACAGAATCTGGGTTATTGTAGCTGAAGTGAAATAACAAAAAGAAAAGGCAAAAAAAAGATTGTCCGCTAGAATCATTTGAATTTTGAACGCAAGAATCTTCTCTCCCTGATAAAGGCTTAACTAGGACCTAAAGTCCAGGTGAAAGGTATGAATCCCTCGGTATGTTAAAACACAGGGATAAAAAGCAATTACACATTATTTTACTCGGCTATGTTAATATCTTTGAACTCAGAGGATTAAATGTCAAGCTACTCGATGTGGTAAGTGGTAACGCGATGAGCCAAAAAAGCGCCCTGTTCTGTAACACATCTCTGATGATTTCCCTGTGAGGTAGATCATGGCAAAACATCGAACTTTTGATTCAGAATCGTAAGCAAATCCCTAAACATGGAAGGAGACATATGTACACGCAATCCTAAGCTTCCGATGGGGAAGCACGAAATCGACAAACGATAAAAAAAAATCACCTAATCTCCCGACGAGGCAGCAAACCCAGTAAATAGAAGCAGGAACCCTGAAAAACCTCCACTATCAAAAATCAAAGATGAGATCTCAGCACGGGGACTCCAAAAAAAACCCACAAAATTCTCCTCGCAGAAACGAGAACCGAAACTCCAGAAGCAACGAGAGGGTACAGACAACGAGGAGACGGGAGAGGAGCGACGAACCACGGTGATCGACGACGGCGGAGACCGTGGAGTCCGCCGCATTCCGCTCCAACAACCCGTCGCCCTCTCCCCTGCGCCTCGATCTGCCGCGCCCAATGCTCGCCATGCCCGGCGCGCGCAGTCCGGAGCTGCTCGGCTCGGCTCGGCTGGATGCAGCGACGGGGGCGGCCGCTCATCCACCGCGAGAGCTAGACGAGCAGATCGATTTTTGTGGGCGCGCGACGGCGCGAGGATGAGGAAAAGGGCCTGTTTTGTTTGCCTGTGCCCTCTGATGACTTTCCTCTACATCTATCTGAACTAATTTTTCACTTCACCCCCTCTCACTTACCAGTGAGCCCTCTTGTTTTCTCTTTATTTTTATATAGGCCCCTAGCAAATACTAACAAGGCCCTTTTAAATCTTCATTAAGGATTCTCTAAAACATATAAATTTTACAGGATTTTTTTAAAAAAATAACTAAATCCTTTAAATTTTAGCTCTTAGGTCTTTGTTTGTAAAGTACACAAACACGTTTATTTTTAGAGAATCCAACATCTGTATGTTGTAATCTAGAAAACACATCACTTTATAAGGAGTTGTTTATGCCCTAGAGGTCGATCTATCATCGATGTCATTACGGGTAATAATAGTTCTAGCATTATGTTATTGTACGGGCTTTTGATTTGGCGCCGAAAAATCCGACCAAATAAAGCAAGCATAACATACACTGCACACGGCATAAAAAAACATAAAACTGCTTTAATGGAATAATATTAAACTTTACGAGCGCTTTCGAATTGCTACAAAAGAGTCCGCCCTAATAAATTACACGAAAAATAGCAAGCGAAGAACCTAAAGTATACAGCATCCAATTATTTTTATAAGTCATTTAAACTTTTTTCACGACTCATTTTAGAACTTACATCTAATTTTTTTACACTTGCTCTTATCGATTTTTTAAAATAATATTTTAAAAAAATCAAATATGTATGTCGTTTTAAAAAATTGCACAAGTAACAGACGGTTGGCAGTTGAAGTGTCGACTGGAGCTGACATGGCGTAGTCGGCACCGGTCGGCACTTCAAATGCCTACCGCGTGCTACTTCTGCAATTTTTTGAAATCGACGTACAAATTTGATTTTTTTTAAAAAAAAATCTTCTCTTATCCAATAAATGCATATTTCTCACGAATAAATGGCTCTCGTTTTTTCAATGCAGAATAAATGAGAGCAATAAATTTATTTGAGAACACTGTTGTTTGTCTCCGGCGGCATGCCACCTCCAAACCACAAACTCGAGAAATGCAGCTGACTGTTTCCACGCAACGGCTCCAACGAAAAACATCCAAACCGTGAATTACGTGACGCATCGCTTTCGAGCTCCAACAGCAGCAGCCGGACAAAAGAGAAGCCTAGTGCACTCATCTCCAGTGCAATGTCACATGGAAATTTTAAACTAAAGGAGCCTATTTGCAAAAAGCAACCTGGTCCAGTTTATTTTCTAAAAAAACCCGGCGATTTTTTCTTGATTTTTCTAGCCTCCTCGCCCTCCGGTTCACGAGTAGCGCTAGGCGCTAGCGCCCAGTCAGAGTCCGTGCCATGTGGGCCCACGTGCCAGAACTGCCGCCCGGCCTGCACACGTGTACGGACAGCATGGCCCCGGTGGGCCCGGCCGTTGTCCACGTACGCTTCCCGCGGGCTCACCTGTCAGTGAGAGGAAAATGTGGGCCCGGCATATTCCGGTCCCACGGGGCGCGCGGCGCGCATGGCGTGGGCCCCGCATGGGGCGGTGCCAGGGCATCCTACGCGCGAGGTCAGACGAACGTGCGGATCTTCTGCGCCAGGCGCCAATGGCGCGGCCATCTTCTCTGCAATTCTGACCCACTCTCTCCAGCATACCACGGAGTTATTGACAAGGCTACGAATCCGACCAAACTCTCTGCGGCCGAGGAAGTGTACCACGAGCGCTAACTACTCGCACGTACCATACCATACCGTACATACCACAAAGGTATACATACCAGGAAAAAGGTGGTATGAAAAAATGGATATGTTATACTCTTAAACTGCCCTCGTTAGTTAATCTGCCACCTTGTGGTAATAATATATAGAAACGGATCACATTTGATTTTAGTAGTTTTACCGTGGCACGTAGCAAATCTCCGACCGTAGTACCAGTGCGTGACCTGCCCGACAGTGCGAGTGATGCGGCACCGTACAAATCCAGCATCGAAGAACTAGTAACAGTGGACACTGTAGCCCAGAATCGCACGGTGTGGCGCAGGCGAGTGCGAGCTAGGCGACCATGGTCCATGGCGAGGGCCGAGGAGAGCCGAGCACGGAGCAGGGACATGCGCGCCCTGCGCCTAGAGTCAACGAGATTCTCCTCCAAACAATCACCTGCCGTTCTCGTGTCTCGCGTCGCCTGTCGAGACGACGAGACCGCTGCCACTGCGCGGATGTGAGCTTTTCCTACGCGAGTACGCGACGTGGAGGCTACGTACGTTCGAGCGCTCGTGTAGTCGTGTCGTCTACTTTCGTCCGCCGATTCAATCCATCTTGTCTGGTGGAGGGCGCCGTTCGCGAAAGGCAGGTGCATCTCGTTTTGAATCACAGACAATTTGGGCCAGTTTGCGCAGTATTTACGTACGTAGAACCCTTGGAAAAAGGGTTAATAGCTTCTGTGCCACCGTTATTTCCTGAAACGCCAAAAATACCATTACTATTCGTCTATTAGCCTACATGCCATTACAATTTTTCGATCGATTCCCATATGCCATTAGGCCCACCTGCAGAGTGTCTGATTTTTTATTTTGCCCGAACTGCCCCTCCTCCTTTTCGGAATGCACATACCACGGCTGCCCCTCCTCCTCAAGATCGGCGCCGCGATCGCCGCCGGCGTGTTGGCGCTCATTGTCGCCGCAGGGCTCCGCCGGGACAACGTCGTCGCCTCACTTCGGCGGGAGATTCGAGATACGGTCTCTGCCCTCATCGCCAACGAGGACGGCAGTGCCCAGGGCAAGGGCAAGGGCGAGGGCGACGACGAGGCCCCACCGCCGTCGGTGCTGATCACGGGGTTCCGTGCCCACGGGAAGAGCTCCCTGGTGAACACGGCGTGCCGCGCGCTCGCGGCTGAGGAGGGCCCGCTGCTGCTGCGCGCGGAGGCGTCCCCGCCGGGCGGTGGGTCCGACGGCACGAGGAAGCTGCGGAGGGTGAGGGCGGTGCTGTCCGGGGCGGAGGGTGACATCGGGACGGATGACGCCGTGGTGGAGCTTCTCGACGCGCCGCCGCTCCTCGAGGCCGCGAGGCTCACGAGGAGGGACATCGATGCGGCTATCAACGAGTCCGGGGGGAACCCAGAGTTCGTGGTGCTGGCGCTGCGCTGCGACGCGCCCACGAAGGAGCGGAACGCCGCTGTGAAGCGCCTGCCTGAGATCTCTGCCGCCGTGAGGGAGAAAGCTTCAGTCGTCGCGGCGCGCGCGTCGTTCTTGGGCTCGCGGATCGGTCTCGACTCCCGTCCGATCGGTCCATGGCCTCGTGCGCTCACAGGGATGGACGAGGGAAGAAGAAGGGCAGTTCGGGCAAAACAAAAAATCAGACACCCTGCAGGTGGGCCTAATGGCATATGAGAATCGATCGAAAAATTGTAATGGCATGTAGGCTAATAGACGAATAGTAATGATATTTTTGGCGTTTCAGGAAATAACGGTGGCACAGAAGCTATTAACCCTTGGAAAAACCCAGATAATCTCATTCGTAATCCAAGTGTAGCAGCACTTCATTTCTTCTCCTCCTTTTTGTATTTTGACGGCAACGGGTGATGGTTTGGTGGTGTGTGCCGACTGCCAACACGCCTCACAACACCATTCATCCAAAAAAAGGACATTAAAGCATACTATAACTCTGTTAGGTAAACAGTGTCTCGTTTTGTCGCGGAACAGAGCGCACATATGATATGACGGTTTGGCTGCATCTTTGCCCACGAGACACGACGGACGAGACACGACACGCATGATGATGCAGCACACAAAGTCATAGACGTACTCTTTCACGTATAGATATGATTTCAGATAAGGAAGGTTTAATTAGTTTTTATATAATGCGTATGACAGCCAAATACAATAATCTTTATTTTAAGGTTAAAAACATTTAGAATATACATAAAAATTAAAAATATCATATTTTTGGAAACTTCAGATATAGCCGTGAAACAACTTTCTTTTTGAAACTAAAGTGAGTAATTGGTTTGAGTATTTTTAGTCAAATTACTCTTTTGGAGAAGCAGCTAAAATTTAGAAAACTTGTGTTTTCACCTTCTAGATTACATTGTAATATATTTTTAGATTTTGTAACTATTAAGTTTTATAATTTAGAGTCATAATCTATATCATTTAAACGAAATTTAGATTTAAAATTAACTATAGTTATCAGAAAATTACATACCCTAAATTATTTTCTTAAATCTCATGTATAATAAATCTAAAATGATTTGTACCCCGTACGTTACAGAAGGAGGTGCTGATGGCCGCAATTTTCGGGGCAACAATAATCTACCCCTACGAGATAAAATAGTGTACTGCATTTATGACCAACTTGGCACTATCGACAAGATGGGCTCTAGCTGGGGTCTCATGGATGGAGCGATTAACAGGTAAACTGCTGCTGTTGGTACTGTGCTAGTGCTACACCTACACGATGACTTTCGATCACATCACGTGTAAAAGATCGTCGGGACGACTGCATTGCATTGGGCAGTTAACCAAATCGGTACAAAATGAGCTCAAGGGGGATCACTGTGGGGTTAGATTTGCCTTTTTATTTTTATTTTTGTGAGAATGCAACCAATAAAACTGTCTTAGCTGTATGGTTATTTTGTTGGGGTACAGTTGAATTAACTGTATTTTGTTGTAGACTAGACTTTTAGATAGAATTGATTGGTGTATACAATTTAATAAGATATAACTATATGTGGATAAATAAAAATAATTATAACATATTTCTATTGTATGTTTTTGGCTGAGTAAGCCTTTCACGTAAAGGAAGTCTTTGAAGATAAGTGCACGTCTTTGCTCGTTAGTTAGCTGAGTGTGCGTGCCCGTTAGGCTGAATTAGTTGGTTGGCGTAACTACATTTGATCTGAGCTAAGCACAAGTTTTTTTAGCAAGTTCATGCGAAGTTGCGAACTAGTCGCCAGAAATTCAAACGAGAAGATGAGACGAACATAACAAAAGCAGTCCGGCCATCAGCCATGGAATGTCGAACACACGAACGTACGGTGGACGACGTGACGGATGATTAGACGAATCCAAGTCACAGGTCAGGTCACTCATTTCGTCATCGTCCACCTGCTCCCGGCCGCAGCAATAAAAGCGGAGACGAGATGCCGACGGGTGCAGCAGCGCAGGTGCAACGGCTACGCGCACGCCGGAGTGTGCGCGCCGGTATGGACCTCTGGCTGCGCACCGGGACCGGCAGGTGGGGTGCACCGGTCAGTGCAATGGTCCATACCACGTGCTGTGCTCGCCGTGTTGGTGGAGCAGATAAAAGAGGCGAGTGAGACAAGATGGACGTATCCAAAGCTGCGACCACTCTGATAGTTTGATGGCTGATAACATTCCATTACCATCTCACGGCCCAGCATGGGCTACGCCTGAGGCTTGCTTTGGGGGCTCATATGAGAAAAGGCCATACAGGGTAAGTGAGTAACACACTGTGATTCGGTGAGAACCGAAGAGAAATCATTTAGGACTGAGACAAAGACGATAGATTATAGATTATCTGACTATTTTGTCAAATAGATTAAAGATTCAAATGAGTTTAATAGCACAGTATGGTTGAATAAAATTCTATTGTGTTAATGAATAACAGTTCAGGAAAATAAAACAGTACTGAATGACGGCTATCAGCTATAAACACGAACTGTAAGCAAAAAGACATCTACAGAAGCACTAAATGGAAAAATTGAAAGATTAATCCCTATCCAATCGCCTCCATCGGGCAAAAACTGACTGCCCTTTGTATGAGCTTTGTACAACTCATGAGATCAATACAAGCTGGAACCGACATCCAAAGTTACGGGAAACACACGGGAGCCCACCTTGGCTTGGTTCTCAGATAAAACGATACATGGAAGATTGAAATCCTGAAAAAAAAACAAGATGTGCATCCAAGTCAGCATGATTTTAGCTCGTGACAAAGAAAACTGAAGAGAAAGGCTAACGACATAATTTTTCAAAACTTTAAATTCTCTTCTTTCAAAAAAAAGGCATAAAAGACTGAAACGTCAGCTTTCATATGGAAGGACTGAAGGCCAAGGAATTCAGGGAACTCTTCGATGAATTGGTAGGTGAATGAACTCAAGAAATTCCCTCTGACTAGAACATGAAATGGAATGAAACTCTTCTTCCCAATCTTTTTTGGCAAATATTTTTCCTTTAAAACATCAAGCAGAGGTACTGTTTTGCTATATCATGATTCACACCGTAGACCACATACCAATTGTGCTGCAAATACTGTAATGACATATTGTAATCTTGCAATCCTTGAGCTAAGTCTCATGTAGTAAATAGTAATGCATAGTGCTGATACTGCTCACATAATGAGCACGTCAACACACGAATAACATATCAAATTGCAAAAATAAAATACAAGAATTACCTCATGATAATATAACCAGTCCAAGGTATATCGATGCGCAGAGAAAGATAAATGAGATGAAACCCCTGAAACAGAGAATAGAAATTATGACAACAAAATCTTTTAATGTCAGTACTATCATCATAAAATAACATGAAAACTAAGGTATGTCTAGAATTAACGAGCATACCATATAACACCCCATGCAACACCGTTACAAGGACAAGGGCAGATTTCAGCAAATTTCTCAGCATCACTTGAATGAACTCTCCGTGATATCAAGTCATCATAGATATCTAGACAATGCAACATCATTTAAAATTAAGTACAGTTGTAACTCATACTTATTCTATCATTGAATAACATCACCAGTGATTTCTTATTACCATAAACTGAAAACAAGCTATTCATCACACCTGTGACATGAAAACAAACATTAGAACAACATTTTCAACATACAATTATTTTTTGCAATGAAAACTAAATCAAATGAACATATTCAGATTTCGGAGGGCCTCTTCAGTCTCACCTATGAATAAAATTACATATTTCAGAATATGGAAAGTAGTAAATTCTTGTATAACCCAAACAACACCAATGAATACGATGAATCCTGAAAATTCAAACTGTAAATAGCATGTAGCACAGCAAACTTATAAACAAAGATGAAGTCATCTTTGTACATACCAATGCAGAGCCAGCGAAGAAACCACTGCATAACTCAAGCAAGATAACAACTTATAGTTATTACATGGAAACCAGTGGTAAAATACAATACAGGAAATAAAAAATTGAAACAACGAAATAGTGGACATACATTTTTAGCAACAAAAAGAACGACAATTAATGCAAGAATGAAGCAACCCGCTGCAATTCTTGTAGTGAGGAGGTTTGTGGATGCAAGTATGAAGACCATTCCCCAAAATGATGAACCCAGATCTGAACATGGAAGACAACAATAGTATCACAATAAAGAGTTAAACATCAACGAAGTATGACCCAAGATAAAAAAAAAGAATAGCTCAGAATCTAGAGGGGTGTGAACAGGTTTGTGCATTTACACTGAATTTCAAATAAAGACTAATTACACTTTTTTGGTTGGAAGGCATTAATAATTAGATATCCGCAGGAAATTAGGACAGTCTGAATAAGATAGTGAAATAGATCTTTTAGACATTTTATTATTGCTTTCTGTTTGTCCAGAACAGCCTGTTGAGTCTTTTTGCATTAATTAATTTGTGCCAAAGGAGTAGAATATCAGCAATTTGCATTTGTGTGTGTGTGTGTGCTTCCAAAAATTTGCATGAGGGAGAGAATGTATGGATAAGTGATATACATCCAGCAGGCAAGATTATCCAATATATGCCACCCCGAGTTTGAGTAACACCACCCTCATTAGCATGGACCTGCATGCCCTCAACCTGTAAAAGGCCATCACATTTAAAGCACGTTTCATCAAGGACTACAAAAGTCCAGCTAGAGTAAAATGCCTAAAGCGAGCAAATCTTATGGCTGAGTAATCAGCCTATTCCAAAGATAGCAAGCCACTAGAATCATCTATTATTATATTAAGTGAAGGCTAAAAGGAATAAACACTTTCACTATCAAGGGCCAGATATTCCCACATTAACCAGAGAAAAATAGTATATTCATGCTGTTGATAGGATGGTGGGTTTGGATCATAACCTTGTAGATTGATCACTACAGATGTATAAAAAATATGGTTGATAGAAATAGAAACAAGAGTTGTATATCAAATACAGCTTCAATTTAGAATGAAATAAGTTAGCTTTGAACAATTTGCTCGGGAAATCTCACTACCATTTTCCTATATATGGACCAAAGTTTTTGGAAAACAAAAAGACAAATCTACACAAGCGACACAGAATATGCTAATAAATCAGGGTTATCCACAGTTACAATTAACTCTTTCCAACAATAAAGTATAATAAATTTAAGGAAGTTTTAACAAAGTAAAACAGGATTGAAACAAAAGAAAACCCACATACAAGGGCTACAGTACACATCATGAAATAACTATAGTATTGATAATCAATTATTAATCCGGTGACAGTTCGACTCCAATGAGTGTTGATCACGAAATCAAAATAATCATCAATATATATATATATATATATAATATAATATAATATATATCCATGCCCCATAATTTACACGGTAATCCTGCACTTGTCTCCCTCTCCCTAGTTGCAAATTGTGTGGATGCGCATGAATTGTTCATATCATACATTGAACGATGTAAGAAGTGAAGATTCCATTGGAAGTTGCCTAGCAACATACCGCTGGAGCATAGGAGACACCCAGCTGCCCAAGCATGAGCATGCTCTAGAAATTTCACAATCTTAGAACAGAATTCCACAATTGAACGCCCATGAACAGTTCAATTGTGGCAAATGATACTTGTTGGTAAAAGGAAGGAAAACACAGCTACCTGCCTAAAGGTCAGATTCTAGATGAAAAACCCTCTTTCGGGAAGAATGCAAAGCTTCATAGTATATACTAAGCTAATCAAACAGTCAAATTGAAAAGGCGCTTTCACATTATGCGATATGGAATCCAACACCCCTACCGATGAGGTACCTACTTTTGTTGAGAGTACCAAATCACCTACCAACTAGGCAAGTACCAACTCAAAATGATGGGCAAAACATCCACGGATCCCCCACTTCCATGATCAAGGTTAATCAGACCTCGCTATTACTACTAACAATTCGAATTGCAATGACGCGCCAAGCACAACATATCATAGCACAATCCGTCATCAATCAGGAGAAAAGAGCAGTAACAAGTAGCAACCGGGGAAAGTGCACGCTTACATCTCCACAGGTAAGCTTGCAGGCGAGGGCATGGCTGGTCTCGTGGAGGAAGACGGTAATGAGCTTGAAGGGCGTGAGCAGGAACGTCCTCCACAGCTGCAAGGCAAGGGAAGGGTGCAGGCACAAAACACGCCAGCAATGAACCCGAATCAGAAAACCCACCCCAACTCCGAAAAAACAATACCCAGAAGAAGCAACGAGCAAGCGAGGAGGAGAGGAGGAGGTGGGGTCGCGGCTCACGGCGAGGATGACGACGGTGGAAACGCCGATGGCCGCGATGAACAGCGACTGGTCGCGGTCGCAGCATCCCCGCAGTTCCCAGTTCGGGTTCACCATCGCGGCGGGGCGGCTCCTCGCCGGCAGATCTGCCGCCTCCGCCTCGAGGAAGAAGCGACGGGAAAAACACGACGAAAACTGTTCGAACTGGTGGGAGAGAGCCGGCTGATTGGCTCAAACGCGAGGAGCGGAAACGTGCGGGCACGGAACCCGTCGCAATTCCTCCGCGTTGTCACCGTCGGCGTGGGCGCGGGGCGTGGATAGACACGAGACATCTCACCCTTCTTCAATTCAAGAAATAATTAATCAGAAAAAAACATACTCTTATCAAAATATCTATCACAATATATATTTTTTTATAAGCATTTGAATTATCGAACACAATTTCTGTCCCTTCCCTCTATCTCACAATAACATCGTGACTAGTATTTTCCTGAACGATGGAAGTAAATAATTATGAATCTACCTTTTGAAGAATTAAATTTATACATACCGAACTGAAAAAGGCATTCGACAGGCCATGCAAATAATTGACCACGTGTCCACGACGATGCAAGTGGATACTCCAACTCTCCGAGCAATAAACTACATAAATGAAACGACTGGGGTTGACTCGTTCGTTACACTGCAGGTTCGCTGTGCGCTGTGGCGCAAGAAGAGATTTTTCTTCGGTTTTGAAAACGAGCTTTTCTTACATATTATTTGCCACTTGCAAGTCGCAGAATTGTATTTCTTCTACTTTTCTCCCTTCCGGCTCTTGCGGACTTTTCTTTCCTCGTCAAGTAAGCGAACGCAAAAACTTGGATTTGCTCGTAATATGGCTGAAGATTTCGTTCAAAGATTTTACTCGAACCACGTGATTTATTAGTTCATATATGATGGAATAGTTCAATTTAAACAACCAAACACATGGAAAATATCAAAACACATGAAAAGTATCAGATCCAGAACAAGAAATAATACAGATACATGCAACCAAACACTACCTAATTAATTTAGGATGATCCACTGAAATGTACCTGGCTATGCAATACGAACAATACGATCCATTTGAAAAGCGTGTGATATATACACGGATGAAACATAGGTTTGTAATAGTTATTAAAACGTTGAAATAAATAAATTTAGTATTAAACAATAATTAAATAACTCCATTGTTAAGCGTGTTCAGACGGGAGTAGTACCAGAATGTGTGACCTCCTGGGAAATTCTCGTTCACACCCCCGACACACCATAGCCTTCAAACAAGTTCAGGCCCATGTGGCCTATTTTAAAAAAAAATGTGCGCATATATATGTACTTTTAAATATAGCATTTAGAAAATTAGAAAGCATGCCCAAACTTAAACCATGAAAAGCCCAAAAGAAACGGACCAAGTGTTCAACAAGTTCAAGGCCTGGTCTTTCTATGTCATGTCACCATCCGAGGGTTTTCATGTGCTTTAATCCATAATCCTCTATCTGGATTTTTAAAAACTACAAGCTATTTTAAGACCAAAATTAATGTTTAAATAAGTTATAATATTATATTTGATTCCGTTGGTGGAAAAAAGCTTCTGTTTTGAGTATTCTCGAGGTTGTTTGGATCTTCATTCACTTAATAACAATAAAATCATCAATTAAAAACAAAACAAAATAAGTCCATACGATAATGCGGTATTTTCATTAGAATACACTTGCAATGAACCATTTAGAACATTTCAGAAACCATTTAAAACATTTTAGAAACCATTTAAAATAGAAAACGAGGTTTTAAAAGATTTTTAAAATAACAATTTTTTAAATTGTTAAATTTAAACAAATAAAACAAAACGGAAGGGAGGTGTGGCTTGCGTGCACGTACGGGCTTTAGGCCGAACAACTTAACAGAAAACGGCCCACGAAATCACACAAGTTTCTGGGACTCCGTTGCTCCAATCCTGCCCGTACGATGTAGATCGAATGGTTGCTGTGAACCCAAGTGGTGGAACATCTGCCTCGGACCTTGCGCGCAATGGGCCGGATGAAACCTGGCCCTGTGGGGCTGTGTCCCCTCGTTCACGGCCAAGCGTTGACTCAGCTGACGCCGCTTTGAGGCTCCAGCCGTCGAGCGTGCTCAGGCCAGCGACATCACCGCGGCGACGTCGACGGCGACGGCGACGGCGACGGCGACGGCTGCGTCGCGCGGCGTCTCCCCACCACCTTTCGGATGACGGGGTGATTGAGCGTGATGTATGTGGTATGCCTGTACGATTGCAAGTGCGTACATGCATGACCTCCATGATATGATGTAACCTACACAAATACGGAGGAGCTATTCATGTCCGTATCTTGCCGGTTTCCTGAATTCACCGGTCGATAGCTACCCTTGCCGGTGTGGCCGTATCGATCTAGCTGGAACAGTACATGTTCCAGATAGAGACGACGACTCCCCGACACGGACGGGACGGTCGGGGCCGAGCGCCCAAGCGGCGAGCCGGCGAGCCATATCTCTAGGCTCTAGCCCTCCACCCTTCTTCTCTACGCACGGGCCCTGCACTGCGCAGCTGCACTTGCGACAGGTATGCGTGCTACTTCCGAGATGTCACGAGCTGCTTCTCGCGGAGAGCCAGCGTGGCGTGCTTGGGAGCGGTGGTCTCTGTCAGGTGCAGATCTCCGCCGATTCCCAAGCGGAATCCCATCAAAACTTCCTTGTTTGCACCTCGCGATGGCCCGCCTCATGCTGCTGTCATGCAGGCTAGCCTCCTCCCAGCACATCCTGTCGCGTCGCTCGTCACGGAACTCACAGCTTTACACGCCCACAGTTTCCACCAGGCTACTGGCTACGTACTATATCTCGTCGTACACTCCATCTTCTTCTCGTTCTTTGTTCATCACTTCATCTTCTTCTCGTCAAGAGAAGCACTCAGCTAGTTACAACCCCTCCTGCAGGTCAGAGGGGATTGCATATATCAACTGGAAAGTGGAAATCCAATTGCAAGAAGAAATGTTTATCTGATAATTGCAAGAATCGAAATCCCTGCGCGGAGTCTATGGCTACAGTTCAGAAGAGCTACATAGTACATACAGACAACTAGCTATTAATCAGACGGCTTCGATCTTCCTGCCAACCTTAACCCTGTACAAATTAAACACGCACGCACCACCATATATAGCCTGATCGATCAACCTCCCCGTCTCTTATTACCTAAGTACTTCAAACGCTAATAAACTAATCAAAGCTGCTAACTTTATCATCGTGATTGATTAGCTAGCAGCATGCATCTGATCGATCTCCCGGTTACTCAGGAGCGACTCACTCCTCCCTTCTGTGATCTCCACTGCTTGTACTTGTCGAAGAACTCCTTGTTCTCCTTCTCCAGCTCTTTCCACACTGCATTTTACCCAGGTTGATCCCCCAGTTCAACAAGTTAGCACAGCCAGAATCGATGGTTTCTGGAGATGCAGAAAACCGAGTGAAGAAACTAGATGATTTGAGAACAGTGATTAACGGCCGGGCTACCTGTGGAGGTGACCACGGGTTGCACGTCGGCGCGCTTGGACAGCGTCTCCATGCACTCCTCCATGCTCATCCCGAACGTCATGCATCTCTCTATCAGGTGCTGCACCTGCAGCAAACAGGCCACACGCAGATTATTGCCAAATGCCAACTTAGCCACGAATTTTGACGAAATTCCACAGAACGATGCTACTAGTTGATGCCTGCAATGATGTATATAGGTGTTTTTGTCGATCATGTCGTTAGTTTTGCGTCACTGTCAGTATACCTACACAGCTCAGAGAAAAATGCGTCCGGTATGTAGCCTGACCGAGCTTGTCATGCTCATGCACATCGTCGACCAAAACACAAGGAAACCTGTTTCTTACACCCAATTAATCAGACGCGTGAATTCATTACGGAGTAATTAAACAGCAGATGAGCTCATTAGAATGGCATAGCTAGCTAGCGTTAAGTTAGCTAAACAGCATGCAGACGAGCGTTTCAGAAGAATCGGAACTGATCTAGAGGCAGATAAAGGGAGAAGAATTTCTCCGTATACTAGTATACTACTGAGAATTTTGAGATTACCATGTGGATGTAGGAGGCAGGGGAGTCATCACCCAGAGCCATCAACTCCTCTTCCTCCAGCCTCCAGGCGAAGTTGTATAAACGTTCTAGTGCTTGAAAATTGAAATAGACCTTCAATTCCTTCTCCTCCTCTTCTTCTTCCCAGCAGTAGCTAGCTTTTTTTATTCTTTCTTGTGCTGTTCTTCCTCTGGAAGTCTATGCTACTATGCCCCGGTTGCCTTCGCTGCTTGCGCGTGTTGTGTTGCGCCTGTGACGATAAGGCGGGCAGACTGCAGAGTCGACAGGGGAGGATCCTATATATACATGCAGCATGGACGAGGACACCGCCACCACCCGGCGGCTCCCTGGACCACGCCCATGGACCGAGGGCGGAGCGGAGCGGAGCCTGTGGGGGCGCGGTGCATGGACGCGGTGCGTGGAGGCGGGGCGGAAAAGAGTAGCGGGGGTTCACGTGGGCGCCGGCGTGCCATTGGCGGAGAGGAGATTGGCCGGGTCGAAGTCGAATACTGTGTTACAAATTATCATAACGTGATCCCCCGATATTCTCGTACTGTTTTCGAGACGAGATTAGAGCAGGAATTTAGATAATTTCTTTTGGATTTGTTTTGAAAGATGTGAATATGTGTTGTGAGAAAAAGAGAGAGAAAATGAATAAAATATAAAACTTGTTTCATACTCCGTAGTGTTTATGTTTGTTATCACTAAATTTTATTCGTGAAATTGGATATTTTCGAGCAAGATGCCAAACACAAACGCACACAAACGTTGTGGCAATGGCAAATATCTCCGAGAGAGATAGAGAGCAGAGAGAGTCAGGTGGGCCCGGGAGTAGGAAGCGGCCAGGTGGACATGCACCTCGCGCCTTCACGTGCCACCTGGCCCCCGCAGTCCCGCGGGCCGCGAGTCGCGACGGCCAACATCCGCCGGCCTCATCTACGTGGATTCAGCCGCCTCATCTGGAGAGCCCGGGATTTCGGATCCTAAATCACCACCATGTTTAAAATTTTGAGAGTTTTCTGTTCGAAACAGGCACCGAAAATCTAGCTTATTTAAACATTGTTTTGTTTGGTACAACTCCAAGATTTATACCGGATCAGAGATTTGTGCTGTATAATAAAATATTTTAAATTTTTATTTTTAGTTCAAAATAAAATTTAGATCGTTCAACTAAATACTCTGAGTCATCCATAATTTCGGATCTAGAATTTCTTAGAACTAATTTCCCTAGCTCTAAAAAAATCTAGATTAAAGTTGTACCAAAAGCGGCCTTAGTCTCATTTGGTATAGGGCTAGAAAAAAATTTAAGCTCAAATTAGATTAATAATATTTAGTTGAGAAATCTATTTTTATTTCAAAATAAAATTTTAATTTTAAATTATCTTATTTTATCATATATCTTGAATTGGGTTGGAGCTTAAAGATGTGTATAAGAAAATTAAGTAGCACCTACGGACGCTAAATGCGTTATTTAATTGACCGTGGATGCATGCTAATTGGATTACGTGGAATAATTGAAAGGTACGGGTTTTATTTATTGATGGGTTATATTAAGTTTCACTATCAAACGATAATATTGATTGCTGGTACGTTGAGATCAAATCAAATGATGAGACTGCAGAGCGAATGCGATCGATGACGATACGTTTTTTTTGATAATAATGTCAGTGGACGAACACGGGAGTTAATTGGAGGTCCCAGTATGGATTTGAGAGCTCCAAAAACAGTGGTCGATCATGTGATCTCGAGTGCTTAAGAGAGGGGTAGTGATTAGTTTCGATGCTTGATTGGAAACTCTAACGTATTCAGCTGATGGGCTTCTTAACAAGACACTACGGGAGATTGTTTATTTGCCCACGGAGAATGCTTCGACGAGGGTTCACTCGGCAAAAAGATTCTCGGTTAATAATACTTCGTCGAGTGTATTTTATCAAGCACTCGGCAAACACTTCACTGAGTACCAAGAACAATACTTGGCAAAAAAACGGCGTGCAAACGGCAATAATGGTTCGTTTGTCGAGTGTCAAAATTTGGCACTCGACAAATAAAAAAATGAAAATAAAAAACAGTATGTTGGGCGCGAGCCCGTCCACAACGCGCGAAGCAGGGCGAGGGCGCCCAATGCAGTGCCGGCCAGGGGCAGGACGTGGAGCGGAGCGGCGCGCAACGACACGTGAGCAGGACGGGGCGGGGCAGAGCACGATGACGTGCGGCCGGGCGGAGCTCGGCAGGGGCGATGCGAAACCGTGGGCGTGGCTACGACGACGACCGGCCGACCGGCGGAAAGTGGGGAAGGAGGGGAGAAGGGAGGAAGAAGGATGGAGAAGGGGGAGAGGTGTGAGGAAGTATTTAAAAATAATATGAAAAGTTTGAAAAAATTGATGTTAATTTTGAAAATTTATCAGAAATATGAGCGGGGAACAAAAATGTTGTTCGCTGAGTGTTACGCTCTGCAAACATACCTAGAAATTTGGCACTTGTCAAACATTTTTATTTTTGTTATTTTTTCATTTTTCCTTTAACAAAATTTATGAAACGGTCGTGGTAATATATAAAAATAGACAAAAAATAATATGCATCATAGTATAAGATATGTTGTACGTTGATTGCAAAAAAACCAAGTTTAAATAAATATTTAATCTTCAATTTGCTTTTAAGTATATCTCATTTCTTCTTTAAACCGTAATTTTTCCTCTCGAAATCTCCATTTCTAAACACTGTACGCGATAACTTTATCAAAACATTTTTATTGTTTATCATAATATCTATGTATCATATCATAACACCATGATAAGTCTCATGTTTTTCGGACTTCATTTGATTTTTATAATTAAAAAATTATTAAGGTTTATGTTGCTAATAGAGTGTTGCAACCTATTTTTTTTCAAAATTTATTCCAATTTAGTGTATAAGAACTCAAAATACACTAAATATGAATATGTTTTTTTCTATAATTTTGGGTTCATTATTTTAGGCACTTGTAGTTCAAATTTCACCTATTTCGATTTAAATCCTAGAAACATACTTAATGAATGAAAATAGCAAATTAAACTAAAACAATATGAAATATTTACATGATGTAATATATGTTGTGTTTTGAGTGTAGACAAATTTTCAAGTATAAAAAATGATTTACCCATTAAACTTTTTTCAAACATATCTTATTTATTCTCAAAACCCTAATTCCTCCTCTCATAATCTCCGATTTCTAAACACTCTACGTGATAATTTTCTCGAAATATTTTAAATTTTTTATCACAGCATCTATGTATCATATAATAACACCATGATAAGTCTAATGGTTTTAGACTTCATTTGATTTTTTTATAATTAAAAAACTATTAAGCTTCACATTATTGAATGAGTGCCGCTCCTTAAATTGTTCAAAATTTCTTTCATTTCAGTTTATAATAACCCTAAATAGACTTTAAAATGTGAATATGATTTTTTTATAAATTTTGGTTTATTATTTTAGGCACTTGTAGTTCAAATTTCACCTATTTCAATTTAAATCCTGGAAACCTACTTAATAATTTAAAAATAACAAACTGAACAAAAATGTGGAATTTTTATATGAAATAATATATATTGTGTTTTGATTGTAGAAAAAATTTCAAGTTAAAATCAAATTTTAAATATCACGTAAACTCGAAACAATGGTTCACAAAACAAAAAATAGGTTTACCAAGTGTGTTTTAAAAAACACTCGGCAAACCTACCCTCTTTTGCCGAGTGTTTTTCAAAAAACACTCGGCAAACCCCCTAATTTTTTTCTCCATGCAAGCACGCCGTCGCGACGTCCGTTAGTAACTTGTTTACTCAGTGTTTTTCAAAAAACACTCGGCAAATATTTAATTTGCCGAGTATTTTTTCAAAAAACACTCGGAAAACTTAGCTTTGCCGAGTGCCCGAGATATTGCACTCGGCAAAGTCTCAAGCACTCGGCAAACACTTCGTTTCTGGTAGCGAGAGATGGTATGTATTGATAGATATATTGATGAACGTGTTAGTTGACATTATCAACCCTTATACTTGAAGATCAAGACTGTGTATTATCAATTATGAAGGTGCAATTAATGGAAACGATCGAACGTCAATAGTTTATCGTGTCAAAATCACGACGCGAAGAACTTAAAAGGCCGACGTCATTTGTGTAGTAGACTTCAAGTATTTTCACGCGAGAGGGCCATAATGATTTTATAATCATCCACGATAAGTTCCGGTCAGTATCTGAAGTTCTTTCTGAATAAGGTCATAGTTTTTTAGCTTTCAATTTGCAGGTTTGGTTAGGTATTGGATGTTTTGTATGGATACGGAAATTTGATGTGTGAGAATTTTTTATAACTTCTATAATTAACACTAAAAAATGTGGTACCTCCTGATATCTTCTCGAGTACCGTAAAATTTCTCATTTGCTAAATATGATTTTTTATTTAAACTTTTTATCAATTCATGTATATGCAATGATAATGAAAACAATTAAACAAGTATACTCAATAAAATAGCAAGTTTGATTGACTTGATAAAAATATGTGGGAGAAGTATTGGAACTGCCTAAAATAAAAGTCAAATAGTAAAAACAATGAAAATGTTTTTTACTATTCTTGTTATTTTGAGAATAGCAAGTGGGATAGTAATCGAAGTGAAGATGCTCTAATATATTGTAGCAAGTTGATGTCCGTTTTAGCGATTTCGGCGCAAATATGATAAGATTTGATAACTTGTACCGATTCTTTTAGTAACCAACAATATTATCTAATAATCAAATATTCGGGGCTAACATCGCAGGATGCTGCGGTGGGCCAGGGCACCGGGGCCGATAGATGCGAAGGTAACAAGAAGACTCGTCTTGTTTTCTCTTTCGCGATTGAATGCAATTCTCAAGTAAATTTAACAAGAGACTTAATAATTTAACTAGTTTTTTATCAGCCAACAGTTTTAACCAATAACGAAATATTTTGGGCTAACGTCACAAAATGCCGCGGTGGGCCCAAGGCGCAGTGGCCGACAGATGCGAACAAGGTTACAAGAAGACCCTACGTGGCATGCAGCGGTAGCTGTCTCGCATGCACGGCGCGGGAGGGGGACCTGCTGACGGTCTCGACGAGTCGAGTAGTCGACGCCGAATCTGCCTTAGATAGGTCGCCACCGTCGCGGTCCTGCTCCTGCAAATATGCTTCTTGCTCGCCGGCAGAGAGTGTGAGAGAGATGCATGCGTCAAACCGGCCTACATCGTCATCGCTCGATCGTCCGGGACCGGCCGGGTTGCTACTTGCTATCCTTCGCACTCGTTCTGGATATGGATAAGGTGAGGAGCCTCCCAACTCTAACACCTACCTTACTTTGTGTTGCTGAAACAGTGAAACTTACATCGTTAACGTTCTGTGCACACTGGAGCTAGCTAGTATGAGTGCTCTGAAAATGGTACGGTGCTGTCCCACTTCGTTGCTAAATGAAGCCGGGTTGCCGATCTAAATAAATACTAGTAAAACCGAAGCATAGCATCCTAAATTTCATTAAATTTTGATGGGATTCGTCGTTAAAAATATCAAAGGGATTCGAGGATGAAATTAGGACTCGAGCTCGGTCCAGTCATGTCGTCTCCCGCCCAGGTTCCCGCGGCCGCGGATAGATACATGGCAGCCTGAAGCGACATGACGTTGATCCGGATTCCAAGAGCCACTGGGCATGGCCATGCATGGAGCCGTACGCGCGCGCTGATTTCCCCAGTGTTTCTGACAGGGACGAGGATGACGCGCGAGGGAGGAGACGACCGAGACGGCGAGGTTTCCCCGAGGAAGACGGCCGCGGAGACGCTCGCGGTGGTGGGCTCACGTGGGCCTCTCGCGCGCCGCTGGGACCTACAAACAGTCCAGTGACCAGTGTAGCCCCGCTACAAAAAAAAAACATGGGCCTCTCAGGCCTGCAGAAATCGTCCCATTGCTGGATCTCAGCAAGATGCTTAAGCTACTCCCGGCCTCTCTGTTTGACAGGAACCTTATCACCTTTTGACACTTACTCTTTTTAGTTAGGACTACTCTGTAGGCGATGCAGAAACAAATGGCTATAAAATATCGTTGATTAGTAATAGAATACCTTTGAGGCTTTGACCAAACCACTCCAGCTAGCTTAGGGCAGTCTGCTAGGTTACAGTGGACAGGAGGCAACATTTCAGAACCGGCGATTCTTGATTCAAAATCAGGGCATGCAGCCGAAGGAGGAAAACGCGAAACGCATGGGCACGCGCGTGTGTACGTACTTTGATTAATCAGGTCGGGTTAGTGAGCGTTCTTCCAGAAGGATGGTCCAAAAATGCGTTCTACAAACTTCTATATACTAGAGGAGCAGCGCCACCAACCGATGAGATCATTGGCTTTCCGAATTGCGTTTGCCCGAGTCGTCAATGACCGTTCCTATCGGGCGCTGCTCGCGGTCAACAAGAGGACAGCTTGGAGGCTGGATAATACCACGGCTACCCCGGCAAACCGACCGCACTTACAATACTGTACGGTATACTACTGTTTTATATACGATTGCTTTTACTTTGGAATACTTTTAATTTGTTGCGGCTAATATACTGTGTCGCCTAATAAATTTTGTAAGTAGTTGTAGCTACAAGAAAGACCTTGCGAACGTGCCTTGATACTAACAAATAATAAAATTTGGCATGGCTCGGAATTAAATTTGCCCTTAGTCTAGACGGTTTAAGCAGGAAATGTACTTATATATTGGTTTAAGCAGAAAATGCCCTTATAGGTTCTAAGTACTTAGTGACATAAGAAAAGAACACGATCATCGGATCGGATCTTTCAAAACTCAATCAGTTCTACTTAAAGAAGTGGCACCATTCCGTTCCACCTAATTCTAAGCCAAACACATGAAGAATGGAACGGAGCCGCTCGCTTCCACCTAACTCCTGAACCAAACGCCACCTTAAAGAAGTGGCTAGATCTCGTAGCACCGCTTACTCAGTTACTCTGTTTGCACATCTAATTTTTAATCTGTATCCCCTCTGGCTGCCGATTCCCGCCTTATCTTGATTCTTGTTTATCTCTCTGCTCTCCCTTTTCTATGTAAGATGTTTAAACTCTATAAAGCTAACATCTCTCTTCTTAATCCGAAGTGGACCTTATTGCTTCATCTGTACTATCGATTCATTCGAATAATTATCTTACAAATGTATGCTCCACGCTATAATTTTCCTTGTAGCACATGCTAATGTGTATATAATTACAAGTCAGAAAATAATGATATGTTGACTCTCTTAATTATGCCCCTATCTCGTGATAATGATATAATGTCTGTTTGTTTCAACTTCTAGCAATTATAGATTGCTCAGCAGCTAGCTAGTCTGAGTATATGTTGTTTTTTCAGCTTTTGGATTCTAATTCATTTCTATCACAATATTAGTCTAGAATCTGAACCATTTATTTCCGCATCAAGTTCTAGAAGTAGCTGTAGCTGTCAGAAATTAAAATAAACATGTCCATAGTAATTTAATAGACTTACTTATTATTATAGTTTTATTTCTCTTTATAATTTGAGTAGCAACAGGGCTGATCACATGATGAAATGAAAGCAGCGCGTCCACCACCCTGGTGTGTCCGTAGCAAGCGAGGAAAGCAAACCAAACACAGCTCACACCGGCAAGCACAAACGGGCCCCGCCATCTTTGATTCGATGCCCACGAGACTTCCCGCACCAATCCCGCCCGTCCAATTTTAACTCAACTCCCCAAACTAATTTCCACACGCCTCCGGGAACGCGTAATCCGCTCCCCCACTCTCACTGCCACCCGTACCCCACCACGCCGTACGCGCCAACACCAGGGCCCACCCGTGCCACTGCCATCTGGGGCCCGCGCCCCGCGCTACGGGCCAGCTTTGCACCAGACCCCGGCAGAAAGGCCCACCGACGCGTGGGCCCCGCCCGCCCATCACACCGCAATCACACACGCCACCCTCCTTTCCCTCTCCCTACCCTTCCTACCCGCACGGCAGAAGAAACCCACGCACACCACCACCACCGCCGCCGCCGCCGCCTCCACCGCCCGCCGCCGCGCGCTGCTCGCCGGAGAGGAGTTTCGTGTTGGCGTGTTTCGCTCTCGTTTGGGAGACGCGGGCGGAATTTTTCTGATCGGGTCTGCTCGACGCTTTCACGTTGCTGTGTGCCACCGAGAAGCTTTCAAAGGAGGCGCTTTGGTTTGTGGTACTGGTTTCCCGGAGGTTAATTTAATCGGAGGCTTCGCTTGGGGAAGCGACCTGGTCGCGGCCGCCGCCTGTCGCTGCCGTCGCGGAGGGAGAGGAGCTGATGAACTCGTCCGGATCCTAGGCTTTTCGACGGTGTTGTCTGCAAGACTTTCGAGGAGGAGATGGTTCCGACGGGGCTGTTCGGGTGGGCGTCGCCGCACGTGCAGCCGCTCACCCCGGTGTCCGAGGTGTCGGAGCCGCCGGAGTCCCCTTCGCCGTACGGGGATGGGCCGGCGGGAGATGCAGGGGTAGGGGCGAGGGAAGGGGAAGGCCTGGGACCCGGCGAGGAGGAAGTGGAGGACGACGAGGTCGAGCCCCCGCCCTCCGCGGTGTCGTTCTGGAGGCTGTTCGAGTTCGCTGACGGAGTGGACTGGGTGCTCATGGCTGCTGGCGCGCTCGCCGCCGCGGCGCACGGCGCTGCTCTCGTCGTGTACCTCCACTACTTCGGCAGGTCCTTGAATTTGCTCGACTCTGAGAGGGTTGAATCTGCTCTCCACGGCCGTAGCGATGAACTCCTCCACCTGTTTAAGGAGGTAAGCTGTTGCTTCATATGCCAGTGGGTTAATTGTGCATCGGGCGCCGTATTTTGGATTGATAATGATACATAGAGTGGTATTTTACTTAAGTGGACCAGCTTATTCCCATAGTAGGATTCTTAGATAACAATGCAAATTGTTGTTCTTAGGACTTAGGAGAATGTATTGGACATCTACTTGTGGTACATTTAATTTGCGTCATCTACTTATACACCTGCTATGCTCAAACATTGCTGGCAAGTTGGCTCTAGTGCCACATATGCTAATATTTTGGTGCACCGAGGTTGTTCTTGAGTTGTTGATGGTGAAGGCTGGAAGCTTTCCAGCAGTACATTGTTCCCAGCATGTCAGAGATTTTTCTGGGAGTGCCAAGTAGAAGCATAAGATGGATCGTGTATCTTAGGATCAGTGCATTTGAACATTTTCTGATGCAAGTGATGCCATGCCTATTACACATTCATTCATTCAAAATAGGCTGGTTTGTGTGAACTGATAAATTTGGCTTGTATTTGGTAGTGATTGCTGTTGTAAGACAGATTTAGGGTTGCGTATTATGGTATTTTGTGTGCTGTAGCAGTGACATAAGCATGAGATGCATGTTGGGTGTGTTTTTGTCGAATTTGGGAAATTTGACTTCTTGGTTTGGATTTGGATTATTTTATAGTTGTGCACCTTTTGTATTGAGCTGTCCTGTATAATTTTGTTGAGTGTTGACATGCTGGGGATACACCTAATTGGATGCCTCGTGGTTGGGGCAGTGAGGTGTCATGCTGGTGGCTTGATGTTTGCACTACAATATAGCAGTAATGGGTTTTATTACTTACAATTGTGATCAATATACTTCAAGATATCTGTAAATCCTAGGGATGCATCATTGTTCTATTTTTTAAACAGCTGTTAGCTGCTAGGCACAGTCATCCACTTTCCAGCAATGTGGGCTACTGGACTGGCGATCTTAATATGCAGAGCAGATGTGCTACCCTGAGCACTTTAATAGACATGCCACAGGTGTATCTGTAGTCATCTATATGGAACACCCTAAAGACCCCATTGATTCTAGGTTTAAGGTTGTTAATGATACACATAATATCAATGTGCCAGAACAATGAGCTAGGAAATTGTTTTTCTTTAATATTACAATGCTTTTTCAAATATTTTTCCCTTTTGGTTTGTGTGGTTAGAGTTGGGTACAGCAGCCTTTTGAATTACTGGATAATCTAATGTTATCAGTTGTTTCTCTCTGCTCTGTTGCAACATTATTTTTTATATACTATTTATTTAAGCTACTGTTACTCCTTCCCTCAAAGTAGTTCGATTAGTGTATGCCTTGACATTTCTCTTCAATCCCTTTATTGACCAATCTGCATATTGTTCTCTTACAATTTACATTTCTATGTTGTTCACAGCATGCTCTGTATATTGTCTATATAGCTGGTGGTGTGTTTGTTGCAGGATGGATAGGTATGCTAATTATTTGTACTCAAATGTTTTTTCTTACTCAGCAAAACACTTAATGCTGATGTTCCAATTCTGTAGAGGTGTCATGTTGGATTCTTACTGGGGAACGGCAGACTGCTGTCATAAGGTCAAAATATGTCCAGGTCTTGCTAAATCAAGATATGAGTTTTTTTGATACATATGGAAACAATGGTGATATAGTTAGCCAAGTGCTGAGCGATGTATTACTTATTCAGTCAGCCATCAGTGAGAAAGTAAGTTCAGAGTAAACTGTGCTTTTATTTCTATGGAATTATGTCCCTGCATCAAGTTCCACTAATTTAGTGCTCTAACAAGTAACAACTGACTGCCTTCTAGGTTGGAAACTACATACATAATATGGCTACATTCGTCGGTGGTCTCGTTGTTGGGCTGATCAATTGTTGGCAAATAGCACTTCTAACTCTTGCCACTGGACCCTTGATTGTTGCTGCTGGAGGAATATCTAACATATTTCTTCACAGGCTGGCTGAGAACATTCAAGATGCATATGCTGAAGCAGCTAGTATTGCTGAACAGGTTTTTATCTTGTGCATTCTGTCATTCTGTCTATTGTTCTGGATTAGTTTAGAATATGCCAACTTAAGCTTGTGTCATATGCAATGCCCATGGCTGTCTTTTGACGGGTCCTGAAAGTGCTATATTAGATACAAACTTTTTGTGTGCTTATGTGTTCCATAATTCTTGTATCTTGTGCAAATGTATTCATATATTATTTGCGACACATTATGATTGATGCTGAAAACATGTGGATGTGCAGGCTATTGCATACATCAGAACACTTTATGCTTTTACAAATGAAACTCTTGCGAAGTACTCATATGCTACTTCTCTTCAAGCAACACTGAGATATGGAATTTTGATAAGCCTTGTACAAGGAATTGGCCTTGGATTTACTTATGGACTTGCCATTTGTTCTTGTGCTCTGCAACTCTGGGTTGGAAGGCACCTGATTGGTCGTCAAAAAGCTGATGGTGGTCAAGTTGTGGTAGCCCTGTTCTCCATAATTCTAAGTGGCCTGTAAGCAAGTTAATCAAATTGTTTTCCCTCTTCTGTTTTGATCTAGTAGTGACGTAATATTTTCCCAATTTATAGTGGTTTGAACCAAGCAGCTACAAACTTCTATTCATTTGAACAAGGGCGGATTGCTGCTTATAGACTGTACGAGATGATAAGCCGTTCAACTTCTAGTGCCAATCAAGAAGGCACCACCTTGCCCCAAGTGCAAGGAAACATTGAATTCAGGAATGTGTATTTTAGTTATCTCTCCCGGCCTGAAATTCCAATTTTAAGTGGTTTCTTTCTCACTGTACCTGCTAGAAAAACAGTTGCACTTGTTGGTAGAAATGGCTCAGGGAAGAGTAGCATAATTCCTCTAATGGAGAGATTCTATGATCCGACTTTAGGTAACACCACTGGGACTGATCTTTAAATTTTCCATACCACTTTCTCCATTAGCTAATGCCACACCTTTTCTGTGTTTTCAGGAGAGGTACTGTTGGATGGCGAAAATATAAGAAATTTGAAAGTGGAATGGTTAAGAAGCCAAATTGGTCTGGTGACACAAGTACCCGCATTGTTGAGTTTGAGTATTCGGGAGAATATTGCTTATGGAAGATCTGCTAGCTTTGATCAAATAGAGGAGGCAGCCAAGACAGCACATGCCCATGGGTTCATCAGTTCACTTGAAAAGGGATATGAAACCCAGGTAACAACAGTACCACATCATGGTCTAGCCAATAGCCATGTATGTGTATGGCATTTTTAGAAATGTCTAGGATTGTAGGCTGGTTAGTCATGGAGAGTTTGTTTCATTTAATCAATTTAATCTTATGTACCTTGTTAGGTTGGTCGAGCTGGTATGGCCCTGAGTGATGAACAGAAGATAAAAATTTCTATTGCTCGTGCTGTGCTTTCAAATCCATCGATTCTTTTGCTTGATGAGGTCACAGGAGGACTTGATTTTGAAGCTGAAAAGGCTGTGCAAGAAGCATTAGATGTTCTCATGTTGGGAAGATCTACCATTATAATAGCCCGGCGCCTTAGTCTCATTAAAAATGCTGATTACATAGCTGTAATGGAGGAGGGTCATCTCGTTGAAATGGGGACACATGATGAACTGCTGAACTTGGATGGTCTTTATGCTGAGCTTTTAAGGTGTGAGGAAGCAACAAAACTTCCCAAGAGGTAAGAATAATTTTCCTCTCCGGATAATATTCTGTTAGGTTGTGTGTACTGTGTAGTACCATGTTGGTTCTGGTCTAGGCTAGAAGTCCTCATGTGCTCCATATACTTTAAACTGTCCCAGTTTTCCTAATATAGTTTCATAATCAAATGCCCTGAGTTAGCTTAGATGTGGGGGGAGTATTGACTACTGAAGAGTGCCTACCTTTCTTAAGTAGCTTAAGCTTCTGGGTGAATTAGTTCATGCTTGATACTCAATGTGCAAACACATGTTCGAAACTTATGTGAAGTTTGATTGTGTAGCACTAATTTGTCTTGGATGTTGGAGAGCATCCTACAGAAAGATGCTGGTCAGAAGAAACATCAGTTAGCCTTGTGCTGACCTTGTTTGAACTTTTAACTATGTTTTATTTGCATGATTTAGTCAGGGCGGCCTTCCTAATGCTTTCTTGATCTATCTCAGGATGCCAACCAAGAATGGCAAGGAACGTAAGTCACTGCAAATCGAGGATCTGTCGGCCAGCCAAAATTTCCAAGAACCATCATCTCCCAAGATGGCAAAATCACCTTCTCTTCAAAGAACACATGGCATGCTTCAGTTTTGGCGATCAGACACCAAACAAAACTCTCATGATTCACCAAAAGATCAGAGCCCACCTTCAGAGCAAACTATAGACAACGGGATACCTTTGGTTGCAACTGAAAGAGTACCATCCCTCAAGAGACAGGATAGTTTTGAAATGAAATTGCCTGATCTTCCAAAAGTTGAAGTCCATCCCATACAACGGCAGTCTTCAAAAATTCAGAACCTGACTCACCTATATCGCCTCTGTTGACTTCTGATCCAAAGAATGAGCGTTCACATTCACAAACTTTTAGTAGACCACAGAGTGAACAAGATGATGCAAGTTCTGAACACAGTGAACCAGAAGAGTTGCAACACCATAAACCTCCATCTTTTTGGAGGCTTGCAGCACTTAGTATTGCTGAATGGCCTTATGCACTTTTAGGCACAATCGGTGCGGCTATATTTGGCTCCTTTAATCCACTGCTTGCTTATACAATAGCACTTATAGTGGGGGCATATTACCGTATAGAAGTTAGCGACATGCACCATGAAGTGAACAGGTGGTGTTTATTCATAGTAGGCATGGGTGTTATTACAGTTCTGGTTAACTGGTTGCAACATTTTTATTTTGGAATAATGGGGGAGAAGATGACTGAGCGCATAAGAAGAATGATGTTCTCTGGTAATTTACATTTGCATATGTATATTGAACTGCTTGCTTTTATTGATTTCTGCTGCAATCTTGATGCTATTTTTTATTTCATCAATCCACACTGATTTTAAATTCCTATGCAGCAATTCTGCGCAGTGAAGTTGGATGGTTTGACAAAGAGGACAATAGTGCTGATACACTCTCCATGCGCTTGGCAAATGATGCTACATTTGTCCGTGCTGCATTCAGTAATCGTCTTTCCATATTCATACAAGACACTGCTGCTGTATCAGTGGCTCTTCTTATTGGAATGCTGTTGGAATGGAGAGTGGCACTTGTTGCTCTTGCAACTTTACCTGTTCTTGTTGTATCTGCTATTGCACAGGTATAGTCTTAAGGTTTATTAGTCTATTACCATCATACGCTGGTAACATATTTTTGACATATTAAAATAGATCGCGATATCTGTTTGTGAGACTGTGAGAACATTACTGAATCTTTGTTTGGTCCCACTTTGGAAGCCAGGATATGCTAATATAGTAATATATCAAAATGGGGCCTCATCAGAAATAACATAATAGCATTATTCAAGTCCTGGTTGGATTGTATGCATTTAAAATGGTATATACAAATTGGCCTAAGAGAGAAAACCCAGTGGGCCTCCTAAATTGTCACTTGAACATATGGCTCTGGCGCCTAGCTCATCACTTTGCACATATAATGTTGATACTGTCAATGATTAGGGCACATGCCAAACTCTAGGATAATTAATGTTCATGCAAAGTGTGTCTGTTTCTGACAATAACAATCCTGATTTATATCTTTCTTAAAATACCGTATATGTTTCTATGATGTATGATATGCTGTGGCCTGTTCACACACTGTCCATATAACACTGGCCAAATTTGAGGTTTAGCCATTTATACTGGATATTTATGGTATAACTCAAGCAAGTAGGCACGCTCTAAATTGATTTGATTAAACCTTGCAGAAACTGTGGCTTGCTGGTTTCTCAAAAGGAATCCAGGAGATGCATAGAAAGGCTTCATTAGTTCTTGAAGATGCAGTCCGAAACATTTACACCGTTGTAGCCTTCTGTGCTGGGAACAAGATAATGGAATTGTACAGGTTACATCTTGGTAAGATACTGAAGCAGAGCCTAGTGCATGGATTGGCCATAGGCTTTGGCTTTGGCTTCTCGCAGTTTCTTCTTTTTGCCTGCAATGCCCTTCTTCTTTGGTACATCGCCATTTCAGTGGACCGGCAGCGACTTTCAATTGCCACAGGGTTAAAAGAGTACATTCTCTTTTCATTTGCATCATTTGCATTGGTGGAGCCCTTTGGACTCGCTCCTTACATTCTTAAAAGGCGGAAGTCTCTGACTTCAGTGTTTCAAATCATTGACCGTGAACCGAAGATTGATCCTGATGACAATACTGGCTTAAAACCACCAAATGTTTATGGGAGCATTGAATTCAAAAATGTTGATTTTTCTTATCCAGCTCGTCCAGAAATTCTTGTGCTGAGCAATTTTAATCTTAAAGTGAGTGGTGGACAAACAATTGCAGTTGTAGGTGTTTTAGGATCAGGGAAGAGCACTATCATTTCTTTAATTGAGAGATTCTATGACCCAATGACTGGTCAAGTTCTGTTGGATGGCCGAGATCTAAAGTCATTCAACCTGAGATGGCTGCGAAGTCACATGGGCCTAATTCAGCAAGATCCAGTTATTTTCTCGACAACGATAAGAGAGAATATTATTTATGCAAGGCACAACGCAACAGAGGCTGAGATGAAGGAAGCCGCGAGGATAGCAAATGCCCACCATTTCATCAGCAGCTTGCCACATGGATATGACACTCATGTTGGAATGAGAGGGGTTGATCTTACAGCTGGGCAGAAGCAACGGATTGCCATTGCTAGGGTGGTTTTGAAGAATGCACCTATTTTGTTGTTAGATGAGGCCAGCTCTGCAATTGAGTCCGAGTCGAGTAGAGTGGTCCAGGAAGCTCTCGACACATTGGTCATGGGGAACAAGACAACCATCCTAATTGCACACAGGGCAGCAATGATGAAGCATGTGGATAACATTGTTGTCCTAAATGGTGGTAGAATAGTTGAGCAGGGCACACATGACTCTCTAATGGACCTGAATGGACTCTATGTTAGATTGATGCAACCCCATTTTGGCAAGGGCCTTCGCCAGCATCGGCTAATGTAATTATTGTTGAGTTTGTTAGGTGTAAATTATCCTAGGGCGTGATCAAGTTCCTTTTCGTGCTGTCCAGCCAGTTTGGGTCATGGTTCTGTGGCTTGCCGTTTTTGTCGGAAGAAATGTTGGTGTTGCTGGCACTGCTCTGAATGAGCGGAAAGGTGACCTGATCTTGACAAAGATTTTAGCCTGAAGATTCAGATGTCTAGCTTTGTTGAACTCTAGGAACTTATTCTGGGAATAGTTAGAGAGTTTGGAGGGGAACTTATTCTGGAAATAGTTAGCGGGATTTGAGTGCATTGTAATTGTTGTAATATATGAGTTGCAAACATTCTTTGAGGCTCGTGCACTCGATTCCTTTCGCGGATTCGCCTCTGTGATGTATTCGTTTGATCATTCACACGTCTGTAAAGAAATGATGTTAGCCTGCAAATCCTTGGCACCGTGGACTATGGCGTGCCTGTTTAACTAATCGTTATTCGTCTCCAACATATTGGATTATTCATAGTGAATTTCATATTGGATTATTCGTCTCTTGCTTAAACATATTTGACTGTGGAAAAGTTATGGTCGTTTGAACAGTCATCCGAACCTGAATATAGAGCTTTCAGAATTGATCTCTTTGTTTTCATTCTAATGAGGGAAAGATCCTGACACCACGAAATATACTCCACGAGTCCACGTCCGTCTTTTAGGGCTCATCCCAGCGAAGAGGGCGTGTACGTATCTACATGATGGCTACGAAGGACGGTATCATTTCGTGGTATCACGCGCTCAGGTCGGAGATCAAGAAGGAGTCTGCGACGACTTTGAGCTTGTTCCTCAGCCTGCTCCATCGCCTCTCGTTCGCCGTCACGATCAGCGTGTAGTACCGCCCTGCAACCGGTAGCCATCACATGATCAAAACTGTTCGAGATCATATTTGGGATCTCGTGGTCAAGAGACAAGAGGCATATATCATACCGTTTCCAATGGCCACCGTCGCAAACGCGGATACGCCGTAGCCCGGGGCCTCGAGATCGTACTCAAATGTCCAGTAGTTCTTGCCATCCACCGTGCGCTGCGAATTTGTAGCACTCAGTGGTCAGGCAATTGCAGAGCATACTACTCAGTGTTCATGTGGCTGGATAAGAGCTGCCAATTGCAAGAAATAAATGGATATATAGCAAACCTCTTGCATGCCATAGACTGATGGTATTTGATTCGGTGCAGCATAAACGTTATTCACCAAATTGAAGATCGCCTGATAGAATATGAAAAATTGTCAGGACAAAACTCTATATCATGTCAGGAAAAAAAGGCTGAAAATACTGTCGGATTCGTTTGCATATGGTGTATCGATGCCAAAGCAAATCCTACCTCATCCATCGGACCAAGGTCACGGATATCCGTTTTTGCAGTAGGAATGAAGGCCACACGCACGCACTGCAGTGCCAGATTGCGATCTTTGAATGCTGAATCATGCCCCAGGAAGTCGAAATCCTGTTTGTTTAATAAAAAAACATGCGAACAAAGGCATGAACAGTCAATACCTCGTGCCACAAAAAGAAAAGGTAATTGGAAAAGAAATATATGTTGTTCACTTGTTCAAGACTGAAATATTGCAACCTACCCTCCAATCAGCTGGATAGAGGTACGAATATCCATCTTTTGCATCCACATAAGACTTATAATTCTTCGGCACTTCTGCAATCTAGGAAAAAACGTAGTTAGTATCAGCTCATGATGCCATAAAGGTTACTTCAGAGTTGAGAACATGTGTGTAACATGCAGGCAACCTACTACTGAAATAAAACCATGCGACAGTTCAGATGACCATGCCTTCAGCACATGCAGAGCTGCTCTTGAGTAGACCAGTCGCTAATGCTCCAGCACCGAGCAGAGCTAATCTTCTTCTCGTAACATCTATAAGACGGGGAGATGCAGAATGAGAAAAAAATGTTGATCTTCTGAAACAAATTACATCAAGAAAAACGGCATAAAGAAACTTACCTTTTTCATCCGAGGATGCTTCACTCGAGCTTGCACTGACTGCTGATGGAGGAAACACGTTCAGCTTGGTGCTAACCGGACTATTTGATGCGACCAACTGGCACAGCACCAAATTTAAGTGTTATTAGTGATGAAAAGGTGAAAATAACAAGATTCAGAAAAACGATGAGAAGAGGGCTCAAGCATATACCTGTTTGGAAACGGAGCAAATCAAACTCTGCAGGCTTGCCATTTCACCTGGAGTAGCTATGAACCTGAAGAAATTATGAATTTTTTGGCCTGCCCCAACTCAGTTATCCGGTGCTGCTGGGACTGTGGATTGCTCGCTTCTCAAGCGTACAAGTGTGAGTGGAGGCCAACGCAGCCAAGTCAGCATTTCCATTATCCTCATTACAACTTTTGGTCGTGTCTTTGTACTGAGCTCTGACCGACAAAAGGGGACCAGTCCATTTCTTTGGTGAGTGTGGAGATATGTGAGGGCTTTCAGAATCATCTGTAAACGACTCTACCATGAAACACTTGTAAACGAGCCATGCGACGCGCTTCTGCATTCAATAGCCTTCAATGTAACAATTAAGACGATTGCCTACGCTTCAATCAAGCATAAGGGAAATAGGTAGATGAAAGAAAACCAGATGTGACTTACCAATTTAGCCATAACGAACTGAAAGAAGTAAAGCTACAATAAACAACCATATTACTATAGCATCATAAGACTGAGTGGCTCCAGACCACAGCAAAAGGGCAAAACCTTGAAAACAAAATTTCCAGGTTAGCATAAACAATATACAACAGCTTTGAGCTAGTAATTTTTAGGGGCAGGCTTCACTAAACCTAGTCCAGAACCACTCCCCAAGTGCTTGAAATTCCTCGCCTCTAAATGCTCATCATGGGCAGCGAATCCAGTTCCTCCTTTTTCCAAGGGAGTCAAATTTCTCCCCTTGCACGGTTTGTTGCACACCAAGCAGACCTTATCAGTTACAAGGAACTTGTCAGAACACTTCTTGCAGAAGACATGGCCACACGTGCTGATCGTTACGAGGGACATGGTGTTTGTTAGGGTGGACTTGCAACTAGGGCACATGTAGCTCTTCTCCACAGACGACTTGTTTTTCTGGTCAGTTTTTTCTTCGGTGAAGGAGATAGGGAAGAGTGATTTTAACTTGAGTTTCTCCTGCCCCTCAGGGCAGATTGTGTCCATTGAGGGAGCTTCTACTTTGGCAGAAGCTTCAGGGGTAGCTGATGGAAGCCAGAATGCCTTCATGGTGCGGAGGGCTTCCTCCTCAAAGGAGGTAACCTTCACGCTATTTGCTCCATGAAAACCACTCCTGTCTTGAGAGCCGCTGCGATCGAGGTATTGCGGGATGGCTCCATGATTCTGCTGGCCAAATGCTTCCAACTCTTTGGACTTTCGCATCATAAGCTTCTCCTCCTCCTCTTCCTTCTCCAGATTTTTCTGGGCGTCATGAACTGCAAGCTTGCTAGAAGAACGACAATAAACATTCAGAATTCCATGTCATTCATTTGTTTAAACAATATAATTGAAGAGAGCATACAACAATTTTCAGGTCATTGCGAAAAGGAACAGAAAGTCTAGGTAAGCCAAATGGCAAATACAGAAGTGAAACTGAAAAAAAATTGTGAACACAAGCCAAAAAATGACATGAGGTAGGTACCATAGTTATTGCTATTCAAATAATACTATACAAGGTCTACTATCACCGCACACTGGTACTTTGTGCTCTAAGGATCCTTGGCCAATTTATCCACTACCATGACATATACTAGAGCTGCGATGAAATCTGATGTTGGCATGAGATCATTTCATTCTAAATGCAGGTGTGAACTCATCACAACCAAATCTAACTTCTCATTTGGCCACTACTAATAAGATACTACGAACTGATTCCCACAATCAAGTTAAATGAACAATTTAGTTAGGGAATAACAAGACGAGACTACATTCCAGTATCAACTATCAACTGTTGATAATGGACCATATTGATCCATCACAATTCACACGATTTGTTGTGGCATGCACCCAAACTGCGAAAACGTCTTCCAAGCCGACCAAGCACCTAGAATGCTAGGCTCTGACAGCTCCTAACAACCAAATCCACGAGGAACATAACAATCCTTCGAGCAACAAACTAATGCTCGGCTGCTAACATGTTGCAAACTCTGCAATCCCTAACAAGGCCTAAAATTCACAGTTCTGGAGATGACCAACGAAGGAGCAAATCGAATCTAGGAGAGAAGAGGAGATGAATTACCGCTTGATGTCCTTCTTCTGCGCGAGGAGGCACTCGAGGATGCACTCCGTGCAGAAGGCGTGGCCCTTGGGGCAGCAGAGCGGGTCGATGAGCGGCTTGATTTTGAGGCAGCAGGCGTCGAAGGGCTTGATGGAGTCCTTGCCGAGCCGCTCCCGCTGCGTGCCGTACCCGAGCTTCCGCTTCTCCTCGTACGTGAAGAAGGCGAGGGCGCGGGCGCGGCGGGGGCGGAGGCGGCGGGGGCGGCGGCGCGCGGGCGCGGTGGCGGCGGGGCGGAGGCGCGCGGGCGTGGAGGCGGGCGAGGGCGGGGGCGGCGGCGTGCGGGTGCGGCGGCGCGTGGGGGCGGTGGCCACGGGCGCGGCGGCGTGCGGCCGCGGCGGCCGCGGGCGCGGCGGTGGCCGGCTTGGCTTGGGGAGAGAAAAGGAGGAGGAAGAAGAGGTGACGTGGCGGCGTGAGGTGGCAAAAAATTGATGTGGCGGATGACGTGGCTAGTGACTGGACGCCGAGTGGCAAAAAATTAATCGGCTCACGAAGAGAGTGGCAAAAAATTAATTGCAACGAAGAGGGTGGCATTTGAAGAGGTGGCAACGAAGAGGGTGGCAAATAGTTAAATTTCCCGTGGACTTGTGGCCGGGGAGCACGAGCTATGAAGAGAGGGAATTTTTTTATTTATACATTACAAAAAATCATTATGTTTTTTTACAAAAATATGTTTCCACAATTTTTAAAAGTAAAAATTTCTCGCACGTACCATTACAATTTTCAATAATTTTTAAAATATCACTGTCGGTGATTGTGATGGCCTCTATCTATCAACGACACATCAATAACATATTACAAACCGTAAAAATTATGGCACGAAAAAAATTAACCGTCTAACATGTGATTTTTGTGACGTGGACATTCGTGAGAAAATTTACAAATAAGAAATTTATCTGTGTAATTTAAAAAACAGATGGTTTGGGGTGTATTTTTGTAAATATTTTACAACGGAAATAGATTTATTTTCTATAAATTGGAAATAAAAAATCGGAAGAGAGATGGGCTTGATTTGGTTTCCTCTCTGGTCGAACCGAGAGTCCACTTTGAGAGAGATGGGCTCGGCAACCTGAAAAAAATGAGGAAGTTGGGCAATTCAACATTATCCGTATCAACACATGGAAAGCGCAATTGCAAAAAGATGCATGTATCCACTAAAATTTAGAAATCACCCATTCAGAGTTACTATATATGACAGGACTGATAAATCGATTTGACCTGACAGAATTCAGAGTTTTCATGCATATATACAAAATTGATTACCAAATATCAATAACTCGATTGCAAAAATATCTTTGAAACCATAACACCACCGACAACAAGGTTGGTATTTACATGTCGTTTGGCATCTACGTTTCTAATATTAAAAAATAAGTCGTTTTATACATAATTTTAGATACAAAAAAATTATTAATTAGCGTGTATTTTTCCTTATTTACTTTTATTAAATACAATATGGTAGTAAAATGGACCAGAAGAAAATAGTGAAGTATAAATTTTCAAAATAAAAAATAAAATATGAAACGATTTCTTGATATAAGTTTAAAATAATTTGTTTTTTATATACCGAAGTGACCTGAGATCAGAAAAGCGAAGGAGAGTGTGTGCCTCGGGCCTCAGGCTTCTCTGTACGCGCTAGAGTCAGGACACGTGGCCTCGTGTGAGTGGAGGTGGTGATAAATTAATAAATTATCGAATTACCTCTTATTAAAAATAAAATGGCAGTGTAAAGTAAATATTAAAGTTATGTAAAGATATATTAAAGTAATAAGAATATGTTTGTTTTAGATTAAAATTAATGTAATATATCTTATAGATAGAAATTATAATAAGATGGTTTATAATAATCTAGAAAAGTGTGGAATGCTTTTTTATACTGGATTGTTATGTTAAAAAGAAATTATTATCTATTTTCTAGATTTTATATATTACCTTCTTAAGAGTAAGTCATGTCACATCTTATATGTATTGCATATATATTTCACTAAGATATAATATCAACCAATATTTGTCATCATAGTCTAATTTTTTTTCTCTCATCCCTTTTGCCAACATTGTTCCGTCAATTCATCCATCGGTGTTTATCTTATCAGAAATTTAGTTCGTAACAATATACTTCCTCATTACACTTTTATAAAAATTCTAAAATATCAAATTTTGAATATTAAGATCATATATTATAGTAAACTTATCGATAGATTTTGACCGATAGATTTTGACGTATAGAATAGTTTTTGCACAATATTAGGTCTTACAAAAGTGTACAAAGGGAGTACAAAATACTTTGTACATTATTTTCCGTTGGTATATAAAGTGAAGTTCATATTTTTTCTCACCGCTTTAAGAATTTGGGTTGAACTAATTAATACATACAATTCAATATGGTCTAGCACCACTTTCACCCATCTGTTGTCGCTCGCCTCTAGGAGTAGATCTTGGTCCTCCCAAAGGCGGCCGCTTCTTTTTATCATTCTTCCTTCGCCATCATCGATTCTATTCATCGTTGCTTCCACTTTAGTGGTTTCGTATTTCTTCGGGTCAATCACCCGATTGAATGTTCGGTCCCTTCAGAATAGATTTTCTTCGACTACGCGCATTACATCATCAAGATTTAGGATACCACTATATCACATCCTTAGACCCCGTAGTATTGCTAGTGGATCTTGAATCATTGCATCGACATGGCCTATCGTTGTGTCGCCTTTTCATATCGCAATATTGTTGTTCATGTTATCTTCATCGTCACTTCGATCATCGTGAGCCACTCGGGATATTTTTTATCTACTTTGAGCATCGCCGTGTCCTTCGGCTTGCCACTGTCACGGTGGTGAGCATGTCTTCGTTCCTGTTTGGCGCGCCTTTTTCGTTTCTCCATGGAGAGATAGCACAAGCTGCATCTTGATTCTTCGCTACCCTCCTCTATGGTAATATAATCAGGGATTCACAGCGTTCTTGCACCATTCTATTACTTCAGTCGTCGTCAACGAAGCGATAAGCGAGAAAAAGGAAGAAAAGGAACCCCGAGAAAGCATCAAAGTCAGCTGCGATCCATTTTGACTTTGGACAGAACGTTTAAAATTGCCGTTGACTTTGTGCTCCACGTATTGGCTCTGAATAATTCCGCTCACTGTAAGTGCCAGGTAGGCAGGTACTACAACTACAACCGGAGGTACATACACCCTGGAGTTGATGTCAGCCAATTTCAGGGATAGGCTTCAGGAACCAGGACACTGCCCAAGTCAGCTGAGAAGATGGACCATGCTAAGGAACTAGTTGACTTGGCAAGCAGGAGTTGTTTACAAGAAGGTCAGCGAAGGTAGCTTGTGTTTCATAAGCCAATGAGGGAAAGAAAACTGAATAATATATATGCATCTCCGCATTCAGCAAATAAAGAATTCTGATACTCAAAAGTCAGAATGCAGGAATATTCTGCAAACTGATGAGTATGGCTTGGCACTTCAGATTTAGCCCTAGATAGCAAAACGAGCCTGGAAATAAAAAATGCAGGTCAGGTGGCGTCTGTCCATCTAGATACACTTGATGGTTGATGCCTCTGTGCATAGATCATGGACTGCAATACGTCTGGATTGTAAAAAAACTATTTCTGAATGTGAGTATTGCATCCCAATTCCCAACAGGTCAAACGGACCGAAACTTCTGAATCAAAAACAAAACATCCACGCATCTCTCCAGTGTACAGAGAGAGTTACAGACCATGAGACACTGCAGCTCGTTTCGAAATGGGGAATTTCTTTTTCTTGGTCTAAGCGGGAAGTGAGCTCAAACTATTGAATTACTGGGAAAATCGTAACAAATTCCTGTGAACCAAGCGGACCTAATCAACCATATATACCACTGTCAGACAGCCAGTTCATCTTTCGAAACGTATAGGAACGAAGTCTTTCTACCTCACCTCTGTCTTTCACTAAACATATGAAAAATACAATCTTTTATATACTGTACAGCTTAACGATCTCCAGCTAGATGAGCTAACACAGCTTCTGACTTTACAATTTCCAAATAGTTCTGCAGCAATCCAGTGGCGTACGTCTGGTCCCTTTAGTGCAGAGCAGGGGCAACCCAGGCAAGATTAACTTTTATTAATCAAAGTTTTTTTTTGCAACTGCGTTGTTGGTTGCTGCCAAAACAAATCCAACTTAAACTAACTCTTGACCTGGACATTTTAAGCATGCAGTTCTTAGCTCACCAAGCAACTACTGAGTCTTCACGGCGTGTCGCTGCAGAAGAGCGAGGTGGTAAAAGTAGAAGCGCTGTCGCCGTCGTCGCCCTGCAGAATCTACCACGAGCTGCGCCCCTGCTCGATTCGGCCGCGGAAACAAGAAGCAGACGTTTCTGATCCTGACTACTACTCCGGTCCCTTTTGAAAACCGCAACATGCCATTATTCTAACAAATCCAGCTTGCGATCATACGAGAAATCGTCCTGGTAACTGCAACTAACGAGGAACTCCAATCAGATCAAAGTCTCACGGGACATCAGAGAGTTGTGCAGAGAGAGAGCATGTGTGATCGCAGCATGACAAGCCCAGCACTCCGGCCTGAGCGCTGGGTTCAGTGTACTTGCTGACACAGCTGAAGATAGAATATTTCCAAGCAACAAATTCAGAATGCCCCCTGCGTTCTGTTTCGTATCGAAACAATCCATCTGACATCTAAAATGTTCTTTTCAGAACTTAAACCTGTATGTTTTAACCTAGTTGGAGACCAAAATTTGACCTAACTCCTTTTTACATCTTCAGTTCTTGCAATATTGCCGTGCAAAACTGCCGCCCTTATCTGAAAACTGGACCTTTTCCTACGTTGTCATTCAGAAACGTCCAATTCAATTTACTGCTCAAATCTCAATAGACTTCTCCAGTTGCCATAAGCTAAAATGCTTAGAAAAAAACAGGATAAACCAAGGGGGCTATTTTGATATATCCCCCGGCCTTGTCCCAACTGCTGAACTGCTTGCTGCAACTTGGGCTTGGCATAAACAACTTGTTAGAACGTCACTGCGTGCGTACTCACGCCGTCTGCTTCTCTCTTCTCTACTTCTCTAGTCGCTCTCCGCAAGCAACACTACAGATTTACAATTGCATTGATTGCTGCTGCTCAAGTCGTCTGAATGCATCTACCAGATGAGCAGTTTATGGCTGCCCTGGATCATGCTGTGGTTTCAGATTGACTAGAAAATCAGGCGCCGAATCTTAATCTCTGCTGACTTAGCTAGTGTGTAGCCATTAGCTAGCTAGCTAAGTTAGCTAGCATGTCTTACATAATTGTATTCATTCGTCACTGGAACATATTTTCAAGAGTCGTACGTTGGAATCGTGGACGCGCTGCACGTGTATTTTATATTGTTTGACTGGCCTCTCTTAGTTTGTAGTATTATTACGTTCTCGCTTCTAGGCAGCGTGTATCGCTTTAACAACTGAAGATAATGGAGAGTGCGATCGTGAAGCGCAGCTGACTGGTTAGCCTCTGACTTTGTTGCTTCAGTTGGAAGAGAAGTCGATCAAGGTTTTCTGTTCATGCATTATTATTATGCAGTTCTCTCTTTTTTTTTCGTTCTTTCTGTAGTGGCATTATTATTCTCTTGTGTTAGCTAGGCCTCATCTGATAGATCGACGCAACAAAAATAGTCAGTTCTTTGAATTATATATCCGGATTCTCAGAAGAATTATCATCCATTATTCTTTTCTTGTGATGCACCAATAGACTACTAGCACCAATTATACAAACCACGTTGCAGAAGAGATATGGATTTAAAATTTTAAGAAACGTAGCAAGAACGAACATCTCCAACCCTCTCTCACAGTCACAGGGGAAGAACATTCAGGACTAGTATAAATGCAGGCTTATTCAATGGACATTTTGTGCGGCAGTATCCAACCATCATATATTTGGTGCAGATTGGTGGCTGTTTAATTTGCATTATAGCTTCATAATTAACTGAAGATGTTTGATACAATCATACAGCATGCATGCATATCGATCGAGCAAAAAACGTTTAATTAAAAAAACTTAACTGTCACTGTCAGAAGCAGCTTGCACAGGTGAAGGGTAGTTTGAATCGAGCTTACTACCAACAGTTGTCTACTGATATTAGTTGCATACCCTCGATCGTAACAGTGACGATTTGACTTTCCTCTACCGTTGCATATATACCCTCGATCGTTGTAGTTTGAATCGACGAAGTTAAAGCGTACGTTGTGAAGTTAGATCGAGGAGCCGGATAAAAGGACTGGAAGCACGAACTAGACGTACGTACGTCTCCTCTCTCGCCGAAAGTGAGCATCACCGTCGTCATCTCGTCGGAGAAAGACGGAGACCCAGCATGCGATATGAATTCAGAGACCTCACTCTTCAGACTTCGCAACTTCAAAATCAACTAGCAGCACGGTACAGTTACTGGGCAATATTAATTTCCAAATCAGATATTAAAATAAGCTCAAACCAGTTCGTCAAACTGCTCTCTCCTATCGGATACGATTGGCCGTACGTCTCGATCGTTGGAGAGTATCTCTCAGGGCTTGTTTTAGGAACTTTAATTCCAGGTAGTAAATATCTTAAGAATTTACATAAACTGTTGTTTCTTATTTGTCAGGTTATAGTTTTTTCAGATTATGCAGTGATTAAATTTCACAATTTAGAACTAAATTTCGAACTATTTGGGAGAGCTTCAAATTCTATGAGTAACTTGTTAAAAACTCTCCCAAATAGTACTCCCTAAATCTTCGCATAGACTTAGGTGTCGTTTGGTTCTTTAGTCCAAAATTTAGTCTTGTCACATTGGATGTTTAGATATTATTTTAAAATATTAAATATAGACTATTTATAAACACATTCATAATCGGTGGATTATTCATTAGACGAATCTAATTAGCCTAATTACATCATGATTTAATAATGTGATACTACATTAAACATTTGTTAATCATGAATTAATTAGACTAAATAAATTCATGTTGTGAATAATTATTTAATTCTGCAATTATTTTTATAATTAGTTCATATTTAATCTTTTAAAATAATGTTCAACATCCGACGTGATACGGAATAAACTAATTCATGAAACCAAACGCCCTCTTAAAAAATCCTTTCCAACTATTCTCTAAGGTCTCGCTTGGATTTTAGGAGCTGATTCTAACGATAATCCCCGTAATCCCTACCAAATAGGTAAAAACGGAATGATTCATTGTAGAATTTAAGAGAAGTAGTTCTTTTTATCGTAGGAGAGAATCGTGTGAAATATTGCTTTCTCACAAAAAAAAAGCTAATAAAAAATGAAGCTATCCATATAAATTCATAGGAATATATATATATATATATTATTAAAGCATCTAGTTAATGATTCATAGTCCATATTATCTATTCATTTTTGTTTATATAGTTTTATATCATATAATACAAACTGTCAGGGAGACATGATAACCTTGTTATGCTAACTATACTGGAATATTATTGAAATTCTAGCGAGAATTAAAATCTAGAATCTATAACTGCACCGAATTAGTTCACATTCTAGAATAATGTTATGCACGTGCGTTCTTACCCGTTTAAGTTCGGGTCGGGATTAGGTTTAGATTTAAACCTGTGGATTTTTATAGGTTTACTTGATTATTTAAAGTTATATAGAGTGCATCCCATTTTTTATTCATTTCTCGTGATAATGTTATGTTAAGTTATTTTATCATTTCAAATTATGTTGTAATATAATTCATGTAAATTATAAATTGAACATGCGGTTTTGGATACCCAATGGGTCGTCGGTTTATATATGTTTGGATTTAGTTTTGTGGGTTTCACAGGATTGGGTTTGCATGGATTTTATATTTTTGCTTTGTGGACGGATTTTCGTCAAATTTCAGACATCTGGTCATCCCTATCCGCGTATCTGCAGGCGTAAAATGCAGCCGAACGTCGTCACGACTCACGAGTTCATACGTAACGCATGCCTAACTGCACTGTATTTATGCAGGCATGCATGCATACAGCCCCAGCCTGGCTGATCATCCTCCGTATGCGTATGCACACAAGCGATTGATCTTAGCTCCAAAGCTTATATTTTAGTTTACGATTACAATAATCTAGTTTATTTTTATAAATTATTATAAAATTTGTGTCAAACTTTTATAATTTAGAGTATATATTATAATAATTTAATAAATTGGTACAACCTAATTTTTTATAAGCTAAATTGTGTCAAACTATTATAATCTAGAACATATTTTTTATAAGCTAAATTGTGTCAAACTATTATAATCTAGAGTATAGATTATAATGATTTAATAAATTGGTACAATTTTTTTATAAGCTAAATTACTAGTACTACCTAAACGGAAATAAACGAAACCTAACTCAGGCTTAGACATTCCTAGAGAAAGAGAGCGTGGCGAATAGAATGCAAAGTCCGCTGACAATATATTAGTCGCGTATTATTTTACGTATATTGTTGTACAGTTGGAAAAAAGGCAATCATGGTATGGTAGACTTGTACGGCTATAAATATACCTGTTCTGTTCATCGTTTTCCCATTCAAGCACGCTTCCAAGTTCCAACTCTGCCTGCAGTCCGCATAAGCCGGTCTTGTTCTTCCATCTCTCTTGTTTGCCGAGTTCTTCTGATCGATCGCTCTCTTGTTTGCCAAGTTCGTCTGATCGATCAACAATGGCCTACGGGAAGAGGTCTCGGCAGCAAGCAGAGGAGGCGGCGATCAGCCTGTTCGACAGCAGCGACATGGCGCGCATCCTGCTGCTCTTCGCCGGCCAACAACACCTCAGCCACGGGGGTGGCGCGACGGCGTCTCCGGACATGTCGGCGCCGGAGCGGGTTTTCGAGTGCAAGACCTGCAGCAGGCAGTTCCCGTCCTTCCAGGCGCTCGGCGGCCACCGGGCCAGCCACAAGAAGCCCCGCCTGGCCGACGGCGACGCCGCAGCCGAGCCGGCCAGGCCCAAGGTGCACGGCTGCTCCGTCTGCGGCCTTGAGTTCACCGTCGGCCAGGCTCTCGGCGGGCACATGCGGCGCCACCGCGCCGTCATGGCGGACAGGCTCGGGCTCGGCCTCAGCCTCGGTATCGGTATCGGCGTCGGGCAGAAGTACGACGACGGCGAGAAGAAGGCCGCCGCCGGAGTACTGGTGTTTGACCTGAACGTGCCGGCGTTAGAGGAGGAACCTGATCACACCAAGCGTGGGCTCGCCCCCGCCGTAGAGTTCCCGGTGGTGGTTGACTTCCCATGTTAAGACCAGAACACTTTACGTCTCCATACAAGTTTTGAAATTTACAATTCACATTACATTGCCCGAGAAGTCAACCCGGAAGATTAGCTAGAGATTCCGTCATACATGTATTTTTTTCCTGCAAATGTATTCGGATACTTGTAGCGTTTCCGGGGCTATATATATAAATATACTTTGCATGGTTTGACTTTTTACTGTATTTATAGCTGGGCAGTTTAATTATTTTTCTTATGTAACTTTATAATTTTCCTTCTCCTTATTTTTCTTACTGTATTTGTAGAGTTTTGATGGGATGCATCTAATGTAAATAAAAAACATGTGATGCTTTAAATCTATTGTAAGTATAATTTACTTTTTAGATGTTGGGACATTGTTTTGACTATGAAGATTGTCCTCGAATGGACTTAACATCATTAGGCCCAGAGTAGGCTCATAAACGACAACTAGAGCCCATTGGGGGCCCAGACCAATGTAAAAGAAGCCCATATTCCTTCGCTGCAAGGGGCGAAATATCTCCTCGTGTGTGTCTTCACGCCGAGTCCGCGTCATCCATCTCCGCCCCTGCACCCGCACGAGCCCATCCAAGCAGAAGCGGCGCACACGCGCGCCCCTAAACCCAAAACCCTACGGCGCCGATGGCCTCGCCGCCGCCGCCGCCGCAGCAGCAGCAGCAGCCCAGCCCCTCCGCCGCGGCATCGACAGCCGCCTCCCCAGCTCCCGTGGACGCGCTGTTCCTCCAGAACCTGATGAGCCGCGTCCAGCTCCGCCCGCCCTTCCTCGACACCAACTCCTTCCTCACCCAGGATCTGGACGAGTTCCTCCTCAACGAGTTCGCCGCGCTCTCGGCTGCCGCTGGAGCCTCCGATGGGGAGGAGGAGGGTGAGGAGGCGGACGGCTCCGACGGGGAGGTCTCCGGGGAGGCGAGGCGGCGGCGGACGCTGGCGAGGGAGGAGGCCAAGCTGGAGAAGGAGATCGTGCGCCTGGTGCTCGCCGGGGAGGCGGAGGAGGCGCTCAAGCCCAACTCGGGCCAGTCCGTGGCCGTCGGCGACCACCACGTCTGCGTCGGTTTCCACGACGAGGCTGGCGGGGAGTACCGCGTCTGGGAGTGGCATGGGCACGTCATGATCTTCGATGACGAGGATGGCTACTCTGCCGAGTATATCTACGGCAACCACTTCGAGCCGCTCTCTGCCGCTACGGCCAGGGCCAAGAAGAAGGACAAGGAAAAAAGGGAGAAGGAACTCAGCTCGGGCCTTCGGGATTTGATCGTGGGGGATGGGGTCGCAGCCAATGGCTCCAAAGCGAATGGCAATGGCGGAGCACCCAGAGTGGTGTGCAGGAACGTTGTCAATGCCCCTGCAGCGCCTGCAAGGTAATACGGAGTACCCTCCTAGCTCTTGTAGTGTACTGGTAGAAGCGATGCATCAATCCAGAAACAGAAGCTAATAAATATCTGTCCTTTTCCTCTTCGGTAGCTGCTGCTTAAGCAGTCCTTTGTTCTCATCAGAAATGTTACATGCTTTGCTTCTGACTTCTGTTACGATACACAGTGTACCCACTGTGTTTTGAGATGGGAGTATTTATTTCATACACTACACATACTGTTTGTTTAGTTTGATATGGCTTGATTTTGCTGGTCATGTGAACTTATGCCTCTTGCTGCACCTGTGCAAAGAACTCGTTTCAAACTTTTTGAATACAAACTGGAGAGTGCAGACATGTGCTAGGTACTTATCAATTTGTTTTTGAACTTTGCATAATTGCATCATCTTATTTGCACGATATGGCTTGCTATTATGGAAGCTTTGAGTCATTGAGTGTACTGGAAGGCTTCTTGCCCGCAACTGAGGCGGTGAACAAAAGTTGTATATATCTTTTAACATATTTCCTTCGAGAAACGCAAATAAACCAAGCATCACAATAGGTAACTGATTCCCTCTCCTGTGACCAATGGTAATGCAAACATGAATACATGCTGCTATGAACCCAAAAATGTTGACGACTTCACTACTTGGCATTTGGATTTTCCATCTATGCAATTGCAGAGGCGATTCCCACAGGAAAAACCTGAAATCATGGATAGTTTGCATTTCATAAAATATTGAAATGGTAGTTCATTTGTTCGTTTCAATGATAGTTAGATGATTTTCGTACTTGTCCTTGTCGATTGATATTTCATAAAATGAAAGCTCTTCTGTTCGTTTTTCAATGAGACTTAGATGAGTTTCTAAGTTTCTATTATTGATTGATCATATAGCTCTCTGAAACGAGTAAGCTCAATAGTCAAGATCATACATACTGGTGGTAAGTTCACATATGATTTCCATTTTCCATTTGACATGTTCGCATAAAACACCACATCTCCAAAAGCTATAAATGGGACCGGACATCTTTTATTCAGAGATCATTTCAATACTGCACAACAGTTACTCTGGTTGTCTGCCCATAGAGAGTTCTGTAGTGTAAGTAGAGAGAAGAAGAATGACAGCATACAATCCCCTGAATATAGCAAGGTGCATGGTGGCTTCTTAGGATTTATGGAGAAATTTTCATTTTACTCGAATCTTATAATGCTGAAATGATCTTCATATTTAAGTTCTTGTTTTTTTTTGCATCTGTATGTCAACAAGTAATGGATGCAACCAAGGATGAAAGTCTTGCTTGGGCTAAGCAGTTGTAGTTCGGTGAAATGTTGCACATGAAGACTAGTTTAGGCCTACCTCATAATTGGGAGCTGAATTTTTTTTGTACTTAGTTCGTTTGTCACTAGCTTACTAAGAATGCAGTGGACTGCGAGATGACTTCCTTTTTCACTAAAGCATTATGAAGCGTAGCACATTTTCTTGAGCTGTGGTGCACTATTTGTGAATCCTGAAGCATATTATATTTGCCATATAGATCCCTGATTCTTCTGGTACTATCAGCCAAATGCAAGCTTTGTAGGTACAAATTTTTATGGTGGTTTGAATAATGACATTGAATTTATTTGCTGCATTCTGCTTATCTTACGTGCATAAATAGGGTTCTTCAGTAGGTTAAAGCCTGAAGGGCTTGATTCAATAGTCACTGTAGATAATGTGGGGCATGTGTCCTGTCATTTAGCACTGTTGAGTGTTGAGTCATTTGCATCCTTAAACGTTATTGGTAGTGATGAGTCGATCTTTGTGATGAACACAAACTGAGTCAAAGATATTTTTATTTATTTTCTTAATCTTGCGCCATGACCTTGAAACAGTTGCTGCCTAGTCTGCAGATAAAAGCTGCGAACTCTGGTTCTGAAACTTATCGGCAAGAACTATTCTCTAATAGCGAAGACGGCAGAAGCGAATCAAAGCTTTACGGAAAGCTGGCCACAAAGCATCTAATAAATCAAATCATGGTGATCGCATGAAACAAACATGAGTTAATGAACTAAATGAACTGCCTTTGACATTAGTGATCTATAGTTTTCCGATTGGAGTAGCCTCCCATAATTTACTTTTACATTGGAATCACAGGCTTCGGTAATTTTGCTCCATGCATATATTTCTGAAGTTGCATGTGTGTTTGTTCGGAAAAAAGTGTTTTATGCACATGGATACGCTACGATGATCTGGAAATGCTGAACCGAGAGATGTATCTGCACCAGAAAGTAAGTCTGTACTTGACAATCTACTCGGCTGTGAAGAAGTAATACACGGCCGTTCGTACAGATCCGTTTTCTGAACAACATAAGAAAACGGCAGGACACCGAACCCTGACACTCATGGCTCACACAGTTCTGGCTAATGAGTTGTGTCAGTTTTCCTACGTTAAACGTGAAAGCTTCTCTTTATACGTCAACACTCGCGAACCTTTTTGACCTAAAGGTGATTGCATCTTCCAAGCGATCTATTATGCACACTCTTTCAGGATCCTACTGGCATCAGCCGTTGAAACAGAGCTGCATAATCTTGTCGCGTAGAGATTGGCATGCATGGTAGGTGCTAGTGCTACACACACACAGGTGAGCTGCTATTCAGTCATTCGGACAGAAGCATCGCTGATGTGATGCAAAGGTTAAACAAATTGCCGGCCTTAACGGCCTAGGTGTTTGGTTCACGGGTTCCTTAATTATCCCAGATGGCTTTGTTCGCAAACCATTTCTTGAGCTTTGAACTGATCCTGACATGATCAAAAAGGAGAACCCATCAAGGGTCGGGCCGTGGTCAACCGGATTCAGAGTTTCAGAGCGTCCTACCTGACACTCTTCGCCGAAGCAGGGAGAGGGAGAGACAAGAGCCTAATCCAAAAAGATCTTTTTTTCACGGCACTGCAACGATATCCTGCCACAGCCGGTGCACACAGCTCTGCAGAATAGCAACAGGCGGAAACGCAGTCGCAGCAGCCATTAGTAATGAGGTTATCATTAGAGGTTGTAGTTAAGTATCAACAACTTTAATTGTTTTTATAGAGAAACATAATCAACAACTATAATACCAAATTATTTTCATTTGCTAGATGTTAACACATCTTCTTTAAATTCACTCGAACTTAACGAATTTCGGTTAAAAATTTTAAATATCCCTATAATATTACACGATTACGAATCCAAATCTGCATGTAAGAAGTCAAGGCGAAAACGGCCATTAGAGGGCGGAACTGAATTGATGCATTTGTTAAAAGTGGCAGGAATTTCCTATTAATGGTGGCAATCTCCCTGGCTTCTCTCCATCGATGCGCCCCGTTTTCCCGTGGGCTCCTCTGATTTTCTTGGCATGCTTCTCCGCTCATCTCATCTCGTGTGTTGATTTGGCAAACTCGGAGATCATAATTGGCAGCAGCGTGAGTTAAAACGGCAGCAGAGGGGAGGAGAGGAGAGGAGAAGCAAGCGACGCATTTAAGTAAAGGCTAAGGGCAGCTTACGCCAACAGGCACACACGTAGCAGAGCAGCAAGGAGCATACTGCTTTGGGGATGCCTTCTCCTCTTCTCTCGTAGCATCGAATTGTTCTTGCGAACGGGTGCGGCGACCGCCTCCTATGTAAGAGCTCTCGCCAATGTCTAATTTTCCGTTCTTGATTTCGCCATCTGCATTGCAAAGGAGCGGATGCCGAAGAGAGAATTCAGTAGAGGATAGGATACAAACTTTTGCGTGGTGGATTGCTCATAGTTTCTTGGGATGTTCGTGGTGGATTGCTCGTCTCTGGAAAACAAAACCAAATTCATCGAGAAAAGCTTGATTCTTTTTCTGGACGTTTTGATTCTATAGGTGGTGAGAGTGTGAGACCTGCAGGTTTCTGGCGCGCAGAGCTTGATCAGAGATAATGTGGAACGGCTCTGCATCACCTTCACTGCTCCTGCCGTTCGGTGACGATTACGGTAGATTCCCCAGCTGCCATGCATTTTCTTGTTCTATGTCTAATTTATCAGTAAGCTTGTTCGGTTGCAGTGAAATGTGAAGCGTCTAATTCAACGGTCGGAGCTGCAGGTGGTGACAAAACGTAAGTGCTGGGTTTCATGTCTCGATCGTGACTGTGAATGCATATGAAGCGACGGGATTTCTCATCGTCTTTTTGCGTAGGCTCGCCGCCGACTATGACCTGTTCCATTACATGAGCTTCTCGCCGTCGCTTCAGTCTCTTCCGTCGCCGACGTTTTTTACCACACGCAGTTCAGAGAGCTACTTAGGTAACTCCTTTCTTCTACCCTTTCCCGACTGGATGGCTAGATTCTTATTCTTCTTCCTCCTCCTCGTCATTTTTTACTTCTTACATAACAGGAGATAGGTCGATCTACAGCGGCGGTGCCAGGCCTGCATTTGCGCAGCTCAGCTATGCCCAGCCAACTGCTGCGACCGCGGTAATCCTCTTCGTCTACCTCAAGCCTCGGTGATGCTCTCAAGCAAATGCTGTGTGTGTCTTAGTCGTTGGGATGCTTGTTCATGTCAGCATTCGGTGAGACGGACGGCGACGGGGGAGCCGGCGGCCGGCGACGGCGGCGGCAGTTGTAGGGGCTCCAAGAGGCTCAAGATAGCGGCTACGGCGACAACACAAGGTCCACGGCATGGGCTGAAATGCAGTGCAAAACCAAGAAGTCAACCTGCGAAGGTGTTTGTTCTTTTGTTCAATTCTTGTAGCAACATTCAGTAGTTCGGTGCGTTGTGAGATTTGGCTTGGCTTTGATCTCTCGTCGTTCGTGATGTAGGCAACATGTAAGCGGAGCCAGAAGCTGGGCGACAGGATCACTGCACTTCAGCAATTGGTTTCACCCTACGGCAAGGTCAATTGACAGTTTGACACCCACTTTTGCCGTTTTTTTTTTCACTTGTAACTTTTCTCTTTCCAGCTTCTGTCTATTTACTTCTTGATCCTTAATATGAGAGCGTTAATTTCTCATAATTTCTGGATCTGATCATCCGAGCAGACGGATACAGCATCGGTGCTCCACGAAGCAGCCGCCTGCATACGGCACCTCCACCACCAGATCCAGGTGATCGTCACTCGTCAGGCATCGCAGCCACGAGCACCGAAACTTGCAGCCGATGGATGGACGCGTCGTTTTCGCGTGTTTCGGATGCAAAACACTGCAATGGTGCAGTTTCTCACCGCATTTTCCATCTCCTCTCTGCAGCTTCTGACGGCTCCCTACCCCGGAACAGGCTCTTCTTCCTCTGCGTCGCGGCAGGTATACATCTTGCAGGCCTCAGTCTCACGCCATTTGTTTACGGCAACTGTTGTTTGAGCCTTTGTGCGGCGCGGGCACAGGACGCCGGAGATCAAGATGGCGCGACGGAGCTGCGCCGGCGAGGCCTGTGCTTGGCGCCGCTGTCGCCGGCCGTCGTGAGCCTCGTGGCAGAGGCCGCGAGCAGCCGCCGCCACACGGACGTGGACGATCAGAAGAGAAGCTGGTTCTGCTGCACTCAGTAGCTTAGCTACCTATATTAAATACTACGTGGCTCAGTCTGTTTACACGAGACGTGCCAACTCCACGAAGTCAACTCTAGTCGTAGTTGTGTTACTGGAGCAGTTCGATAATGCAATTAGCAGTGACACGTTCACGCGGTTACGATGCATCACACGTTGCAGGGAATTCGATCGATGGAACGGTGCCTCATGGCAAGGCTTGTCTTTGTGAGTCAATAAAAACATCAAGTCTTTCTGATTATGCTTGATAATGTTTGCTTCGCTTGTTTCTACTGCTAAAAGTCAAAATGATAGGATCACATTTTCATATCTCTATTACTAAAAAGCACACGGTTAGATTGATGCTTGAGGGGAAAACATTTTACAATAAATCATGCTGCATTACAAAAATCTTTATGTTCATATAATCAAATGGTTTCTGAACTTTCCAACCGACGTCATTTTCGTTTTCATTTTCTTTTGAAGAGAAACGCACGTTTCTTTTGTACCGGCGTACTCCCGGTAGAACAAGCTTAATAATTTAGCCAGTTGTTGGTTTTATATTTGTGTCATGTCACGTAGTTAATTTAAGGCTATTTACAATTGAGGTTTCATGAGATGTTTCATAGTATTAATTATCACGCCACATCAGATTTTTTTGTTAACATGGTATTCAATTAATGAGGAAAGAGAAAGAAGTAGTATCATCACCATGACATGATGCTAACTCGTTTTCAAGACGGATGAAATAAAATAAAACACCTATTGAGAACCAAATCGTTTTATCAAAGAGAAGGTATTTCATGAGAGCTAGTTGTATTTAATTACACTGGTTAGCCTAGGAACTAGTGAAATAAAATTCTTCACTGAAAGAGGGTATTTCATTCAGTTGTAAAGTTGATATGATATTTTAGAAAATAGTGTTATGAAAATCATCATTGTGAATAGTCTAATAACCAATTAATATAATAGTTGTTGGCTATATGTACAATGCATTTAATGTGTAACATATTACATCATCTTTCAATGTTTATTGGGATCTGTGTATGAGTGAGATGTTAACTAGTAGCTCATTTTTATTCTCTTTCCTTTTTTTCCTCCACCTCACTATTAATTTGATGTGATAAGTTTTATAATCTGTTTATATAAACTTACTATTATACTTGTTCTAATAATGTTCTAATAAGACTGCGCACGAGTCCACGGCCCAGGCCTCTGACCGTCACCAACCCTGGCGGGCCCCACCCGCTAGCCGCCGGGCGCCGGCCCTCCTCGCGGCTCGCGCCCCCCCAAAAAAAACAACCCGGCCCGCCTCCCACTTGCCACTATCACCGCTCCCACCTGCCACCGCGCCTCCGGCCTCCCTCCAGTCCCACCGGCCGCCGCGCGCGTCAGCTAAACAGCCAGCGATGCCGCCCCCTTCCCTCATGCTCCCCCAAGCCCGCGCGCCGCTCCCGCACCGCCCTTTCCGGATGGCCTCCACGCGACCGGCCTGTAGGGTGGTCTGCTCCGCCGCGGTATCCTCTGAGGGGTTCATCTCCGCAGCGCCGATCCTCCTCCCCGATGGCCCATGGAAGCAGGTGGGTAGCTGGTTGGTCGGGACCTGGCGGGCGCCTCGCCGCGAGGGCGTTGGGACTTGGGATGGGCTTACACTTCGCTGTGTGCTGTATCTGGTTGCTGATTGGTGTGGGTGCAGGTGGAAGGCGGCATCACGGCGGCAAAGGGCTTCAAGGCGGCTGGCATCTACGGCGGGCTGCGCGCCAAGGGAGAGAAGCCTGACCTGGCGCTGGTCGCCTGCGACGTCGACGCCACTGTCGCAGGTAAGGCTATTACCAACACTTAGTTTCAGGTTGCTACTTTGGTAATCCAGTATGATAGATTTGATCGTCTCTCGTCAACAGATAACAGCCACAGAATGCTTATCAATATATGTTCATTAGGATGAACAGCTGTGGATATTTTGTTCTGAATTCCGATGTCACATTGGTGTATTGATTACAGAATGTCATGAAATCTGTCACTGACGCTTAGTTCTTGTCCTGCTGTATTCCTTTCAGGAGCTTTTACCACAAACGTTGTTGCTGCAGCACCAGTTTTGTATTGTAAGCATGTCCTTAGTTCATCAAAAACAGTAAGTTATTTCTTACTCTCCTCTCACCTTACCAATAAAAAAGGGAAAACATTTTGCAAAACAAATGGGAATAATACTATATATTTCAATTTTTTATAGGCTCGTGCTGTGTTAATTAATGCTGGCCAAGCAAATGCAGCAACTGTGAGTGTTTCCGAGAAATATATCTATTCTGCATGTCCATGTATGTTCTGAACCGCACTTGGAGAAACAGTGATTGGTATTGATAAATTTCTCTAAATATTTTTTTGTCAGGGTGACGCGGGATACCAGGATGCAGTGGATAGTGCAGATGCTGTTGCCAAGGTACTTATCTGCCCATTGGATTCATGTGCAAAAGACCGGGCAGCGATGTTGCTATTCTAACTTGCTATTAGTGTTGCAGCTTCTGAATGTGAGCACAAATGACATACTGATCCAGTCCACAGGTGTCATTGGTCAAAGAATAAAGAAGGTACAGCAGTGTCACAAGTTGAATGACAGTACTGCACCAGTAGTCTGATCTAGTATGGTTTCATTTGATGCTTGGGTTTTGACATTGCAGGAGGCACTTGTAAATTCACTTCCTAGACTTGTGGGCTCCCTGTCTTCATCCATTCAGGGGTATACTTAAGATGCATTGCAAGTAAAATGCATCTGTAAATAAAATTTATATATGACTATATCTAACATATCATCCCTTCCTTCTGTTGCAGTGCAAATTCTGCAGCAGTGGCCATTACAACTACAGACCTTGTTAGCAAGAGCATTGCTGTACAGACTGAGGTTTGACTTTATTACTCTACTCGCATTACTGCCATCAACTTTTATCATGGTTTGACGTGCTCTTTGTTCTCATCATCTTTTATTGAAAAGTTAGATTGGAGGAGTGCCTATTAAAATAGGAGGAATGGCCAAAGGTTCTGGAATGATTCATCCAAATATGGCAACAATGCTTGGTGTAAGTTCTGTATCTCCATCTCATTTTACAGACCATCTCCTCTATCGATCCCTTTGTGAAGGCATGTAGGAAGCTTAGTGGTAATCCTTTTATTACAGGTTTTAACAACTGACGCTCAAGTCGGCAGTGATGTTTGGAAAGAAATGGTCCGAACATCAGTGAGTAGAAGCTTCAACCAAATTACAGTGAGTACTGAGTAACCAGTCCTCTCTTATCTTGATTAGCATACCAACATTTACAGCTTTACGCAACCTGCAAAAGAACTAGTTGACTTCATAGAATACTTTTATAGCACAACATAAGTCTCAGATGATTAGGTAAATATCACAGTTTTCTAAAGCCTTTTGGTTGCTGTGAGATTTAGTTTTCATTGTATTCTAGAAATCTGATAGAATGCATCACTTGTCTACTGGCTGGGTATTGTTTGTTTTGGCAATATAATCTTGAAACTACCATGCAAGAAATCCTGATTGTCTTGTGTTATAATTCTGAAGGTGGATGGTGATACAAGTACCAATGACTGTGTTATTGCTATGGCTAGTGGGTTGTCTGGTTTGTCCAGTATTCTTACTCATGATAGCACTGAAGCTCAACAGTTCCAAGCATGTCTAGATGCAGTAAGTTTCAGTCCCCCAAACTTTTCTGATTTTTCTCTTTCATGCCACTACAGCCTACATGTTCTTGTCTCCATACTTGTATTGAAGTGCACTTTACTGTGGACTGATCAGATTACTCCTGTTAGATTTTTTTCTTGACATCCCATCTGATGAACCGATCAGAGGCAGCATTTTGGATGTATTTTCATTTATGGAAATCTATGTACTCTTAACTGTACCTGTCAAGGAGAAAGATGCTGACATATTCATCTTCCTGTAGGTAATGCAAGGTCTTGCAAAATCCATAGCATGGGATGGTGAGGGTGCAACATGCTTAATTGAGGTTAAGTGCTTAACATTTTGTTCACTTTGGGTCATTGGCATAGTAGGCTAATTTTCTTTTGATCATGATAACTGAGCTATTGGCTTTTGATAAACAACTTGAGCTAGCTGGCAACGTCACATTTATCATATCATTTTCTTTCTTAATTTTTCCTGTATGATGCAATCTTCTAAAGTGTCCTTTCCCTTTGCAGGTTACTGTAACTGGTGCCAATAATGAGGCAGAAGCAGCTAAAATTGCTCGTTCGGTGGCGTCTTCCTCACTGGTTAAAGTATGATATTGTTTACCCACAAAATATTGCAGCTCAGGATAGGGTTGGCACCTTTGTCCTTTTCATTCATTACCCCAGAAAGCCTGAGTTACTGTGTTATTTTTTCAGGCAGCTGTATTTGGAAGAGACCCAAATTGGGGACGTATCGCATGTTCTGTTGGCTATTCAGGCATTCAGTTTGATGCAGACCAGCTTGATATTTCTCTCGGAGCTATTCCACTAATGAAAAATGGCCAACCACTCCCTTTTGACAGGTTAAATAAACCTTTTGACTTACTTTGAATGGACTGTAATAGAATTTAAATTTTGTACTGTTTTTTCTTAGATCCGCGGCTAGCAAATATCTGAAAGATGCTGGAGACATCCATGGTACAGTGAACATTGATGTATCAGTTGGTAAGCATTCAACTTCTTGCTGTGTAACTGAATCTGTAGTATGTTCCTGTGTCATGATGTTAGTTGTGTATATGTGGTTGCATCAGTTCTCTATTAATGTTATTAGCTCGTTGCATTAGATTAGCATGCCTTAGCAGGTTCCTTTCCTTCTTCCTTGATTTCTTAGTTGGCGTTAAAGTTTGTACAGTTGTCAGGCAGACAAAACTGACACTGATGGTTTAGTAGAACTTGAACGATTGCTCACACAAACGTATATATGTTTAGGGATCCTAAGATCATGCATTACCCAATTTTTCTTACCGGAACAGTTAGATTTATCATGGTCTTTCTTTTATGAAACTTATGAGATTAACATATCATGTATATGTTCATTGTTTACTTGCCAGGGAAGGGAGTAGGAAATGGAAAGGCCTGGGGCTGTGATTTAAGTTATAAGTATGTCGAAATAAACGCCGAATACACGACATGAAAGTTATACTCTTTATGAAGAATTGTCTCATATTGAAACGTGCCTTTGTTGTACCAATTGGCTGAACATGTACTCTTTCACAAGTGTAATGATGGGCCAAATAATTTTATGCTACAATAAGGAAGTTGACTGCATCTTTTTCCAATTCTAATGACGAAAATGGGGAATGTTGGTCGCACACCAAATAAAGTCTATATCTTGTTTGCAAATTTTGAGTACCATGTATGTTTATCGGTTCTTTGTGGAAGAAAAAGAGTCAATTAAGCTCCAAAACTAACATGCTGCCTGTTGATCCACAGCTAGAATATGCCTACGTGCCATTGGCTCGAACACTATAAGAGTATACAGCCGGGTTATGTGATCATATACTCTCTATTCTTATTATCAATATCGTTGAGGAATATATTGTTTTATCAGTGGGTACAATATTTCTGAACCAAGTATATCTACAGTTGAAATATGTTCGCCTGTCGTTATTAACTGTTTTAAACACTATCAAAACCGATCTGATATATTTCCCCTATCCATATTGTACCATAAATGTCTCACAAAATTCGATTCCCAATCAAAGTGGACAGAATGTGATAAAGGACTTCTTAGATAATACATTACCATTATCATATGAAATAGTTAAGTAGCAAATCTAAAACAAATTTAAATATTCCATATTCAATAATCAATATAACACAAAGTTACAAACCACAAACTAGCATCAGACAAGAACAAGCTCACTGCTTATTTACCAAACATCCATGTAGGCAATCAACATTCAAAAACCAACAAGCTACACAAGCTCGCTGCTCACTAAAAGCATCTCCAAAAGCCTCTTTATTTTTTACTTTCTATTTATTCATTTAGCTAACTCTCCAAAAAGATTACTCTCTAAATCTACTATACACTCCAACATACTCTATTTTCAACTCTCTAAAAAATACTCTTGACTTTTAAAATTCCAAAATATTTCGAAAGATTTGATTTCTTTTTGAAATCCTAATTTCTAACCTTAGGAAATCCCGAAGTTATAAATTTTCAAATTATTTCAAATTATTTTTCTCTTCTTTTTGAAAGATTTAATTTATTTTCAAAATCTTAAATTCTATTTTTTAAAATCTCAAAATATTTTTAAATATTTGACTTAATTTTGAAATACCCAATTACAAAATTATAAAATTTTCATATTTAAATTTTTGTGCAAAAACATTTTTTTCTTTTTTCTTTTCTTTTCTCCTTTCTTTCTCTTTCCTCCACTTTCTTTATTTTCTTTGTTTGTTTTCCTGTTGCTGCTCGCGAGGGGAGGCAGGGGCGCAGCGCAAGGCATGGATAGCCAGTGGAGTGGGCTGGCCAAATTTGGCCAGCGAGAGGAGGGATTTGGCCAGTCAAATGGCTTAGCCATTCAGTTGGAGAGTCTTTTGGAGTCTATTTTCTAATCTAACTTGACAAAATTTAACTTGGAAAGTAGTTTAGAGATGCTCTAAGCACGAAGTCAGTACGAGCGGAGCGACAAACCAACAAGTATTCAGCTCAGGAACCCACTGGTGATAGATTGTTGTCACGGTGTCGCCGGCTCGCCGCCGTCGCCAGCGCCACGAACCACACAAAGTAGTGGGGCCGGGGCGCCGCCTCCAAGCGAAGCATCAGGGGAGACCATCGCTCAACTCGTAGCTCGGATCAGCCGATCAGGTGGGCGTAACCCCGTAGCCATGAGCCCATGACCCCATGACCCCATGGGGAATCTGCATGTACTGGTTTTGATTTGTTTATTGATGATTGTACAATGTAACAACAATGCAAGCTCTAATTGGGAAATATTCACATATGAATCGTTGGAGAGTTTGCTTTATCCTTTGTACTTCGTTTGGGATGGAACGGTTCTGTACCAATTTTTTGGATGAAATCGTTCTCATATTTGGTTGCGAAGGATAAAGATGTCCTAGTTTTGTGTTTAGTCAGTGCAGCGGGTCGAGAGAAATGAGACTTCGTCTCAAAACCTATGCCCCGTCTCAAAACACCTCTAGGCCATCCATAAAACCTTCGCATTGGAACCTCCAGCCCACCATGGAGCCTCCACACGCGAGGTGAGACGAGCTCATCCGTTCTTTTTTAGGAAAGAGTTTGTCTTGTATATTGGAGAAATATTCCAAAGTAAGACGACTCCATCCCATATGACTCTGAACCAAACATTTTAAAAAATGAAACCATCTCGTCCTGTCTCACCTTGTCTCTCAAACCAAACGTCACATAATATAACAACTTAGGCCTGGATAGAACATTTCATAGTATAATAAATATGGACAGTGTCACAGTCCAGATTCGTTATATTATGAAATGTCTCATTTAGTTCTAGGTTGCTATACTGTAGAACTAAGAGAGTAGATTATAAGGTGATTGATCTGATTTTTTCTTGTACTCTGTCTTTTATCTTATAATTTGCATATCTTCTATTCGTTTGGTGGATGATCCATGGTTTCATTATTTGTGTATCACATGATACTCATATATGCCAATTGCATATTTAATCTTTGTATGATAATCATGAAAGTGAGAACATAAACGACTAACTATTTTTGCAAGAAGAGAGATAGTATAGTTGATGCACTAGATGATTCTACGCTAAATGATTTGGCAGTTGAATGCTCTAAGCCTGAGGTAAATGAAGTTATTAGTTGCTCGCTGCACAACAAGAAGAGGACAAACATAAAGAGAAGAAGAGCAAATCATAAGGTGGCCACCAACTAAAATTCGGAGAGTCAATTCAAAAGGTTGAACGAGATTTAGGTCTAAGTTGCCAAATTTGGGAGCATCCTCCTGATGAACAAGACCAAGTTAAGAAAGCATACAAAAAGAATGGTTCCAAATTATCAAGGGTGTATTGTTAGAAATATGTGCAATATTTTAATTCCAGGTTTTATTAGGAGGAAAAACTCGTAGATGAACGACGATGCATAAAGAAATACTAGTAGATATTTCATGTACTTCAAGAAAAATATGCTGCCAAAAAACATATAAACTACTTACTTGATTAACAGAAGTAGCAATAAGCGGCGTGTAGGGGAAGTAGTCGATGTTGAGATTCACACGAGCGGTCGCACAAAAGCGCTACGCGCGTGGTAGCAAAATTTCAGTTTTTGGGCAACGCTTTTGCGCGACCGCTCATGTGAATCTCAATATCGACTACTTCTCCTACATGTTGCTTGTTGCTATTTCTGTTGATCAAGTAGTTTATATGTGTTTTTTGGCATCATGTTTTTCTTGAAGTACATGAAATGTCTAGTAGTATTTTTTATGCATCATTATTCATCTACGAGTTTTTCCTCCTAATAAAACTTGGAATTAAGATATTACACATATTTCTAACATGTATATCCTTCTTGAGATCCTAAGAACCACTCACAATGGTTCCAATCACCATAGTTCACATATTTTCCGTAGTAAGAATATTCACAGACAAAATATGAAACATTTTGCTTCCCTTGCCTTTTGTTTTCTAAGAAATCGATAGGAAAAGTATGATCTGATGTGTTTATAGAGGAAGGTTTTAAGAACTGAAATAGGTTAAAAGTGAAAATAAGTGTGTCTTCTGAACTCACATGGGAGGGATTGAGGGAATGGTTCAACTCGTTGGTACTCTATTAGAGCATCTCTAGTGGTGATTCGGTGCTAGAGAGACACATGGACTATGAAATTAGATGATCTCCAGTAGATTGGATCATGCTCGAATGTACAAAGTAAAAATACTATTATTTTTCTCTTTCCTATGCCTGGAATCCTTTGTTCCCCTCCTCTCTCTCCTCATCCTAGAATTCCCCTCTATTCATCTATATTTTTTATTGCTATGATCCGAATCTACATTTTGCACCGATTCATCTCACTTTTTTAAGAATTGGTGCATTCCAATAGTATGCATCAATGAATAAGGATATCACCTCAGCTATTGTACCGATTTCAGAAATCCACTGGAGATATTCTTAAAATGCTTGGCAATTTAAAGAATCCATTATGCCATGTTGAATTGGTGATAGAGAATCAACCAAGTGAAAAAAATCAAGGCAAATAGATTGCGACTTAAAACATCAATTGATACAATCTAATAATGGTTAGCATTCATAGCTTATCCCTTTCACTGACATGATGAATATGCCAATTGAAAGAACCAAGGTATTTTTCTTAAAATGGTAAAAATGCTAGATTAGATGTCAAGGTTGTTGTACTAAGTAGTGCTCCACAAAATGCTAAATATACCTCACATCGCATTCAGAAATGAATATTGGGTCTAATAGTCTTATAGATTGTAATGTGCAAACAACAACTGATAGAGAAATTGGTGGTTTGCTTGATCCTTCTCATGCCCACTGCATTTTTCTCGGTTGCTCTTCCACTTGAACACGCCCCTCAACATAAGTCAGATGCAAATCTTCACTTTGAGAGGCATACTATTTTTCTAGATTATCATGCTCTCAACATCATTTCCCCCACTTTCCTTTATCATCATGTACACAGATTTTGTGGAGAAACCTTTTTTGTCTATTAACCAAATCATTTTATCTTGCTTTTCAGAGACCACTAGATCATTTAGGACAAATATCAAGACTTGCTAGTTTGTCAGCTCAAATGTATTCAGAGATCTCCTAGATATCTCCCCATAGGTAACAGAAGCAAGGTCTCTGCCACCGTTGCTTCGGGATCACAACACATGTGGAATAGGTCATGAAACTATATTCGGAGAGGAACATATTTAAACCAGATGTCGTGCCAAAGAGAAACTCTTGCGTCATCTCCAAATCTGAAACCACACCCCTTCTAGCCCAAGATTTCACTTTATGAAGTCTGTTCCATAAACAGGAGACTGAAAAAAACCCTTGTTTATCTTATATTTTTTCCTTAACAGATCATAACAGCACCCCGAGTGCCTGTTTTCAAGATTAAATATCCATTTGCATAACAAGGCTTGGTTAAACACCTTTGTATCCAAAAAACCCATTCGCCCTATCTTTTGGTGCACACAAAGCTTACCATCTCATCATGTGATATTTTTTCTTATCCTCTAGCCCTTCCCCAAAGTATTTGGATCTAACAGTATCAATTTTATGGTGAATACCATAAAGCAACAAGAAAATACCCATAGAATACATAGGAACACTATTGAGACAAGAATCTATAAGAACCATCCTCCCCATATATGACAAATGACTAGATTTCAAGGAGGCAAGTTTTTTCTCAATCTTGTTAACAAGACCATCAAAATCAACTTTTTTTTAGGTTTAGTAAGATTAATGGGAAGACCAAGGTATTTCAAGGGTCATTCCCCTAGATTACAATTAAGGACATTGGCCACTGACTGAATTTCTTCATGACAGGTTTCTACCCCAAACACCTCACTCTCTTGATAATTGATCCTTAAGCCAGACATCTCCTCATAGCAATATAGTAAAAACTTAACAACCATCAAGTGTTCTGAAAAATCCCCCAACTTCACCATTAATGTTTTGATAGCAACTCTTTTTACCCATTAAATCCATTTGTTAGAGAATCCTTTCCTTTGAAGTACCTCAAATAAAAAACTCCATTTGACTTTGTCATAAACTTTCTCAAAGTCCAACTTCATAATCACCCCCTTTTGTTTTATGTGTCTTAACTCATGGATAATCTCATGAATGGTGACAACTCCCTCTAGAATATTCCTCCGAGGGATAAAAGAAGATTGACCAGTGTTAATAATGGAACTGAGCACATTAGAAAGACTACTAGTCAGAACTTTAGTAATAAGTTTGTAACACTCTTTCAGCACGCAATCGATCGAAATTGAGTAATGCTCATTGGATTTTTTTATCTTAGGTAAAAGAATGATAACCTCAAAGAATTATAGCGAGGTTAAGATCCTCCTTAAATAGAAGTGTTGTTAAGTTGATAACACATTTGAGTTTATATTTATGAGTTAGTTGGATCTATGCCATTATAATTTTGTGACTTTAGAGAAATGTCATTATAATTTACATATTTAGATTCATGTCATTACAATTTCAGAGAACTCCGAATTATACTATTACAAATTTAAGGAATTGCAAATTTCAATAATACTTCATTTAGGGTTTTGTAAGATTTATTAAAAAATGGACGATGTTTCAATCCTTAGTGTAAAATATTTAACTATGCTATCAAAAAATATTTTAAACGGACACAACATTCGATGATATTGTTTCAACACAAAAGAAACAACATGCAACATCATTACTGTTATATTTCAGCAGTTCAAACTCAATGTTCGTACATAGAAGTAAAATGTTTCAACTTAAATTAATATTGTTCACTAAAATGTTGAAACACGTTCAATTTTTTTAAACTTAGAATGTCAGGATGATAGCTACCTTCAAAAAGTATTGAGAGGTACCATCAAAGCACCATATTTATGTTTTTAATGTTGAAAAATAGGAGATATACCCCAAATAAGGGGGTGTTTGGATCTAGGGGCTAAATTTTAGCCCGTGTCACATCGGATGTTTCAACATTAATTTGAATGACTAAACTTTAACTAATTATAAAAATAATTACAAAATCAGAGACTAAATCATGAAACGAATTTTTAAGTCTAATTAATCCATAATTAGCAAATGTTTACTGTAGCATTATATTGTCAAATCATAGTGTAATTAGACTCATTTGATTCGTCTCGTGAATAATCCTCCGATTATGAATAAGTTTTATAAACAGTCTACATTTAATACTTCAAAATAGTATTTAAACATTTGATGTGATAGGGGCTAAAAAATTTTAGCCCCATCCAAACACCCCCTAAGTATAGTCTAATTTTCTGCCATATCTGGGCGTGGTAAGACAAATTATTTCAGCTGCTGGTTGGCGCGGACGGTGCAAAATGCCCAATTAATCCATCCCGCGGGCGGGAAGACGAAGGCGCAAAAATATTTCGCGCTCCCCAAAATCCTCGCATCTGATTGGCCAAAGCAAGAATCCCACGGATCGTCCCACGAGAACCCCATCACGACCGTCCACCTCCCTCATGATCCCATCGTCCATTGCCCCCTCCCACGGATCGACGGGCCCACCATCCTCAGCCTACCTCTCGTTTAAATACCACTCTCGTCGGGCCGATTCACCATCCCAAATTCCCATTTCGCAGTTCGCAATCGCAATCTCGCGCCTCGAGGAGCTCGTTGCCGTTTGTGACCAGCCGCTTAGCCATGGACTCCACCAGTGTTGTAGGGAAGGTGAAGAAGGGAGCCTCCGGGAGGAAGTTCGGCGGTCCCAGGAAGAAGTCGGTGTCGCGCTCCGTCAAGGCCGGGCTGCAGTTCCCCGTCGGCCGTATCGGCCGCTACCTGAAGAAGGGCCGCTACGCCCAGCGCATCGGCACCGGTGCCCCCGTTTACCTCGCCGCCGTCATGGAGTACCTCGCAGCTGAGGTACCAACGCTTCTCCGCTTACGGCGACACCGTTCGAAGATTACCTCTTGCCGTGTGGTTCTAAATCCGTGGTCTCGTTTTGTGATTAGGTGCTCGAGCTTGCCGGGAACGCAGCGAGGGACAACAAGAAGAACAGGATCATCCCCCGCCACGTCCTGCTGGCCATCAGGAACGACGAGGAGCTCGGTAGGCTGCTGGCCGGCGTAACCATCGCGCACGGCGGCGTTCTCCCCAACATCCATTCCGTGCTGCTGCCCAAGAAAGCGGCGGAGAAGGCCGCCAGCCAGGAGGCCAAGTCCCCCAAGAAGACCGGCAAGTCCCCCAAGAAGGCCTAGAAGAAGGGAGAAGAAGTCTCCTCGCAATGTTTAGCTTGTAGATGGGGTGGGTGTTCCATAGTAAGCTGCTGGTCTTTATCTATAGTGTTGTTGTTCTACCTCGGTGTCTGTGTTTGTCAATCCAAGAAGTTGATTTCAGTGATGGCTGAACTTCATGATATCTGTTCCGCATGTCTCATTGCTTTTAGCTGTGGATATCTTCTGATATCGTCTGAATCTGTTTGTTGCGGTTGCTTGTCGCGTAATCCCGAAGTACCATCTAAAAATCTGCATTTTGGTAGGTGAGGTCTCGCCTGCCATTGCAAGGCAACTAGAAATTCAAGGATGTTCTTAGCTCCTTTACCGAAAAAAACCTATTTTGGTCTTGAATTCAGCATCCTTACGAACAAGTCATTTTTTTGTGTTTATTTTGTCCCAAAGATCCTTTTCTAAATTATATCTATTTTGGGACACTAATCCCTCCCAAGCTTTCAAAGTCACCTGTTAATGAAAACAGGGTCAGGTCAGAAAATTCTGTTTTCATTAAAATAGCGGGTAACCTATGAGCCATTTCCCGCTCTCTAAAATCTATTGCCATGGTGGATCATAATATCATCTGTCACCGTAACTTCTATTTCGAAAATTTTTGCTCCGTGAACAAATGCACAACACTTTACCAGGCCAGAGCAATCTAGGTAGCACGATTCGAGTCTTTAGGGTGGCAATTTGGCACAACACAATAGAATCATAAGAGTACAGAGGATTTATTTTAGTTTTTAGCACCGGTACCTACAATGCTGCAACAGTGACGAAAAGAATGCATGCTCAATGCTGCAACAGAAGACATGATCACCTATTCATCACATGATCACCAGGATAGAGATAACTGGTGCACAGAAGACAACTGTGCAACATGCGTGAGAATCTGGCAACAATGTAACTAGTGCATATTACTCTAATGACCAACATCTTGATGTTATAAACTCAGCTACAAAAGAGACAGATTCAACTTAACCTTTTCCCTCGGCAACAATGTTCTAGTTCATGAACCAAAATTGGCCCAGCAAAAGCCACAACTATGTAGTAAAAACTAACAAAATGGAAAGCACAGCGCCACAAAACAGGTCTTGTTGCTGAGAACTGAGCCAGCTATTTCAGGTATGCTTTTAAGCCAGGACAAATGTTCCAGTTTACCAACAATGGAGATGCAATATGCCCTATTCAGTTGCGTTTTTTTTGCCATTTCCACAAAAATTAGTCTTCCACGTATGATCTGCCAAAAGGGAGAATTAATTAAGAGAGTTTAGGGTGGCACTAAAAAAACACTGATCAGGTAAAAATGAAGGCTGGCATTAGTTCACAACTAAACTTGAATATGAATTCAACAGTCTACATTATAACTATGATGGATTTGCCATGCAGACTCATGAAAGTTCAGAATTCTCTTGATCCCAAATCAGAAGCATTGCCCGTGATAAAATTATTACGATGGAATTTCAACATGCTAGGATTACACTAATCTTGAATTTTTTCCCAAAGGAATTATAAAAGCAACACAGAGTTTGATTTGTATGGTTTTCTGATTTGGGTTGCATATAAATCCTATAGATCCCTGATCAGTGTTTTGTTCACATAGAAGTCCAAAAACTAATGATCAGTTTGTGCATCGAGTACATCTGCTACCATTTCCATACCATAAATGCAATTATGCCAAGATTACAAACATGAAATGTGTTAAATCTTGAAATTTGGTACATCAGCAGTGCAATCAAATTATCCAATGCAATTATTACTATAAGGTCTAATCAATGGAGGGGACCAAGACACGACACAACAAAAATGGATTTTATCACTGTAGTATGTGCAGTAGGTAGATGGCATCATCAAATGAGTCCTGCTTAATCTAACAGTAACAGCCAAGGCATTATCATGAATCATGATAAACCAGTGTAGGTTTTAAATGGTTAAGCTAAAAATGTGTAAGTGCTGCATATGCATCTTCAATTCCTACTGAAAACAGTATAGGATATGCAGTTTTTCAGAACTAGAGTAGGTTACATACTACTCGTTTGAGCCAACATGAGTAAGAAGTCATGTATATCTGCCAAGCAGGACAATATCTTGGGAAAAATATGTCCACTCGAGCAAGTTGAGAAGGAATATCAATGCACTGTCATCTTCATAAAATCTTAGCTCATCTTCTTCTCAGATAAAGGACAACCAACCATCAAAATTAATATTACCATGGTATTAACATCAGTAAGTTAAGTTTGTAGGTCATAGAAAAGTTAGTGGATGAACATAGGATATACCCTTCTATCGATTGCCTTAATAGCTTTCTCTGCCTCAGCTTCAGATGAATATCTGACAAAACCAAATCCCTTTGGCCTTCCAGTTTGGTTGTCTCTCACCAATCGAGCTACATTTGATAAGATAGACAAGGCAGAATGAAACTAAAACATTTCCATTTAACCGACATAACCATCTTGAATGCCAATAAAAAAGCAACAGCGAAGATTTCCAAATGCCCCGTGGTGGAAAGCATGTGACTACTGAGTACCGACTAGTACCTTGCTCAATGGCACCAAATGGTGAGAAGATATTTTTAAGTTCTTCGTCTGTTGTGTAAAATGATAACCCTACAAAATCCCAGAATGAACGAATCAACGTTGAAGCTGCACGAGCAAGTAACATCAAACATTCATAGAACAGAAGGCTGTAATTCCAAATGAATTATGTTCCGAAAGCACCCAATATTGGTGCAGGCCTCGACATCCTCTGGCATGCAAAAGCAACCATAGGGCCAAAGAGCACCAACCATTGCTACTCGAAGCAGAGACGACGAAGAATTACATGGAGATTTACTTACTGCTCACAAATATCTCCGTGCTGAAAGACTTGGCTCCCACAACCCGAGAGGACAAACAAGCCAGCTTTCCACCTCGCAGCATCATCTTCAGCTCCCCCTCAAACCCTAGATCCCCAAATCGCAATCGTAAAAGAGAGAGCAAGGAAGAAGCGAACCGGCCACTTACGGCAATACCACTTTTCAAATCCAAGCCGTCCAATATAAACGGCACGATTTACAAAGCACGCAAGCTAGCAGCTATATGGGTGGGGGGAGCACGGCGACGAGAGCCTAAGGAGGGAGACTAGTTGCTGATGAACTTGGTGACGGCCTTGGTGCCCTCGGTCCTCGGAGTCGGAGATGGCGTGCTCGGCGAGCTCGCCGGGGAGGACGAGGCGGACAGAGGTCTGGACCTCACGGGAGGTGATGGTGCCGGTGGGCTTCTTGTTGTAGCGCGCGAGGCGGGCGGCCTCCTGCGCGAGCTTCTCGAAGGTGTCGTTGATGAAGGAGTTCACGATGGACATGGCCTTGGAGGAGATGCCGATGTCCGGGTGCACCTACTTGCGCACCTTGGTGTCACACCTTCGGATGTATGTGTCATCGACGGCTGCTGTTGAAGGGAAGGCTGGCCGCTGGCGGGAAGTGATCTGGTGAAGGTTTACTCGTCGTTTCCAACTCCGGCGAGCGTCCTTCTCTCTCCGGCGAGCGAGCGTCACCGACGTGTAGTTACACTTGGACGCCGGCAGCCGCTTCTCCGCCCTGGGCTTCTTGCCCACCGGCGCCTTCTCCTCGCCGGCATCTTCTGCCAGGAGATCAAGTGAACAGTCCATATCGAAGCATAAGGCTAATGGGCCGGGGCCCAGTAGGCTTTCATAGGGCCCAAATCAGCGTGATAGCGATGGAGCGGCGGCGTCGAGTGGCCTGTGGCGTTGGTTGCTTCGGAATCCCACCACCCAAGCCATTCGGATAGAAAGCCGATAGCCCGCCGGATTTCCCCTCTCCTCCCACACCTCGAGCCGCCGCCGCTGGTGCTGTCCTCCTCCTCCTCGCCTTCCTCGCGCTCTCCCATGGCGACGGCTATGATGGCGGCAGCCACCACATCCTGCTCCCCGCGCCGCGCGCCGCTCGTTCTCAGGCCCGTCGCGTCGTCTTCGTCCGGTGGGTCGCCGCAGCCGCCCAGGCAGCAGTCGCGGCGCCTGAGGCAGCTGCCGGGGCTCGTCGCGACAGCGGCGGCGGCGGCGGTCGCCGCGGCGCCGCTCCCGGCGCTGGCAGAGCAGATTGAGAAGGCGGCGCTGTTCGACTTCGACCTGACGCTCCCGGCGATCGCGACCGAGTTCCTGCTACTGATGGTGGCGCTGGACAAGCTCTACTTCTCGCCGGTGGGAAAGTTCATGGACGAGCGGGACGCCAAGATCCGGGCCGAGCTTGGCGACGTCAAGGGCGCCTCCGAGGAGGTAAAGCAGCTGGAGGACCAGGCCGCCGCCATCATGAAGGCCGCGCGCGCCGAGATCGCCGCTGCGCTCAACAAGATGAAGAAGGAGACCACCCAGGAGCTGGAGGCGAAGCTGGACGAGGGCCGCCGCCGCGTCGAGGCCGAGCTCGTCGAGGCACTCTCCAACCTCGAGGCGCAGAAGGAGGAGGCCGTCAAGGCGCTCGATGCCCAGATCGCCTCTCTCAGCGACGAGATTGTCAAGAAGGTCCTCCCGTCCGCGTGAAGGCCGGCGTTCTACTCCATTTCTCGTAAAGATTCCAGATTTTTCAGTGTTTATCGGCGACATGTGTATACGCTGCTGGGCTTGCTTGCGAATGTAACAATGTGAATGTAATTTCAGCGAGCTTTTTCGTCATAAATATAAATCAACTAAATTAACGTTTTTTTGCATAAATTGAATTGGATTATAAACTGTTAAGTGTTTCTCCAATCCCCAATATATGTCCTTCTATGGTTTTTCTCTCTTTATCTAATGTGTCCAAATTGCTTGAATATAAATTAACCTGCTTGGTCATTTCATATATAATATTTTTTTAATTTATTTTTTTGAATGGTGATATATAACAATTTTTTAATTTAGTTTTAAATTTATAGTCATTGATGATATATCGTAAAAATAATAATCAAAATTTTGTATAACAAAAATAAGAAATAATTGGGAGCATAACTCAGCTATATTATTTATAAAATTTGTGCGGCACAAAATAGAGCTTTTATTCTGAAGAGTTAGGTATGAGAACACAATTTTTTGTAATTTTAGAAGTAATATTGTAGTATTGAGTAATACTATAGTATTATATACTGAAAGATGTTTGACAACTCTGTCTGAAATATTTGTAAAGTAAACTGCAGTATTAGAAATATTGTATTTAATCTACAGTATTGAAAATTATGATATGAAACATTTTTTTCAAAACTGTGGTATTATAAATTATGGTATTAACTAGTTTTTGAAATATTGTAGTTTTCTCTTCCCTAATAAGCCTCTCCCTCTCTCTAGAATTAAAAGGAGAAAAAAATCAGCAAGCCCCCGCAGATCGGACGGACCGGGATCCCGTTTCCGCCACACGCGGAGGTAGGGTTTTAGCCGGCGACATGGCCCTCTCCTCGCAGCTCCGCCGCCTTCTCCGCAGCTCCGCCAGCGTCTCTTCTCCTCCCTCCTCCATCCTTCGCGCCACCTTCTGCTCCTCTCCCTCCTCGTCCGCGCCGGCGCCCAACCCGCCGCACCTGTCCTCCATCATCGGCGACGACACCGAGGTCAGCAACGTGCCGCCGCTCACCACCCCGAAGCTCTTCATCAGCGGTAACGCTCCAACTCCCCTCCCTCTTTCACATCCCATATTATTATTCCCATATGATACTTATTTGTTAGGCCACATGGGGTATAAGTTTGCCTCGCCGAACCGGCGAACCCAATTTATCGGTATAATATAAATTAGTATGGTTGTATGTACAGTGCTGTGATGTCTACATTTTTCATAGAATTTGATGTATACACCCTCTACAAAATACAAACCTTTGTGCGTAATTGCGAATGTGCCTCATGCTCTGTTCTGATACATGAACAACTGAACATAGATTTGGAAGATACTACTACAGCTGGGGAGATTTGAGGATTTGCCACTAAAAAGTTTGTGTAGTTTGTTCATTTATCACTTGTGTGGATGACAAATGGGATCAAGTCTATAACAGTGATCCAAAATGACAAATAATTGAAGCCACTTTTAGGAGCGGCAAATCATCAAATATTCAAGACAGAGCAGGGGCTGAGGCTTGTCGACATTTTTTATGAAGACATACAAGCTCTTTTATATCTGTATATTTGCCTCGCTTCTACTGTTCCGTTATAGTATGTGGTATGCCACATTGTTTTTTTTTTCCTTTTGCTGTTAATGATTTACTACACGATGCAAACATGTATGCTGTTTTTGTTTACATGCTCGTATCCACCTGATGCAATGCAATACAGGCCTTTCAAGGTTAACGACGGATGAGAAGCTTAAAAATACATTTGCCCCATTCGGGCAGCTCCTTGAAGGTAGCAGAGCTTGATTCTAGTTCAAATGCTTTGGCCACTGGTAGCTCTCTTCACAACTCATTTCAATGTGTCTTTTTTTTTGGTCTCATGCAGCCAAAGTCATAGCAGATAGAATTTCTGGAAGATCGAAGGGATTCGGCTTTGTTAGATATGCAACATTAGAAGAAGCTGAGAATGCAAGGCAGGGGATGAACGCAAAGTTTCTGGATGGATGGGTTATTTTCGTCGACCCTGCTAAACCAAGGCAGCAAAAGCCTGCTCCTCAACCGGACACTGATTCGTCACACACTGGATTCACATCGAATAAAACTGTAGGATGGTGTGGTTAGTCACATAGCACCGTGTCGTTGTAGCCCAAAAACTTGGATACACATATTTCCTGCTTCATAGTAGACATTACGGTGTTATTGGATGGAGAAGGGGAATTATGTGTCGTAAGATTTTCGTGATTATTGTTCTATAAACGATAAGGGAGATGCACCAAATTTGTAGCCCCGTTCTCAGAAAAGGGGACTTATTCATGGTGTCATACACTATCATGTTACTATGATATGCATCGTTGGCAGGCAAAATAAAATCAGATCTGTACTGATAAACTGATAAAAAGATATTACTTTCCAAAAGGATGTATATCTGCGACCGTACTGTATGTGAGCAGTCAAACATCAAAATTTTAATTAAAACAATAAAAATGGATTTTATATGTAAAATGGTATGGTATATTTGTCATGAAAACTAGTTCCATATATTTAAAATATTAAAAAAGAATAAATATATAAATAAAAAACAGCGTAAAGACACGTGTATTAAAAACCATGTCAATGTTCAAAACGGTCGTTTATTTGATAATGGAGACAGTAATATCTAATCGACATGTCTTTATACGTTCAGAAAGTGAGCACCTGCTGAGAGGAAATTCACAATTGCCATCACATCTAGACGGAACATGTATTGTAATTGCCAATTGGCAAATGATGTAGAGCACAAACTCAACCCTCTCGGCAGAGTATACATGCTAAACATATAAAGCTAGAGTAAAGACGCACTTCTATTCTGTTCCATGGTTATGCTTCGAAAAATCAGTTCGACGATAAGCTACAAGGACTCATTTCACTTTTTTGGAAGGCTAGCTACAAAAAAAAAATACTGAGATAGTTTGTGCCTTACTTTCTACAAATGTCGAGCCTTGAATCATCCATTGAAAGATGATAGGCTACAAAAACTGTTCGGTTCGCTATCCAATGGTAAACTTCCCTCCTAGAAACCACGGGATCAGTCTTCTCTAGCAAGTGATTTCTGGACCAAGCTTAGGTTCTCAAACATCACCAAGGGATGAGCCTCCAGCAAAGACTCCTTCTGTCAACAAGCACATCATAAATACTAAACAGTGTGCCCAAGTAGTGCTAATGGAGACATCGCTATTGTCATATACAGTAAAGTTAAGGTTTTCACAAACCGCAGGAAATGCACAAATGCAAATAACGAAGAGGATGCATTACCTGTTCATCTGACAAAACAGTGTACCCAAGTTTCTCAGACCAGATTGATGCCATTTCAGGATCAACAGGTGCGGTAAGAAGACGGACATTCCATTCTTTCAGACGTGATTCAATTAGCCTTAGGAGAAGCACAAAATAACCCTGCAGAGAGAAAATTAGAATGGTACTGCTGAAGCATTAAACATTCTTTAAATTGGCTTCACTCGTTTGTCATACTATTTGCAATAGTTGAGAGCAAAGATCTTTGTTACTTGTTAGGCCATAGAAAAAATCAAACAAAATTACGGACCCAATTCGTTACCACCTGCAGCTCCACCACTAACAATTGTGCTTTAGGATTGTGCAGTTTAAAATTTGTCAGAGCAATCACTTCTGAAATAAGATAATCTGTAGCATGTATTCCAATATGATCCAAATAAAACTGAAAGGAACATCCAAACGACATAGAAAAGGCATTCACTTGTTTTTGCTTAACAACACATTCTTTTATATGTCTTCTGAAATAAGAAACCTGTTGATCCATAAACCAAATATAAGTCGTGACCTTTTGTTTAGACCACAATTCAAATCATTTTTCCTAAAAGAGTAAATTTAATAATTGTGTAGTGTGTGTAGTGTATAAGCCTAATCCTATCCGATATTCTGAGAATTTCTACTCTATTTTTTAAAGTTATTTCACACATTTCCAAGGATTGGCCACAGCCTCTCTATGCAAAATTAGATTTGCACCAGATAAACAACAAAGTTTGTTATGGACTATACAGTTTGCATATCTTCCCACCTTCTTTCTGCACTCATTACGTGTAGCAATAAGGACAAGTTCTGCAACTTCTTCTGTACGCACTTTCAGAATTGCAGCCGACACAACAAGTGTACTGCAAATACAACCAAAAGGGGTGAAAGTATTAGAGCAACAACCAACCAACATAGAAAAAACATTCACTTGTTTTGCTTAACAGCATATTCTTTTTGGGGTGCAGTTGTGTTTGCGTGGGCCTATGTGCTTTGTTGCAGTGTGTGGGCAGGCACTGAAGTATGTACAGATTGTAGACATAACAGATCTTGATTTTGCTAAATGCAGACCAAAGAGCATGAAATGCCAAAACAACAACACGCTTCACAAGATAAGTACTACCTTGTAGTTAATACTGCACAATAGATTCCACGGAAATCCTTCTCTCCACTTACATCATTGCTGCAGATATTGAAGTTTAGATGTATATACTTAGGTTCAATAGACAAACAAAAAAAAGGTGAATGGCAATGGATGTTGCAATTCACGTGCAGTTAAGAATAAAAAAGAACCTACGAGTTAACCATATCTTGTATGAGATCACAGTCCTCAGCAGCTGTTTCAGCAAACGCATCCTATAAGAGACAGGATAAAGTGAGACTTTGCAGCCTTGAAATCATCAACATATGGGCACATATTTAATCATTGACAATGAAATAGTATGGCTAGGAAGGAATAGATTGATTAATGAGGGAGCCAATGCTCAAGTACATATATAGGCAAGGATAACTACCTATAACAGAATAGATCTAATCTAGGAGATAAGAGATAAAGAACTAATCTAGATAGATCCTTGTCAACAGATTTAACCAACCGGCCAGGGGGATAAGGTGGCAGCCGAACCCCCCTTGGGCCCACATACATCACGCTAACAGACAAAATAGGGGTTTCAAAACGACAACCAGAAATGTCACATCAAAAGAACTTACTTTAAATATATCAATGACCTGATGCATGTACTGTTGCACATCGTTCCTCATATTCATTCCACTTAAAAGTTGCCAACAAAGACTGGATTTTGTCCGTATGAGAAAGGCAATCTCTTCACTCTTTTTCAGTCCTTGGTGTAATGAAGCACGCAATAACTGGCATTTTTCGCAACACAAGAAATTGAATTGCATGTATTCTTCCAAAACTTTTAGAGGGGCCTGAAATTGTTCAACATGATACAATAATGTCTATGAAAAATCAAAATGATAAGCTTTGCTCCACCACATGCAAAGAAAAAGGTACAGACCTTTGGTTTTTGAAGTCCAATGTTGTAGCAGTTAACATGGCATGCTCTCTCACACTGTAGATAAGAATAGTGCACAATTTTCAATATGGCAATCTTTTTCCCTTTTTGAAGATTTTAAGGCATCAATCTTGCTAGCAAAGGCAATGTGTTGCAGGAGAAAAGCACTAAGTAGAACAAACCTGGGTACAGAAGGCAATCATGTCAACACTGACAACTCCAAGGATCGTATGACTATTGCTGTCAAAATTTAAAGGTGCAGAGTTATTACATATAAATGATATCACATAATCATGTAATTTCCACCATTGTACATAGTCTCATTCTTACCCACACAAATAACATCTTTCTACTTTATCCACTCTTTCTTGTAGTGTCCGCTTCAAGGGAACAATAATTGGTCTGCTAGTGGTCAAAGAGACTTCGCCAGAACCTGTGATAGCAATGGAAACAGTTGGCACACAATCGGAAGAACATCATTTTTTTAATGATTCAAACATAATATATACACATCTCAAATGAAGGCATGCGATACAGGAATTTCAGATCTTATATCTGTAATGCACAAAATCCAATAGTGTGTACATATTAAGTTGCTCAGGCAAAACAAATACTCTACACCATTTGTATACCATACACACAGAAAACACGTGAGACAGGGTAGATTACATTTCAAACATGCATGTGCAGATGAGGAATTGAAGACGTTTATATATACACAAGTTCACCAAGGGGTACAGGCAAGTAAAAAACAACAAAGATAAGACAAAAATCCATCATTCATTCAATACCACCCTTGTTTGGTCCAGGCTTCCAGAGTTAATAGGTGATTTAACCCATCAAACACCTCTGGCCACTGGGGCAAACCAAATAAGGAGTTGCCCCTGGCTTGAAGACAACACACACACACACACACACACACACACACACACACAGAGAGAGAGAGAGAGAGAGAGAGAGCAAACGGCTTAGTGGCGCGTGTGTGGAGGGCAGTTAGTGGCGGCCCGCGTGGGGATAGGAAGTTAATCGCTGCGTGCTGGGAGAGTTGGAGTGCGGACGAACGGACCAACTCGGTGCCTTAATATAGTTAAGATATGACCAAATATTCACAATGAACCCATCGAACATTTCCACACAGATCATGAATATTGAGTCATTGCATCTAAAAATGCAATAAATGAAAAGGCACAATGGCACACTGCAACTGGGATGAAATAAACAGAAAACTGAAAGACCAATTAAATTACCTGAAGAAGTAAGGGTAGGGAGTTCACCAATTATGGAAAAAACAGCACTGGTAATTGCATTTGAATTTAAACCATCCTGCAATTTTAGTGCCAGCTCATGAAGTGTTAATCCGTCTGAAGTATAAATGCTACGGTACCTAAAACAACAAGAAACCTCCATTAAATGAACAAGCACTGAGAGATCCGTTTGAGTAGAAAATATTAAAAACACTTTTCTATTTCATGGCGATGCTTACGGCTGCCGCCTTCTCCCCATTCCAGCATGGTCTTCAAAGTGTGAAGGCGTAAACTGGTCTCAAAAGAGGGGGGGGGGGGGGACATGCATTAGCCCATGAGAAGATTAAAAAAAATCAAACTTCTCTAATCGATAAGTTTGGGACAGATACCTCAACATGGCAACAATCACAGAATATACCTGCCCCCAGTTTATATCCTTGCTTGAGAACCTACAAGACAGAGAAATATGATTGTTCCTGGGAGGTGTTACAATTTCTGGTGTTGGGAAAGGGATAATGTAGGTCATGCAACTAATCAGAGGACCTTTCCATTCTTCAACTTGTAAGTTAATGAAGTAAAGTCTGGAAGGCCCCCCTCCTTGAAAAGCATCGGATGCAAAGAGTTGTCCCTGGGGTAAAGATAAAAGAAAGATGATTCACAAGTTATTCATAGTTTCAGTTTAATGTCAAGTGAAACTACTAAGATTTCTACATTTATTGCAGCAGGATACCCTAAGTGTCACCAATGTCGAGAAATGCTGTAGGTTTAACATTTTACCTCACTTTCGGTTGCCCCAAATCTTTCGAGTTTGAGTCAACATTGTGGTCTCCAGGTGGATCTTGAATTACTGTAAATGGACTTGACAAAGGAAGTGCCATATTTATGGGATCATGTTCTGAAGACGTGGATTTTAATGCAACAGGTCCAGCAGAAGTACACTTGATGCCATCAGCATTGAGAAGATCTGCAGTGTTCTCACTAGGAGTTTCTTCAGTGCCACTCTTCATGGAGGTGCCTGTAGATAGACCAGATGTCTCTTTATCAGGGCTTCTACTCAAGGTTGGAGTGGGGGCCTTAGTGCCTTGTTTAAACTGCCTATAAGAACGCCTTCTGAATGAACACCATTTCAGGATTGAAATGGCATTGCTAGTTGATTCTTTCAAGGAATCCATCAAAGTGGCATCCAACTCTTGCGAGCTAGCAATTGAGTTTTAAAGAATGCCTGAGTCAGTATCTGGTGGATTAAATGGTCTTGATAAAATAATGTAGTATACAACATCAAACTGGTAAAATACTACAGAATAAGCTTGCTCATGCTTGGAGATGAATTTAATTGAAGCTAGCACAAAGTTAAACCTTGTCTGTACTTGCAGATGTACAACATTAAGCTATCACTCCTATGGGGCTTAACGAACCTATTGAAAAGTTCAAGCCCCAGAACAATGTTTAGAGAACATATAGCACACAAACATCTCATAGATATCAAGGCACGCCAATGGCTTTCTGTGCATATAAGACCCACCAAAATTTTGCATGCCAGTTCATTGTGTTGCTGAGTGCCTAAGGATAAATTGTGGTGCATATTGGTAATAGTATTCACACCATTCTGGAACAAAGAAAAAGGAATTTGCCTCACCTTTGAGTTGAACAAGGATCTGAAGGTGTGGCGTCGAAATCATCCTTTTCCAGCTGAAACGAAGCTAAATGACAAATATTTTTAAAAAATAGGCCCGCAGAAAAATTAGCATCTTGAAGTACACAAAAGCTAGAAAGTCCTAGGTATTCAATAAAATACCTTTCCACCTTTCATATTGAACCAGATTTGGAGGGAGACCAATCTCCTTTTTAATCACATCCCCAAGCTTACAAAGTTTAGTGTATTTAAGTCCTTGTATCACCATGTATAAAGAAATTCCACTGTCCAAGAATATGTGATTGTTTTGATTGTTGGACGACTCACCAGAATGCTGCTCAAACTCACATGCATTCATTACCTGCAATTTGTCAAACATCACCAAGGTCAGGCTAAAATTTTCAGATAATATACAGGAACAGACATGGAATTTCAGTAATGATGATAGCTGAAAGCTGACATTTCTATAACCACATTCCAAGCAACCACAAGAATATCCTTGACCAATTATTCGTCCAGTCCTCTCCACCTAAGGATCATCAAAAGAAACAAGAATTTCTTCTTCAGGTAAATCAAAAGTACGTTTCCAATCAGCATTCAACGGTGAATCTAGTGTTCTCTACAGCCCAAAGGAACTACACACCTCATTCTTCTTGTAGGTCACCCTAAAACCTTCAAGAAGTCCAGTGGAAAGCAACCCTCTAACATCTTTAAGTATACTGTCTGGCCGATACTTGGTTTCTGTCACCCGCGGTTTAACAGGAGTGGTTATTGACAGACTGTTGTCCCATGGTTGCTCAAGCATGGGCTTCCCCCTCTCTTGTGCATCAGGCATCACATGGTCATTGTCTTGTATAGCCTGCACTTTAACATAAGGGGTTGTTGACAGACCACTCTTCTCGCTAGGTTGCTCAACATCTGCATTCCTCATCTCTTTCACATCACGCACTGCATGATCATTACCTGCAGTAACCTGCACTTTAACTGATGAGATTGTTGACATACCACTATACCTAGGTGGCTCGACATCTACATTCCTCTCCTCTTTCGCATCAGGCATAGCATGGTCACTGCTTGCTGCATTCTCTAACGCTTCCGAAGCAAACCCTCCAGTGCCGTCAATTGGATTTGTTTCGGTCCTTGAACCACTTTCCCTGCTCAGAAAAAAGAATTAAGTCCGACATAATGCTTCAACTAATTTTAATTTTGAAATAATTTGCCACTTTCAAGATGTGTACTTTGATTATGTTATCACTTTAATATATAGTACCACCTGAGTCACAGTTCCTCGCTTTAACCAAATACTGGTACAATTTCGTCGCTCACTATAAGAATCCATCCCCATGGAAAGGTCCAACACGCAGTTGCCATGAAATCACACCACTTACAGTGCTACGCAGCGATTCTCCGATGAAAATCAGGCAGCGGAGTCGCTCACCTCAAGCCAAGTAGAGACAAGCTGGCCTTCTCCTCCTCGGTCAGCGTCTCCATAGTTTGCGGTGGCAGCGGACCCGGGGGCTGCTCCGCTGCCACCGACCCCCGCTCCCGCAACGCCCCTTCGGCGGCGGCGGCGGCGGCGGCGAGCACGGTCATGGGCACCCCCGCAGCCATCCGGAATATCTCGGCGAATTGCTCGGTGGGCACCCCCCTGAGCGCGTGGAAGAGCTCGCAGAGTGAGGTCCCGTTGCTGAGGAAGATGTGGCCGTTCTGGTTCTTAGACGCCACCCCCGCGTGCTTCTCGAACTGCAGCGCCGACAGCACCTGCGCCGCCCACACCGGAGAAGTATAGAGAAAAAACCCCTGACTCCTCCGCGCAAAAAAACCGGTAGCAAAAAAAACCGGGATCTCAGTATTTCACCTTGCCGTAGTAGCCACAGGACGCGTCGGCGGCGCAGCCGCAGGCGTAGCCGCCGGCCGCAACGGTGCCCTCGAGCGTCGCCTGAGCGCGCGGGGGGCGTGGGGATTAGTTAGCGGGAGAGAGGGCAGTGAAAAAAAACCAGCGAGAAAGCGCCGCGAATTAGTTAGGTAGTGCGGCGGCGGCCGGGGAGAGCGGGGAGCGCGTGGGCTCGAGCCGCCCCGCGCCGCGCCAAGCCGGGGGAGGAGGGCAGGTGGAGTATTGGATGGAGGGTGGGCTGCCGCTACTCACATTGTACTTGGCGAAGCGGTACGTGACGGGGACGCCGTGCAGAAACGGGAGGAGGTCCTTGACGCTGCTGATCTCCGTCCCCCGTGCGAGGAGGTCCTTGACGCTGCTGATCTCCGTCCCCCGTGCGGTCGCCGTCGTCTGCTTCTCCTTAGTTGCCGGCGGCGGCTTCATCTCGCCGGTCAGTCCAACGGGCCAACCGCCCAGTCCGGATCAATCGGAGTTTAGTTTTCAATGAAATCAGCGTGAAGTTCCTGTTTATATAAGTAAAATAGATAACTGAAGCCTCATCACGTAAAAGATTTAACTGAACACATATTTTTCGGTGGACAGGGTGACTGCTGTCGATTCTCTTCTGAATTGTAGCATATGACGATCAAAGACAAAAACTGCTCGAGCTATAAATTAACCCCGCTAAAAAAACAAAAGGCTACTTACATGGAAATTTTAGTAATTTAGCAAAAGTACAACTCTTGTTTCTCCACCGCATTCTAACATGCGTGATCACTATGGATTCTCTTCTAAATTGTAGCATTCTTAGACATACGGAGAGTCCAGTATGTCACGATTAAAGATAGAATCTGTTCTAGCCGGAGCTATAAATTAACGTTGCTACGAAAAACAACATACTGCTGGATTTCACATAACTCCATAAATTGACGACACATGGAAATTTTAGTAATTTAGCAAAACTACAACTCTCGTTTCTCCACCGCATTCTGACATGTGTGTCCTATGAGACACATCATATTGTGTCTTCCCTCTAAAATTATTTGTTAGTCAGTTAAATTAATGCTACAGAAAAACATTGAAAGACAACAAATGAGATGAACTTGAAAATCAAAAAACAGTTATATTATTATTATTCAGTTAAACATGAAACAAATGTGTAAATTCCTTCAAAAACACTCAAGTGCTATGCAAACTAAAATATTTCAACACGCTTAAGAATTTCACGAATTTCTTCAGGGATATTCTCTTTGTATTCATTCTCATCGTACTTCAGTAATTCTATGAGAAACTTCGTTCTCAGGATATTCTTATCTTGTAAATGCATTTCACATATAATTATTAGAAAAACAGTAATATAAAATATCATGGGGAAAATATAAAAATGTAGGCACTCATTGTGCTAATTAATGGTAATCTTATACCATCCCATGAGCGTATATAATTGATAACAAAGATAGCTTGTTATATTACTGAAAAATATATGTTAATGTTACATGCTATTTGCACATAAGTAGTCAAACTAATTAGATGTTTATAAGTTAGAGGCAATTACCGATCAAATATTTCTGGGACCCATCTTGGTAATACACGATGTCATTTATATACATCGTCGTTCCATTCAGAATTGGCTAAATTCATGACGAGTTTCAAATTATTAACACTATTTAGCAATGTGTAGGTATAGTATATGGTTGGATGACAATACTTAATCCCTATAGGTAAATAGGGTGGATCAATTATATAGATCCTTCTAGTCTTCATTCTTAAATATGAAAAGTTTGAAATGTTGCATGAAAGAGTAAGACAATAGAATCTACAAAAAAATAATAACCAATATTGCTATAAATGGCACGACTCAATAACAAAATATTATGTATGGTGCTATAAATTAATAACCACAAAAGAACATTAAATTAACGAGTTAAACATGGGAGTACACATTATAAATATGTGTTAGTAGACATAAGAAAGCAATGCTAGTGGAGTTTGGTCTGCATACATAGCAATCGGAGTTTTCTCAATGAAATCGGAGATGCTGCATCAACCGTCAAGTTCCTCTTTATATAAGTAAAATAGATAACCTGAAGCCTCATCGCATAAAGAGATTTAATAGAGCCACATATATAGAGCCACATATTTTTCGCCGGATAGCGTGACTACTGTAGATTCTCTTCTGAATCGTAGAATTCTGAGACATACGGAGAGTCTTGGTATGTCAAGATTAAAGATAGAATCTGCTTGCTCTAGCCAAAGCTATAAATTGACGCTGCTACGAAAAACAACAGACTACTAAATTTCAAATAACTATAAATTGACGTCACTTGGAAAATTTAGTAATTTAACAAAACTAGAACTCTCGTTTCTCCACCACATGTGTGTCTTGTGAGAGACATCCTATTACAACTCTCGTTTCTCCACCACATTCTGACATCAGTTCTCACGGCACGATAACGATTTTGATTTTTCTTGCAGTTCGTTTCTTTCCACGTGTCTATCAGCTTACTGTCAAACGCTAGAACTGGCACTGTCCCAGTTCAGACCTGGTGCACTCTTGAATCTTGATGGCAATTCGGTCTCCATGCTGCATCTCACCAATAGCAACTATTAGCTGACAAACAGATGAAGTTTTGTCGCTGACAATGGTGTTCACGGCACTTGTCACCCTCAATTACTGAGCACTTTACGAGTATCGGTCTTGGATCAGTTCTTAAACCGAACAAACATTCCATTTTACAAGTACTCCACTAACACCAAAACGACAATGGCTCTCGTCTCTACACTGTCCGCGGTCCGCCTGGAACAAAGTCAGTCAGATACGTTGGCTCTACAGGACAGTTTGATTCATTCAGGCGATGTTTGGTTCAATACACAGCCTTTTGAACCTACTCTCTTAGGCCCTGCTTGTATGGGCTTTTCAGTAGCAGCTTTCCACTCAGAAAAGTCGAAAGCTTAAACAAACAGCCAGCTTCTAGACTTAGCTTTCCGAAAGCCAAAAGCTACAAAAACTATAATTATATGAAAAGCCATATGCATTGAAATGTAAGCTTTTCATAGCTTTTCATCTCCATCTACATTGTCTCCCTCGCCTTCGGTTATCCGACACCACCTCACCCTTCCCCGTCATCCCCTGGCGTCACCCCGTCTGTCGTCGCCCCGGCTGGCCCCGCCGCCCTGCTCAGTGTTGTCGTCGCCCGGCCTTGCCACCCCTTCTGCTGTCGCCACTGCCAGGCCTCCACGTCCCGCCCATGCGGCGACATTCTATGGACCCCACAAAATAGTCACTACATCCCACAATTTCAAAAGTTAGGTTGCCAAACGGTATTAGCTTTCTAAAAGCTAGTTTTCAGAAAATCATCCTTCTAAGTTGTAAAAGCCAAAAAGCCAGTTTTTTGGAAAGCTAAAGCTCAAACAAACGGGGCTTTAGTCTCACAATGATCGTACTTTTAATATGAAATTGATAAATTATTGATAAAAATAAAATATGGAAGTGTTTCTTATTAATAATAAAGTTGTGTAATGAAGTGATATGTAATTGATATAGTGAGGATGTTAAAGGAATAACACTTCTTGTTTATGAACTGATAGTAGGTAATGAGATAGAAATAAATAAGCATCATGAAAGAGCAATTCGCAGCAACTTCTATCTTGTGAAGATAGAATGGCTACATTGAAATTCCATAAAAATATAACATCATATGGATGCTACATGAGCTTTCAGAGTTCAGATAACAAGCATATCATCATCAAAAACCAGATACAAGTAAACAGTAACCAAAACACAGCTCTTGTAAAACATACCCAAAAGTTCCCAAGACGACGATAAGTAGATTCATTAGATAAAGCGGCAGCTGCAATGAAGATGCATCCTTAGCATGCACATATAAGATAGAGCCTGGTGTCATCAGTCAAGCTTCCATTGCATTCCATATAAGCAGGCTGTTGATCAGTTCAACACCTGCAGACTTGCAGATCATTAGCTTGCAAACACCAAAGCTACAAGCAGACAATGTCACAAGTTCCACACAGTACCGGGCAATACGACACAACGAAACTTTTAAGCTGCGATCAACATAGCAAACTGAAGCCAGTGGGCAGTAACAAATCCCAGGTTGTAAGCTCGATCTCCGACCAGCTGAGACTTAGCAGCTACAGAGTACAGACTAATAGACATGCACTAAGCAACCAACCAGAGTGAAGTGCATGCAGAGTGGCTCCGCATCAGGAACCAAGTAAGAGCATGGATGGCTTAATTTGCACGGCCCCTGATCACATCAAGGCCCATCTCAGTAGGATCAGTTGCCTGCAACTCCACCTGGATACCATCGAGCTCCCTCTTGAATCTGTCCTTGGAGCTCGCATACAACATCTTGCTCCTAATCTTTGCCGTGTCCGGGGACCTTCATATGAGTACAACAGCAACAGCAACAAGACCATTTAGCTACACATTCGTTGTGACCACACCAAATCAATGCTGGGACGCTGGAAATGCACTATACCACGCGATGAAGAAGATCTTGCTCTTCTGGCAGTTCTCCGCAGTGACGAAGTCGAAGTCGTAGATGCAGTATCTGCACTCGTTCACGGGGAGACTGGCGGCGAAGTCGCCATAGGTGAGGTTAGGCTCACCGAGCTTCTCGACGACGACCTGCTTCAGCTTCTCCTCGATCTTGAACACGATGAAGCGGTAGGTGCGCTTGGCCTTGAGCTCCAGGAACTTGATCTTGCAGCCGTCGTCCACGGCCATCCCCGACGCCGCGTTGGCCTGCATCAAGCACACCCAGAACAAATTTCATACAAACACGAGCGCGAGCAGTTCATACCAGAACCTCACCGACGAGAAAGGATCCGCTTCTCACAGAGATCTCTACCATGGATTTGTCCCCTGATAACTCAACAAATTCCAGCGATCCACCCACGTCCGAGCGAGAAATCTAAGCACCAGCCTAAACTAAACTAACCCCGGCCGCAACACTTCCGCGAAATCCCCGAATCAATGTCGAGCCAAGTCGTAAGGATCTAGATTCTACCGAACGTTCAACGCACTGAATCTAGTCATCTACAGCTAACTAGCCGACGGCTGCAGTTTCGAACACGAAGGCGCCGGCCAAAAAAAAAGACCAAACGTAAACAAGTGAGAAAAAAAACGCTAGAGCGCCCTAGAAGAGCCGGGAGGGGGCGGGCGTACCATCTCGAGAAGGTTAGCGGCGGTAGCGGTGGCGGCGGCGGAGGTAGGGATGGGGGGAGAGCGGCGGCGGAGAGGAGCGGCGGTGCGGGGGGAGGTGTGCGTGCCGGCTCCTTTTATGGCGGCCCACCCAGCCGAGCACAAGGCAGGCGGCAGCGAAGACTTGCCCCTTTCGGCTTCGCTTGCGTTTGCGTGGTCGCTTGCGTTTCGCGCGGCTTTGCCTCTTGTTTGTGAGTTTTTTTCCCGAATAATGTTGTTTAAAAAAATTATGGATGTAACGGTTGTTCGGAAACAGTAGTATGCTCGGCAGTGAGTGAATCATATGCTTCCAAGTGGTGATGAAATGTAGATCGGAGTAGATCGGTAAATTGTACGGGAAAAATCCTATCGAGTATCGATATTCTGATTGTTGATTGAGAAGACATCAGGTTATCGACAATTTTCACGTCTTGGACTCTTGGTAGTATGAGTTGTCTGTTACCAAGTCGGTGAAGGTTAGCAATCCAACGGTTAATTAGGGCTAGTGACTACATCCATGTTTGCTTCCTTCGCAGCTAGCTTCCTTGCACGGGCCACGGCTCCGTGCGCTCCTCGCATGCACAAGAGCTCGCGTTCTCTCAAGTCTCAAGTCAAATCCCTCTTCTTTTTCCCTGGTTCAGGCGGCACAAGGTACCGGTCGCGAGCACCTCGTATTGCTCCCTTTCTTTCTTCAGAAGAGGCGTAAAGATAAGGTAAAATTCACATTTGCTAAACCTTGCTGGTTAGTTGATTAAAGTACAAAATTTCGTACAAGCAAATCACGTCTTATTCCGAGGTTAGACAAGGTAAGCGGTTCATTATTTCACATAAAAAAATACTATATTTATAAAAACAAGAAAATGCAAAAGGCACGGAGGAGTTGTCCAAGTGGGTCGGATAGGATGCGCATGTACTATCAAGTACCAATCTCCACGCGAATTCTCTCTGGCCGCCGAAAGTGCGAGACCGAAATCATGCAAAAAAAATCCATTTTCTTTTTTTTTTAAATAAGTCGCATGGGCTGATCTTGTTTGAAGGTCATGTGTGGAGAGAGTGGAGGTTTCCGTGGCCACCATAGAGCTCGCTGTCCTGTTGGAGCATGCGAGCAAATCCAGCCAATTTTAGATGGATTCGGTGACGCTAGCTCGCGCAATGAATAATGGCACGCAGCTCCACGGATTATATTTAGAAATGAAACCATGAAAGCACTGTGGAACAGGGATATATAGCTGTCCAGCTGAAGAAAGGGAATGCATTAATCATGCGAATGCTAAAGTTAGGCTGGCTCTGTTTCTTGGAAAGCATTTTATGAGAAAACCGCGCACATATTTCATAATCAATTGTATTCGATCGGAGAGCACATCCATTACATGTTCACACTCCATTTGGACAAAATCATCTTCGAACACATAGATAAATGAAAAATAATACTCCTATAAAACACCAAATCAAAAGCAAGGCTTGTTCTAGTTTTGAAACCGACACGATTAAAAGATAGGAATAGGCAGCATAACTTCCAAACTATCAGAATCATCCGGAAAAAGACCTCAAAAAACATCAGAGATCACAAGATAACGTCACCACGGATCATTTATTCTCTAAGATTCATGACATGTTCAAATTAAGAAAAACTTTGAGAGGTTTCTATCTAAATCCTAGGCATTATTATTAATAAGTTCTATAACAAAGCGCAACAAATAGAATTCCACAAACTAGAAAAGAAACATCTATCTAATTAGCATACCTAAACATAAAACATGATTATTTTTAGTACGGTCAAAAACTGGCTTGGAAGTGGACTTTTAGTTGGCATTTACACCCGCAGAGTCTATCAGGAAACCAGGGTGCAGCGCCTCTTGATCTTCAGGTGTACTTTTTACCGCTTGGAGCAGTTTGACACACTCCTCTATTTTGGCAGACAGCATATCTGGTGAACAAAGCAACATGACCACTTCGGAATTATCTAGCTCAAGTAACATTCCAGTGATTTTACTGGCAAGATCAGGCTGCAACAGACAAGATATACTGAATTAATACAAAACCAGCCCCCTTCAGTATTCTAGATAAAGTGGAAAAGTAGATCAAGATAAAGGTAATGCAGACGAGAACAAGAAATTACACGGTGCCTCTCAACCATCGGATATAGCCTATTCCCAAGCATGTTCTTCTGTTGGTCAGGTGGAGCAGCAGCCAGCAAGTTGTTAAAAGCATCATTCATTGATGAAATAGAGTCATCATGTTGAATAGCCAATCCATTGCTCATGACATCATTTGGAATGTACCTTGCATGGCTTAATCGCTGAGTAAATTAAAAAGGTAGTATGTTAAACTCCTCAGAGCGAAATGGTACAAGGTCCAATGCCCAACATAGAATCATAGATGGCGGAAATATATCACAGGACAACACCTAACGAGTACTTCACTTACAATCAGCCATAAAACATGGAATACTAAGTACTGACAGTACAAGAGTAAAGCTGTTGAAAAAAGGACTATAAAACTAACTGATGTAGAGCATAATTCCAAGAACACAAAATACCACCATGATGAACTAGACAAAGCATACCTGACGGGGCATGGACATGAATTCTTTAGTTGGTTGTGCATGCGGCACATAGTTAACAGCGTGGTGAAAATGCATCATACTCCCATTCATCCTTCCCCTGTTATTTCTGTATTGCCTTGGAGTATTTGGCATCTATGAAGAATATAAAGAGTTTAACAGAGTAGTGCATTTCAAAATAAGAAATTAGAGCTAACCAAGAAGAAAAGTACATACAACTGGTGAATGTATCTGCTGGATATTATGCGGCGAGGGAAACATATGCCTCCATTCTTGACCGAGCCCCATGGGTGGATACATAAATCCATGACTTGAAGGACCTTGAGGGAGGTGTGTACTAGGATGTGCAAAGTAAAAATGAGGATATCCCGTGGGTATTATAGGGCTTGCAGCTCCAACCATTGACGCAAGCTCAGCAAAACGTTGCTCTAATTTGGCTCGCCTTTCTTCTTTCCTTTGAGCAATAGCAACATACAATGGTTTGCCGTAAAACATCAAACCTGGTTGATCCAAACAAACAAACATCATTGTCATTATGATGGAAACAAACACCTGCTTATGCATTAGTCGGGAAAAACATAGGATATATTACCACGCATGCTGTTTACAGCACATCTTGCTTCCTCAGGTGTGCTGTAACATACAAATCCAAATCCTTTGCTAATGCCCTTCTCATCACGCATAATCTTTGCTGATGTTATGTTTCCAAATTCATCAAAGCGTTCACGAAGAGCATCATCATCAACTTCATCGCTAATATTTTTTATGTAGACATTTGACCCCTTCCAAAAAGAGAGATACATTTGTGAACGGAAAGTTCAGCATAAAACATTGAGAACAAATGTAACTTACATTGCTCTTGGTGATTATTTCATTTCTCTTCTCCTCATGTAAGCGTTGCAAATATTGTTTCCTTTCAGCTTTCTTTTGAGCCCTTGCGACGTACAAGGTTTTTGATCCTGATTCACAAAAAATTGTACAAGGTTTCAATGCTTAAGAAAAATAATTTACCGCTATTTACAAGTTTAACACAAAACCATATATTTTACCAATTATCATGCCGTTCATGGCTTCTTTTGCTTTTTTGGCACTTTCTGGGTTTTGAAAACTTACAAACCCAAAACCCTTCGAAGTCCCATCATCTCTCTTCATTATCTTTACACTAATTACTGAACCGTACTGAGAAAACTTCAACTTAATGAGTTCCTCTGTTATGTCGTCGTCTAGATTCTTCATATACAAGTTAGTATATTTGTCATCATAGTTCGCAGACCGTTCACTCTTCTTAATGAACGTAGCAACATGCCTGCACAATATGATCATCATTGTAAACCAAACTGAGCCAGGACAAGTAATAAACTGCAACAAAAACAAGAGTATAGGTAAACATACAATTTCCTGTCACAAAAAAGAGAGTTGTTAAGATTCAAAATGGCTGCATCTGCTGCTTCTTGCAATGCAAACTGAACAAATCCATAACCTCTACTTGTCCCATTCTCATTTCTGGCCACTTTACAAGATAATATATCTCCAAACTTGCAAAATATTTCTTGAAGACTTGCGTTGTCAACAGAATCACTTAGATTCTGAGAAATAATGTCATATCAAGTTAGTACTGTGTACCGCATATGGTAATACACACTGAGCCATTATTATATTGTGAGTATATTCCTTTTTTACCTTAACAAACACATTTCCAACCCCACTTGTCCTAGCATCTGGATCTCGGTTAGACCACATTACTCTGATCGGTTTATCCAAAATAAGGCTATGATTCAGCTTCTCCAAAGCAGTTGCAGCTGTAAAGCATTGATGAACTAGTCAAAATTTTATCAACATCCCAGTGAAAAGAATAAAAATAATAAACAAAAGTCAGAGTATTAACATGAGGCATTAAGTAGCAAGTCACTATAAAATAGGGCAGAGGGTGAATAGCACAAAAAAGTAGATAAGTTGCTTCCAGGTCTTCGTAGAAACAAAACAAGAATTTAGATAAAATAAAAGCAAATGCAATGGTATCTAAGAGCCAAACTGAAGAGAGTATCAACAAGATAGTTCATTTAGGTGGCGTTTGGTTCAGGAGTCTGGTGGAAGCGAATGACTCCGTTCCATTTTTGATGTGTTTGGCTTGGAATCTGGTGGAACAGAGTGGCTCCAAAAAGAGAATATTCCCCTCAGATCTGGAACCATCCGTTAAGAAGGAACCGAGCGGCTCCTTCCTTCCCCATCCCTCCCGTTCGCAGCCCGCACTCGTCCCTCCCCGAAAAAAGGTGCACTCTTAAACCAAACAAGGGATAGAACCATTCCGTTCTATCAGATTCCAGAACCAAACAAAAAACAGAGTGGCTCCGTTCTTGCTTCCAAACGCAGAACGGAACCATTCCGTTCTCAGAATCTGGAACGGAGCCATTCCGTTCTATCAGACTCCTGAAACAAACGGCACCTTAATCACTCGCATGAAATTAAAAGAAAGCGACATGTTTGTAATTCCAAAATATACTTCTTCTTTTTTTGAGACGGCGGGGGGATACGCCCCCACCGTTTTTTCTCTGTAGCAGGGGTGCGGCACCAACATCGAATGCTGGTGGGAGGTTCCACAGCGGGAGCCTCCACCAGTGAGCTACGGCTCAGGTCGCAATTCCAAGATATACTAACAAACATCTGGGCACATAAATTGGTTAGTATTCCTACATGATTAATTACACATACTCCCACCATCAGAAGTAAAGTTCACATTAAATCATTACAAATCACAATAATTCATTATACATCATCTATATGTCACCAGAAATATCACAGTTAAAAATCTTAGCACACAGTCCCAGCGAAAAAAACATAGGACACACATAAAAAGATAGATGATATCATGAGGATTCTATAACTTAAACGATTTTTGCATGATCTCGCATGTTTCAATTCCCTATCTTATTTTGTTAAAATGGGATGCATGGTGAGTGTTCCTTTTCAATTTTAAATTTGAACAACTGAACAGCAGTCCACGCATAATTCTAAACCAAGCATGGTATCATTTGGATGCAACAAAACACATGCTGGATACACGTTTTACGTATATCCTAAGATATCACAAGTACCAAACATCAACACACGGTTCATGCAAATGCATCATGTAACTACCTGTCTTTCGATATGTATAAGGTATCTAGATCACCATTAAAAAAAGGATTACTTCCACATAGACGAAAAAAGAAGAAACAAATCAGCCAGGTGCAAGCTCGATTTAACCCTAACCCCGATCGATCGACCTGATCAGAACAATGTAGAGGGTAGCACGCACTGTCAAAGTACCGAAATGGAAAATGCAGATCAAGCACGAGTTGAGTTTCGTATACCGTCGGCCTGGGATAGGTAGTTCACGTATCCATATCTGAGGGAGTGGCTCGTGGCGTTGTCGCGGCAGACGCGCACGGACGTGAGGTTGCCGATCTTACCGAAGACCTCCATCAGATCGTCCTCCCGCACGCCCTCGTTCAGATCGCCCACGTACAGCGCGGGCACCGACGCGTTCGCCGCCGACGACGCCGCCGACGCCGCCGCAGCCGGTGGCACCACCTCCCCCTCCGCAGCGGAGGGAGCGGGTACTTCCTCCTCTGACACCGTCGCCGCTGCCGTCGCCGTCTCAACTCTCGCCTCCGACGCCGCCATCAGCAACGTGGCGGCCGGTTAGGGCAATGCCGCGGAGAGAGAGAGGGGAGAGACGAGCGTCGAAACCGAAACGAACTGCGCGTTTCCTGAGGAGTGCGATGAGGCGAGGGCGAGGCGACGGGTTCGTGCGAGAGTTAGGGAAAAAAGAAAAAAAAAACGAGCAAGACCGAGACGGGGGGAGACGCCTCGGGCTTTTGTGGTGCGGGGCGGAAGGCAGCGCGCGCATTGCGGGCCCCGCGCGTCTCCTCCCAAACAACGCGGCGTCCGGTGGTCACCCGCCTCTCTCGCGCGCCACGCCGCGCGAACCTGACCCGCTTCCCTTCCCAGCTCGCCGCGCGCTTGCATAGGGGCGCACGGCGGTGGGCGCGGGCTGTCGGCGACACAGGCGGATTTCCTGCTCGGTTCGGCCACGGCTACCGAACTCCATACACTGCCCTTGCTCTATCCATGATATTACAGCGCCGCCCTCGCGGCCGCGCAGGCGCACCGAGGGCAGAAGCGTCCACACCGCCGTATTTGATCCCTCCCAGTCCGAGAGTCCCCGTCGCGTGTCGGCGGCCTCCCTCTGTCGTCTGTTCTTCCTTTCCCCTCCCCTTCCGGCTCTCCTCCCGCGGCCACCCACCATCCGGATCCCGGATCCAGGGCGCAGATCCGATCCGGTGGTGATGGCGTCCACGGCGGCGAGGCGGCTGCGGGAGCTGCAGGGGCAGCAGGGGAACAAGACATGCGTGGACTGCGCGCAGCGGAGCCCGCAGTGGGCGAGCGTGTCGTACGGGGTCTTCATGTGCCTCGAGTGCTCCGGGAAGCACCGCGGCCTCGGCGTGCACATCAGCTTCGTCCGCTCCGTCACCATGGATTCGTGGACTGAGGCGCAACTCCGAAAGATGGAGGCCGGGGGCAACGACCGCCTTAACGCCTTTCTCACCGCGCGGGGAGTGCCCAAGGAGACGCCCCACGTCGCCAAGTACAACTCCAACGCCGCCTCCGCTTACCGCGATCGCATCGCCGCCCTCGCTGAAGGCCGCCCGTGGACCGACCCGCCCGTCGTGAAGGAGACGCCCGGATCTAGTGCGCCAGCCCCTGCCAGAAAGCCGCCCTTGCCCGCCTCTGGCGGAGGTGGTGGCGGCGGCGGCGGCGGCGGATGGGAAGACTGGGACGACGACTTCCGGCCGGACATGAGGAGGAACCACTCGGTAGGTTCGTTCGGCGCCTCGGGGGCGGAATCGGGGAGGCAGCCGCCGAGGTCCAAGTCGACGCAGGACATGTACACAAAGCAGCAGCTAGAGGCATCGGCGGCTAACAAGGACAACTTTTTCGCCAGAAGGATGGCGGAGAACGAGTCGAAGCCTGAGGGGATCCCGCCCTCGCAAGGTGGGAAATACGTGGGGTTTGGCTCCAGCCCAGCGCCGTCGGCGAATAGGAACAGCAGTGCTGCCCAGGGCGATGTCATGCAAGTCGTCTCCCAGGTAAAAAGATCATACTTTTGGTGCTACTTATGCTATTCAGTTTAACTGTGGCAATAAACAGATGCACTTATAGTTCCCACATATTATAATGTGGATTTGTTTATTAGTTAAGGACTTTTTTCTATGTTGAATGACCGTTATTGTAGCATTGCACCAATTGTTTGAAAAGCATCACTTGCTTGGTGTTTTCTTCCATGGAGTAATTTCTGGTGCCCATGACACATCAACATTTACTCCATTAATCTGTTCTATGAATTTGAATTTGTTAACTGAGGTCCTCTCTTTGCCATAATTGTTCCACTCTTTCATAGTTATCAGGCATCAGCTGAAATTTATCATTGATTCATTGAAGGCATTGTTCTATAGAGTTCATAATGCTGAGTGATTACCAAATAGAGTAGTTGAACATGGTTGGGCCATTATATTTATTGAAGAGCAAGCAAACATAATGATCTTACCTTGTAATTCAGATTGCCAGCAGCACTCCTTTGAATTATGTCAGCAAAATAGCATTTGTGGTTGTCTGTGTTGATCCCAGCTTAAATGTGCATATTAGCTTTTATCTGTGCTGTTCTTTGAGATAGGACGCTGTTAAACAGTTTTGCTATAATATTCAGCATATTATGGCCACGTGCCTATCTAGTTAGGTGCGATTGTGGTAGTATGAGGCCTTCATCTGTTACATTAGTTTAACTTCTTTACCATTTTATCTCTTCAGGGGTTTGGACGACTTTCACTAGTTGCAGCATCTGCGGCGCAGTCTGCTGCTAGTGTTGTCCAAGTTGGCACAAAAGAGTTCCAATCAAAGGTACCTTCAATGTTTATCAGCTGAAGTTGTAATATGATTTTTCATGGGGCGTGGATTTCTCTTTGAGGTCCACTGTTCTCACCTAGTGTCATGGTTCAATCTTGTTGTAATAACATATTGCCCAGCACCCACCTGAATACTACTACCTCTGCCCATCAATATATGACGTTTTTAACACTAATTTAGTGTTTAAAATGTCTGACCGGAATAGTTCTTTACTGTCTTGCCTCCTTGGAATAGTCTTACCTCAAGCATAATGTGCTCTTGTAATTTATGTTTCATCTTGCTATATTGTTCTACCAGTGTTTTTGGGAGAACTGCATTGTTTACTTACCTTTCACACATTATTAAAGTGGTTATCCATCCTTACACCTGTATATGTTTTTAATGATGGTGCTTGTCTGGAATGCAGATGAGGGAAGGGGGCTATGATCAGAAGGTAAATGAAACTGTAAATGTTGTTGCCAGTAAAACAACAGAGATAGGAAGCAAAACATGGGGGATTATGAAAGGAGTGATGGCGTTGGCCTCACAAAAGGTTGATGAATATACCAAGGAAGGCGGAAGCGGCTGGGGGAATGATTGGCAACGCAGGGAGCAGCAGCACAGTGAGCCTTTTCCTAGGTCTGAGCATGAGACTACCAATGGTAATGGGTGGAATTCGTCTCATGATGGTTCATCCAAGAATCACAATTCCAAATCCTGGGATGATTGGGATGATCAAGGCAAGATGGATGAGCCTGCGAAAGCACGCCAGACCAGTGACTCCTGGGCCGGCTGGGATGATGTTAAGGATGACAGTTTTGATAGTTACAATCGCGGCACCTCCAACAAGGGGAGCAATCAGAACGGAACCTCTGGTGGCTCATACTGGACGGAAGGTGGCTTCCGCTGAAGTTGGTTTCTTAATTTCTTTCCAGAGATATATATACTTGCAGAGTTATATGCCAGAAAATGTGAGCATCGGGTGGTCTGTATCATTCAGGATACTGAAACGGACAAGTAAAAGAGCTTGTGTTTTTCTACAACTGTTAAGTCTAATGGTATGTTCCCATGGTCAAGAAGGCTCATCTGAAACTGCCATCCCAATTACTAAAAAATGTCAAATTAAAACTGCAATTTACACAAATTTCCCACTCGTTCTTTATTTTCTTCAACTGGTTTTTGTCTTTGACGTGCTAGCTACCGCTGTCTCAGCTGTGACATTATTTGCTCTAGTTGATAGTCTGGCCAGATGCCACTCTGTACCATATTCCATATCGATTGGCTGTGTTATCTTATTGCTTTGAAGCTTTTCCTTGCTTGGCGCCAATCCACCTAACTGATAAGGTACTGACAGGCATCTAAATGATAAGTTGGTAACGCGTTATTTTCCTATTCACCAGTTGATTCCAGCCTTTCCAGGCTGAAGCTGACTGTGTGAGTCAACTCACTCTTTATCATTTGGAACATCATGCAGCTGGTTACAGTGAGTGTAGCGATCAAACGATAGAATAAAATGCACGATGCTCACTGATAAGCAGATGAAATCCGTTCATGAAAACTGAAGATTCAAACAAAAAAAAATACGAATAACCGCTCAATCGTCCACAAATACAGCATTGCGTTGTGCCAATCTTCTTATTTCCATCAAGAACAAAGCGTCTTCCTTTGGTTTATTATTATCTCTAACACCACACGGGTTACAAGTACGGGGAGTTCTCTCCGAGCCTCAGGTGAAAACCAAACAGTTACATGGTAAAAATGATTTTGTTAGATTAAGCAAGTGTTTGAGCTAAGCGAAAAAAAAATATCGAGGCAAAATAATACTCCAATAGATCAATGCCAGAAGCGAAAATGACCCGAAGCGAAGCACAACAGTTTGGAATAACGGTAACAGCGGCAAACAATGGTTTGTATTCTAATTCTATCATTTTTGAATTCTAGTTCTTTTTAAAGTAGTTCTACGACTTAAATCAGATTCAGATTTTTTTTTGACAAAGAGAGGACCGAGGAGTCCATCCCATTTCTATTAGAGAAATATAGCATACCAAACAAACAATTCACAGAAACAGCCAAGCGCACAGAAGCTCAGCAAAACATGATCCACCAACACAAGACGTTGGATAAAAGCCTACTTATTAGCAGCACAAAAAAAACAGAAAAAAACACCATCTACGACTTAAATCAGATTCAGATATAAAAATAGTTTATCTCAGAGACTAGATTATAATTCGTATAAGAGATAACGATGGTCTAAAATGACTATTCTATTTTAACTATGTAATTTTTATTGCATTATATATATAATAACTTATATTGTATGTTTCAGAATCGTATAAACATAAATAAATAAATAAATAAATAAAAAGCTATGGCTATGTCGTCGGCGTTGGATAAACTACCGAAGTAACCAAGATGTCATCTATCGTACTTTTTTTGTGGAATTTATACGTTTGGTTCTCTTGATTCTCCTCCTGATATTTTTATGATTATACTCTCTAGTAAAAACATGAATCACTTAACCCAGATTCTCATTTGGTATCTTCTCTAAACTCTTGTTATAATAGATTTTAGAAGTTATATCAACATTCCCTTACATTATTATTTGTTTTTTTTTCTTGTTTTACAAAACTGTTGGAGATCAGTACTAAAACCAATAATTTTTATCTGATTTTAATTTTCTATAAAGTTTACCTCATGTTTTTAAGTTCAAAATCTCAACCCATCCCTAAAAAATAGATCGAAATTAAGAGACTATAACCAAACTTTCCCGATGTCGAGGCAATCAAGAAAGCGGCATAAGTGAATATATAACCTACAAAAAAGTGGGCTAATTCCACCAATCTTGCTTGCACAATGGAAAGAGCCACAGACTTATCTCTCTAGCGAATTAAATTAGCCAAATGTGTATATTTATGAGCCCATGCTAAAGTTTCAATTAATTCCTACCAATATACACACTAGAAAATTAATAACATAAATCTAGTAACCAAACAAAATATCCACACCCTTACCGATAAACTATTCATCTCAAGATAGGATTATATCCATTCATTGATAAGTTACCAAGAATTTAACCATAGTTAATCTTTTAACCATCCCATCAAACCCGGCCCCACCCCGACCAGAGCCGGCATCCAATCAGTGAGGCTGGTGTCCGCATCACGCCCTCGTGGAGCCACGGCCTCGCGCGCCCCGCGTGTATTTTATCGCGCCCGCCACCGAAACCTAATAATTCCCCAATTCCCCCACCCCTGCACGGTTCCAACTCTTCCAACCCTAACCCGCCTCACCCCAAACCGCGCCGCCGTCGAGCTCGCCTGGTGCCAGATCTACCCTCTCGCCTGAGTAGCTATGGCGGAGGCCCTGGACATGACGCTCGACGACCTCATCAAGAACAACAAGAAGTCCAACCCCTCGTCAGGCGGCGGCGGTGGGCGCGGTCGCCGCGAGGGCCGCCACGGAGGATCTTCCGCGGGCGGTGGCGGAGGGGTGGGTCCGACCAGGCGCCCCTTTAAGAGGTCGGGGAACAGGGCGGGGCCCTACCAGCCGCCCAAGGTACGAACGGACCGAACGGTCTAGGGTTTGCGCTGCCGTCGGCGGAGGAGGGGCTTCCTTTCTCGGCGAGGCGGGAAGATGGTGGGGTGGTTTTCTCACTATGGTGTGACGCGATCCAGGCCCCTGACTCGGCGTGGCAGCACGACATGTACTCGGATGTCGCAGCAGGCTGCGGCAGCGGCAGCGGCAGCGGCGGCGGGAGGGTCTCAGCTATCGAGACCGGCACCAAGCTCTACATCTCCAATTTGGACTTCGGCGTCTCGAACGAGGACATCAAGGTATATACATCGTGTTGAACTGTTGCTTCTGAGCAATTAATGCTAGAGGAACCGCCAATATTTGGCTGTATACGTAATTAGCTAAGTTATTTTCTAGATCTAGCTCGAACATGTTAAATTCAGCAAACACTTTGGTTTTGGTCACTCTGCTGGCTCGATCTGATGTTAATTAGTTCTGGTCCATCGAGATCTGATTTTTTCCTTCTGAAATGGTGGTCTTGGTCTTGGTTTGTTTCTAAGAGATGGACATATGTTGTACATCGTGGTTTATACCCCAAAGTTGACGTGCCTTTGCTGATATACCCTAAAGTTGTAGATATGCCCTAAAGTTGTTCGACTTGTTTGCAGATTTGCCCCACCTACTATATTCATATGATTGTAATCATTTTTTGTTTTTCTTATCCTCTTGATTTCCCATTCTACCCTTCTCCTTCCGAATGAAGTTTGAAGTTGGCTGAGCCGGTGGGCAACACTCAGGGGCCAGAGGAGGCAGGGTCGACAGCAGACAAAGTTGAGGGGGCAGGCAGTGCCAGCGGCGGGCACACAGCTGACGAGGTCGGTTGGAATGGCGGAGGCGGGGTCAGTAGCAAGGCGGGCCAGCGGAGGCCGGTTCACCTGAGAGCGGAGCCGTCAAACAGCGAGGTCGGCAGACATGCAGATTGTGGAGTAGACGGGGCCATGGCGATGGGCGTGCAACCAGTGAGGCCGGCGGACCACACAAGGGCTGGCAGAGGCGAGGTCAATAGCTGGGCGGGGCAGCAGAGGAGGGTTCGCGGGAGTGCGGAGCAGCGACGGGCACCGAGGCCGGCAGAGGGCAGGATGGGAATTAACGGGATGAGAAAAGTAGAAAATAATTAAAATCAGATGAAAATGATCAATGGGTAAATCTGCAACCAAGCCAAACAACTTTAGGACATATCTGCAAGGAGTATTAACTTCGGGGTATTTTAGCAAACACACACCAACTATAGGGCATATGTGCAATTCCCCCCTTTTCTGTCAAGGCATATCTATTCGCACATGCATATTTGGATTTTTGAAGACAGTCGATTATTGTTTTACTATTATCTTTTTTATTGGATATTTCTTTTATTGCCTTGTTTCATCAAATTCCACGTCGTTCTAAAGATTTAAAATGCATCTCATTACCCAGTATGAATTGCCCGCACTTTTCATGTTGTATTAAGTTGTTGCCTTAAACATTTTGCTGAGTTATTGTGTTTAATGATACAGGAGCTTTTCTCTGAGTTGGGAGATCTTAAGAGATCTGCAATTTACTATGACAGAAGTGGAAGGTCTAAGGTACGGACGTGATCTTATGTTTCCTTCTTTACATGCATTCTTTTTATGACACGATTGCCTTACATCTACTTTCAGGGAACTGCTGAAGTTGTATATGCTAGGCGTGGCGATGCCATTGCAGCTGTGAAGAAATATAACAATGTGCAACTTGATGGTAAGCCTATGAAAATAGAAATCCTTGGGACCAATACTCCTACAGCTGCAGCTGCTATTCCAGCAAACAATGGAGCTCATGTTAGAAATGCTGCCAAGAGGTATGTTTGGCTATCTGCATTACTTGTTTGTGAACTATCTATACATTGCAATACTTGATCCCTGTGTTTGTATGTCTGACCATTCTTCAGTTTATATAAGATCTTACTAGCTTACCTTTATTGTTTTCAAATATTACAGTGCACCAAGGGGTGGACCAGCTGGTTTACCTCAGAGTAGACCCCGTCCAAGGGGTGGGAGGCGCCGTGGTGGTGGAGGTGGCAGTGGTGGTGGATCTGGTGGTCGCCGTGGCAAAGAGCGTAGTCAGCCAGCGTCTGCTGAAGAACTTGATGCTGACTTGGAGAAGTACCACGCAAATGCGATGCAGACTAACTAGATAATCTTCACAGTGTTATATTTCAACATCAATCTGAAGGATGTTTATCTGTCCTGCACTCCTGCAATTTGTGCTACTATGTTCAGGGGCAACATTGCAACAACAAATCCTTTGTTTGTCGGGTCTTGGTTTACTGAATTGTACGGTTTTATGTCTACATAGAACTAGAGTTAAGTGGATACTGGTGAACACTGTTATGAATATTACTTGGTTGCTGCTTATGTTCCTTTTTCTTCGGAGTGAAGGGCCGCTCAAGTTGCTCCACATGCTGAAGATACTGAAGATGTATGAGGTGCTCTTATCTTTTGACTCCTTAAACATACATCTTCGAGTATGCGTCATTATTTGGGTGATTATTGGACATTGTTCCTCTGCTGTACAAGGGTTTTAAGCCTCAACCATCCTTAATAGGAGGTATGCATATTTCTCATCTGTTTATCTATGTCCTACTATTTATTGGTTTTTTCTATATGTTTGCTTCTGTTTCATCCATTTTATGGCTATTTTTTCTAATCTTGCAGGTGGTTGGTGCCTTTTGTTCATTTATCATTGTGCTATTGCTATTTTGGGCTTAACAATTTTCTCCTGCCCGTTAATGATTCACATGACAGCTGGAGAGGTCCCATTATTTTAAAAGTTGTCTTCTTCCTTGCAAAATCTTCATCTCTTCAGTTGACAGCAAAGTTTTATATGGTAATTCTGGTTTCTTGCCAGTTGATCGTCTGCTAGAAGAAGCATCAAGGTGCAAATCCTGATTTAAAATATGCTTTTGAAATTTGACAGTTAGATGTCAAACAGCATGCTAGACATATTTAGCTTTCACCATCCTTTTGGGCTGTTTTTCTTGTCCTCCATCCGTAGCCTGCTTACTTTGTGTTCCATTTCTGCGGGTCTTTCTGTTTGCACTTAAACTATTATCAAACTCCATTTTAGTATCCAAAGTTGCCTGCCATCTTCAAACCTTGTGGGTTGGTCATGAGCTTTATAACTATGCTGGGAAGATCCACCCTAAGTTGGCTGTTCCCTTCAAACCCATCGGTTGGTCATGACTCATGATCTTAACTGTGCTGGGAAGATCCACCCTAAGTTGTCTGTTCCCTTCAAACCCATGGGTCGGTCATGACTCATGAGCTTTATAACTGTGCTGGGAAGATCAACCCTAAGTTGTCTGTTCCCTTCAAACATGTGGGTTGGCCATGAGCAATATAACTGTGCTGGGAAGATCCTCCTGGGTGGTTCGTGTTTCTGCCTTACAAATCAGTTCTCAACTGAAGGATCCATTCATTTTTGTTGCCCACCAATAAGGATTTGGAAGTCTATATTGATGAGTTTGAGCTTGCTAGTCCTCTATGGGGTGTTACTTGGTTGGAGATGATTGAATATCTCAAATTATCTAGCATTGCAAAAGATTATTGACAGCTAGCTTGGTGGTCGTGGTTGACAGCCAGTGGCAATGGTAATGTTTGGCGTGCTGCAGCCATTTTGATTGTACAAGGTTAATCGGATTCAGTTCTTAGATTCTTTGTCCAGTTTTGATTCTGAGTTAGCTACTACTTTATCCTTTTTTTATTTGCAATATTACAGATGCTACATTGTTTTAGATGTGGCTTTCTATTTGCTGTTGCTGTTGTCAGGGAGGTTTGGAATAATTGAAAGTGTTACGTAGTGTTGCATTTTAGCTCTAGCCTTTTGGTGTTAATTGCTTTCTTTGGTTGACATGTTTCTGCAGCGACCTTTGCCCAGAGAACTATGTAGATTTCTTTGGTTAATCAATTTCTTTATTGTCTAGTTATTTAGTTAAAAGTGTTTTGGCATTTTTTCGCAATGTTGAACTGCATCTTCCAGGCTTGCCTAATTGATTAATGCGTTTTTGTTACTTGCAACCGGTAATTTGGTAAACGGTAATCTGGTATATCCTGCTACAACACCTGGTCCTATACTCAATTAGGGTCTTAAGCCGTCCTAGAGCGTAACATTAGGAATACATGAGACCCCTTTGGCCCATCCTACCGGTCTGTTTATCATTGGTCGATGAGAAGGCTAGAAACTGCTGTACCGTGGACCGGTTTGGTGACGAGATAAACTTTTTAAGCTAAGCGCGGAATCAGTTTTTTTAAAAGACATGGTCGAGCTATACGCCGTACATGCGCTTTTGATATCTGGATGAGATCGTATTTTTAACACCTGTTCGATTCAATTCTACTGAAGCTCAAGAGGATAAAACAGAATAAACAAAAAAGGAGCAATACAACCGTTCGTCTTGTTAATATTTTACAGATCCTCTCGCTTACATTAAAAAAAATGTGTTTAGTAATATTGCTCTTGATAGTCTTGTATCTGAATAAAACAAGCATCATCTTCATGGGCAATAGATAATAGCTGTGATCCAATAAGACCAATTCTATAACAGGTAGCGAGTAAGATAATAGACAGAATTGAAGGATCACCGCGAATAACAGATGTCGGTTTTAATGTGTAGGGGTAACAGTTTCTGCGGTTTTGATCCCTGAATGTGATCGTATTTTCACTATCACAGGACCCGGGACACGATAGCCGATACTTGAAGAGAGAGAGAGAGAGAGACTTCCGCCTCACCGCTAAAAGTCTAAAAGCTAAAAAAATAATATGTAAATACCTAGTGTTCATAAACAATCAAGTCTCAACATATCCACCGATACTTAGAACACCTACAAATATCTGAACAAAACATGTGATATAACCAAAAACGACAAAAAAAATTGGTCACAACTGCAACCGTGCAATATGCTGATCATTAGAGTGAAATAACCTCCGTCACTCCTGGGCCCATAAATCTTCAATTAGCAGGGACCTTCCTGTTTGGCTCAAAGACATAATTAATCAAAGAATCCTTAATGGACATTAGCTCAGGGAACTCGGACTTCAACTTTGATGTATCCAGTTCGTTGTTACTTCTTGGTGCGACTATAACCTTGGCCTGCTCCTCAAGAGTAATGTTGGTCCACTTGATGTCCGGGTTGATGTATTTCTTGTACATCTCCAGGATCTCGTTGTGGCTGACGACCCCAGGATTTGTGAAGTTCCATATGCCCCTGCAGTCCCTCTTTGCCATCTCAATGGAAATGGGCAGAAGTTCATCCAAAATTGTCATACTGTTGGGGATGTTCACCACCTTGTCATAACGAGCTATCTTTGTAATGAAGTTACGAGGGTTGCTTAGATCCGATGATATGGGCATCCTGACTCTAAGGGTACAGACGTTGTCGTACTCCCGCAATAGCTCTTCGACCTGCATTTCATGTGAACAAATACATCAGTTTCTGAGAGAACTAAAATGATAACTATTTTAGTTATTAAAGAATGTGACTTGAACGTACCATTGCTTTAGTCTTGGAATAAAATGAACCAGTAAAGTTGGGCTTGTCTTCCTCTTTAAAACCAATTCCAGATCCATCGGGGTGCTTAACATCATACTCAAATATGCAACCAGTAGCATAATTAATCATGAGCAAGCCCTGCTCACGACAAACGTCAGCAAGATTCAAGGTACCAACAACATTGGTGCGGATAGTATCCTGTTTATGGGTTTCGCACCAGTCAATATTTGGCCTCCCAGTGATACCAGCAGCATTGAAAACATGAGTTGGTTTCACATTTCTAATGTCCTGCAAGAGCTGAGAGCGTTCTTCCAGGCGTCCTTTCCCATATTCATATGAAATCCCTTGCTTCTCGCATATCTTACCAAGCAGACCACCAATCCATCCAGTCCTACCATATATCAAGAACTTGTATGAGGCCTTTTGAGGGGCACTGTTAGTGCTTTTGGCAGGGGCTGTTGCAGCTGCAGTGCTAGATTCCTTAGGCTCAGCTGGTGAAGTTGCAAGAGATTTGATCTCCTCAGTCCAGTTATGCCTTTCAACTCCAGGTGTCATCAACATCCTTGGATGAGGGAGCAACGCACCAGCGACATCCCCCCAGTAATCAGGATGGTTGGTGTACCATTCAATTGTTTTCTTCAGCCCCTCTTCCCACGGCGTACACTCTGCCCATCCCAAGTTCTTCAGCTTCTGATCATCCAAAAAGTACCTCTGATCATTGAAAGGCCTGTTCTCAACAAATGTGATGACCTTTTCAGTGTCCAAGCCAAAGAGCTTGCATATGTCCCTGGCCACATCAATCACCCTCCTTTCCTTCACAGTACCGATATTATACACATGCCCGACCTCTCCTTTGTGAAGAACCACCTCGAAAGCTTCAGCAACATCCTCACAATACAGATAGCTCCGGACATTTGAGCCATCACCATGAATTGGAAGGGGCAAGCCTCTCATGGCCAATAGTATAAATTTGGGAATGAGCTTCTCAGGGAATTGATTTGGTCCATACACATTGTTGCCCCTAGTTGTAATCACAGGAAGACCATAAGATCTTCCATAAGCCATAACAAGCATCTCAGCCCCAGCTTTTGTAGCTGAATATGGGTTTGTTGGTAGCAGCTGGGAGGCCTCATGGTTACCGACCACAGCATCCTCATCAGTTTCTCCGTATACCTCGTCAGTACTCACATGAATAAATCTTCTGATCTGACCAGTAACCTTGCAGGCCTCAAGAAGGACGTGGGTACCATAGATGTTGTTCTTTGTGAACTCAAAGGAATTGCCAAATGAATTATCCACGTGAGTCTGAGCAGCGAAGTGCATGATGGTGTCAATTGACTCGGTGATGAGCAGGTAGTTCACCAGATCAGCACTCGCAATGTCACCCTTGACAAACTTGAAATTTGGCGATGCGCGCGAAGGGTTGAGATTCTTCAGGTTGGAACAGTAATCGATCTTGTCGAGGACAACAATCTTGTAGTGCGGATAGCTCCTGACTAGGCGGTTCGCCACATGTGATGCGATGAAACCCGCCGCACCAGTTATGAGAATGTTCTTGGGCTCGTAAGCCGCCATCTTCGCCTGCCGATGTGTATAAATGGCATCAGAAGCATTTTCACATAATGTCAAACAATCAACTCATGGCAAAGGCAAATGACTGAGAACAGATCTAGTTAACATCCATGGCAAACGATGAAACAATAAGCAGCAAGTTGCAAATCTAATCTAAGTTAAAAAAAAGGAGCCGGCATAAACCTGATTCCTTAAAATGGTCACAATCCCGTATAAAACAGCACGTCGGGGTCATGATCTGGCTTCAATTTACCAACGCGAGGTTTGCACACTAAACAATTGTGAATTTGTGATATATTCTAACTTGTAACCAACGCAAATACCCATCATGATCCACAAGCAAAGTGCAGAGAACGCAAACCAATTCACACAGCATCACATAAAAATGGTGATCATCAGCACCGACGGCCGCTCCCCGCACGAACAAAGGAGATCCCTCCGCCGGAACGCAGAATGCGGACGAAAAAGCACTCGAACCGCGCCGTCAGATCACACGCGCACGAACAGAGCCAGAGCAGCCACGCGCACCGCGCAAACCGTAATGACCACCGAGATCTATCCCCAGCGGCCAGAAGAGCAACGAGAGGGAGAAGACCTCCACGAGCAAACTCAGCGAGACGCGCATCCAACAAAACCCAGCGATCCCCCGGGCTAGAAAAACGACGGAGCTCGGAGGGCGGGCAGCGGGCTCACCTGGCAGATCGCGCGCACCGGTGGGATCTGGGCGCGCGGCGGCGACACCCCGGGGGACTTAACGGCCGGATCGGGAGGCGGAGCTACAGGAAACCCAAGGCGGACGGGGTGGCAGGCAACGACGGTGGTGAAGTGGCTGGCGATAGGAGGCAGGGGGGAGGAGGCAGGAGGAGGGTGGGGTGGGGTGGGGTGGGGCCTTAAAAGCGGGGGCCGTTTCGCCGCGTGGACCGCGCGTCGTTCCGTCCTGCACACGCTGCTCTGCAGTCTTCTCTCCTCCGCGCGGTGTGGCCCCCAACGTCGGCGACGGCTGGTGCCCGGTGTGCCGGCGAAGATCGGGGGAGTCCCGGTCCACGTACCGCCGCGGTTGCGTGGCGTGCGGTAGGTAGGTGGGATGCGTGGAAAGAGCCTGCCGGGTGGCTAGCTAGCGACGAGAACCTCGCCGTCGTGCTGCCCGGATCTGGATGCCGCGGCACGGCCGCAGTATGGCACTACTATGGTTTGCTTCCTACGTCCACAATAATATATGGAAACATTTGATGATTTACTGTTATTAAAAAATAAATTTGATTTTTTTGCTATTTTAGCTTATTTGCATAAATTCATATTCACATATAACAAATAATTAAATAATATAAATGAGAGTTATGTGCTAGAAAAACGAGAGCATGTTTTAGGCAAGATATAACTACAATTGGATAGAGGCGATTGTTGAAATAAATAGTAGTTTAAATTCTCTTATATTTTATAATGAAATTTAAATTATTTGATACTAGTAGTACGTACAATTTCAGGACTCTCACGTGCTAGGTTAATTTGACACGACGTGCTGGTCCAGGGAAAAGGAAAAAATACCAGAAATATTAATTTAATAATATGGTTTTGGAGAATTACAAGATTCTGGCTGCGTTGATTGCTTGGTTTAGATCTTCTTTGAACACGGGAATTGAACTGACTTCCATTTTGAAAATTTGTACAAGTTTTGAGTTTTATATATTCGGTGCTACTCAGGTACGTATCGACACGAGATACGCGATACATGATCAAACTGGTTAGCGTTAACTATAATCGTCAGCTGATGGTTAGTCTTCGAAATCACTTGCTTTGAACGGAAGATCGGATCGTACGATATTTCTCCGTTACTCTTCTGAACCTTTTGAGAACGTGGAGACAGATCAACCCCCAATATTTTCAGTCTCCTTTTCTAGATTTCCGCTGTGCTTACTGCTTAGCTTCACGCGCAGTGCAACCGTACAAGAACTGGTTCTGACAAAATTGGGAACAATCCTAGAAAGAAGCTACAGGAGACCAAACAACTGTGAACTGTCAGCACGACAGCCGCTGCTGCTTCTGTTTGTTTCTTGGACAAGTCCCAGGCCACATTCGCTAGTAGCCTTTTTTTATGGGGTTGCTAAGGGCCTGTTTGGTTCCTTTAGGGACTAAACTAAATTTAGTCCACTTTTTTTTTCAGGACTAAATTTTAGTCCCTCCCTGTTTGGTTCAGGACTAAACTTTAGTCCCTACCTCATAAAAGCAGTTACATAATGTCTAAAATACCCTTCCTCAATGCCAACTGCTGCTACCCTTTCTCCCGCCATTATTTCTCGCTGGGATTTCTGCTTCTGGCTGTAAACGCAGCACAACAGTAGCAAATTTCTCGCTGGCCAAAACAACAGCACACACAGCACACACAACAGACGCAGCCACGCCGCCGCAGGTAAAAGAAGGCAAGGTAAAACACGGAGCTCTGTTCCTCTGTTGCTTTATTTTTCCTGTGCTTATAGTCCTCAACGTGGCCAAACATAGCACACACAACAAACTTCATTGCACACATACAACAGTAGCAAATTTGCAAGGAATACACAAATCTCATTATTACAAAACATATGAGCTACATCATATTAAACAAGCCATCTGCTATCCAATCCCGAAACTGATTCATATTATGATCTTCGTCTCCGTGTTGGATATTACCTACATTTCCTTGAGATGATGATGTTTGTAATGATGCAAAATAATTCTCATCATCTTCTGCATTATCAAAATGCTCATCCCTCATAGCAGAACCTCTAATGAAATTATGAAGTGCCATGCATGCGATAATTATTTGGCTTTGCTTTGCCATCGAATAACTCGGTAAGTCACGCAAAATCCGCCATTTCATCTTCAAAACTCCAAAAGACCGCTCAATGACATTTCGAAGTGATGAATGTGCATAATTAAAAAGCTCCTTTTTACCTCTTGGAATTGGTCCTTGTCGAAATTCCGGGAGATGATATTTTGTACCCTTGTACGGTGAAAGATAACCCGGTCGGTTTGGGTACCCAGAGTCGACAAGATAAAATTTCCCTGCATATTCATATATCTTATATTACAAACATGAAAGATTACAGAGACATAGAAAATAGAATAGTGCAATACCTGGAGGTGGATGTGTATGTGTTCAACAGCAATTTCACAGAATATGTATGTGTTCTCTTCGTTCCAATTTGCCTTGTCATAACGGTTCTATTACACAAAAAATACACCAAGTTCATAGCATATATAAGCAGTTTAAACTAGACAATTACATTCAAGTGAAAGATAAACCAAGTGAAAGATAAACTAGACAATTACAGTTTAAACTTGTTTTAATAATGCTGTTTGTGTGGTTCATCTCACTCTGTCACTAGTTTGTAAAGTGTACAATCCATATCAATCTAAGCGGCCAACCCAGAGCAAAGATGCTATATAAACTACACAATTATCATCAAGTCAAACAAATAAGCAAGTTCACAGGAAATTACCATCTGGGAGCTGTTGTCAGCTTCATCCTCGACGTCATCTTGAATGACAATATCCTCTGCAGTGTGGTTAGGCGTCGTTCTCCCACGGCCTCTACTTCCCAACCCAGTGGCGGAGACTTGTGGCGGGCTGCCAATGTGGACGCCAGGAGCATTAACCCTGGGTTGAGAGCTGGATCCCGCTCCATTGTTGACTGCCCTGCTGCGGGAACCACGCATAGCTAATGATCTTCCACGACCGGATCCTGCTCCGGTGTTGATCGGTCGAGGAGGCTGAAATGCGGCGATTCTGCCGCCATCGCCGCTCGGTCCAAGATGAGGAACCCCTTGCTGGAGGTAACTCGAGTACGAATCGACAAAGGGGAAACCCTCACCATGGGAGTTCAGATCTAGGGTCTCCATGTGCACCCTCCGGTCTGGGAAGCTGCGCGAGCCAAGAGCGGCCTGGGAGGGGAGAGCCATGTCGACGTCGGTGGCGTTGGCAGCAGCAGTAGGAAACGACGTCACCGGCGACGAAGAAGAAAAATAGTCCCGGTATTCCTCACTCCCGTGTCCGGCCATGGTGGATCTGGCTCCGGTACGTGCTCGGACGCGAGGACGGGGAGAGGGAAGGACTGGTGCTGGCGGCGACGCGAAGATGAGGAATGGATCGGGAGTTCACGCCGACGGACGCGAGGAGGGGGGAGAGGGGAGGAGCGGTGGTGGCGGCGGCTCCGAGTTTGTGTGCCGGCGAGGACAGCAGGGAAGAAGACCAGGAGTTCACGCCGGCGGACGCGAGGAGGGGGGAGAGGGGAGGAGCGGTGGTGGCGGCGGCGCAGGAGCTGGCGGTGAAGACGAAAGGGGGAAGATGATTCTGGATCGGGAGTTGAGAGACAGAGAGAGAGAGAGCGGCGGGGGCATACACTGTAAAGTCCAACTTTAGTCCCACTTTAGCAAGTTTTTTGGGACTAAAGGCTAAACTTTAGTCACTAAAGTTTAGTCCCACTTTAGTCCCCTTGTTTGGCAATTTAGGGACTAAAAGGGACTAAACTTTAGTCCCTAAAGTTTAGCAAGGTGGAACCAAACACCCCCTAAGCCGTACGTACGACCTGATTTAATTGATCAAATCAAGTAGCAGCAGCAGCTCAACGTTGAGTATTCCAGTAGTGATGTCAGCTAGATGCGCCATACAACACCAGAGCTCAACCTTAAAAAATGTACTGATGTTTTTGCAGACAGGAAATCACAGCAATTAGTTTATTTTCTGTAGAATCTGAGAAAAATCCTGTCTTCCAAATAGAATGATTAAGGTTGGAACATACGACAAAGGAATGACTGTTTGGCGGGTCTTTAAAAACATAGAAATCTTACAGCATTTTCGTAGTTTTATTTCAAATCCTTCAGAAAATCGTTTTAATTTTTCGTAGTTTTATTTTCGTAGTAAATAGAAGTATCACATAAATGGTTGAACATTTTATAGCAGCCATAACTCAACGAGTGACGAGGATCAACCGGAGTGTTCTCAGGGGGTTGGATCAGGTTGCTAAATTTTAGCCCGTGTCACATCGATCACTTCTGGGTTGATCAACTGCAAGGTAAATTCAAACATTCCATGGAATGCAAATAGAATGATGTGTGACTACAGAACATCCCATGCCCTATCGAGTCCTCGCCGCGCCATCGCCGCGAGGGAGGGGGAGAGGATGAGAGAGGCAGAGAGGAGAGAGGTGCCACGGGGAGGGGTAGCAGAGGCGGCGGCGGCATAAGGGGAAGGGGTAGCAGAGGCGGCGACGCGGCGCACGGGGAGGAGTAGCAGAGGCAGCGACCGGCGGCGCAAGAGGAGGGGTAGCAGAGGCGGCGGCTGGCGGAGCAAGCGGAGGGGTAGCAGAGGTGGCGATTGTTAGCACTATATAATTCCTGTAGAAGGCAATCCAGGAGCAAGGCCGCGGGCAGGTGATGGACACCGTCTCCGAGATCCAGGAGCGGCCGTGAGTATGCTAATTTGATTTCTTAAGTCATACATTTTATTTTTTGAATTTTTTGTTAGAATTAGTATAGTTTTCAAAAGTAATTTGTATATTACAGTCGTGTACAATTCCTTGATAAAAATTTTCCCAGATCAAGAGGAAGCTCTCGAAATTGATTTTTCTAGGATTTTTTTATGTTCTAAAGGGAATCAAATCTTCTGCGATTTGCATTAACATGAGTATTTTGCTTCTGTTCTGTTTTGTTGTAGTGACATTTGAGTATTCCAGTAGTGATGTCAGCTAGATGAGCCATTCAACAACAGAGCCCAACCTTAAAAAATGTACTGATGTTTTTGCAGACAGGAAATCACAGCAATTAGTTTATTTTCTGTAGAATCTGAGAAAAATCCTGCCTTCCAAATAGATGATTAAGGTTGGAACATACGACAAAGGAATGACTATTTGGCGGGTCTTTTAAAACATAGAAATCTTACAGCATTTTCGTAGTTTTATTTCAAATCCTTCAGAAAATCGTTTTAATTTTTCGTAGTTTTATTTTCGTAGTAAATAGAAGTATCACATAAATGGTTGAACATTTTATAGCATCCATAACTCAACGAGTGACGAGGATCAACAGGAGTGTTCTCAGGGGGTTGGATCAGGTTGCTAAATTTTAGCCCGTGTCACATCGATCACTTTTGGGTTGATCAACTGCAAGGTAAATTCAAACATCCCATGGAATGCAAATAGAATGATGTGTGACTACAGAATATCCATTTTACCTCTTTCACATTCTCAGCGAGTTCCAACATGGTAAATTCACCTGCAACACAACAAATTATGGCCAGTTAGTGATACGGAGATGAAAATCCATTTCATTGCCACAGGAATGCTAGTATAAAAGTACAAATAAATCACGGATTACCACATGGAGAAGAAAACCAAAGAACACATTTTTTACCTGGGTTTCCCAAATTAATTGGTCCAGTGTTGTCCCCGTTCATCAGCTTAATAAGACCATCAACCTGCATTGAAATGGTACCGTTGATGATGTGATGCAGTCAATGTGATACATTAGAGTTTCAACCAGATATTTAATGAAAAAGGGATGACAAACCATGTCAGCGACATAGCAGAAGCTCCTAGTCTGTGTTCTTGGCTTTTGTACAGTCTGGGCCTCACCACTGCAAAATTTTGTATGACCAAATAAGTTCAGAAAATATCTGATTACAGTCTGATAAAACTTTAAAAGAAGTTCAGCAAGCATTACCGTACAACCTGAGCAATGAAGTTACTAACAACACGCCCATTGTCGATGTTCATCCTAGGTCCATAGGTGTTAAAAATCCTGGCAATCCGGATCTCTACAGAAATAGACCAGAAATATAAATTAAGGAGGATCAAAATCCAGGGCATCACAAAACAAAAGGGTTTTCTATGAATTAATAGTGAAATTTGAGTATATATAAAATTATTACCAATGCCATGCTGTCTGTGGTAGTCAAACGTCAGCGTCTCTGCTACACGCTTACCCTCATCGTAGCAGCTCCTGACTCCTGATAAAGAAAATCAATTCAAGATCAGAAGAGCATATGAGGTTAGATTAAGAAATGAAAGGACAAATGTAGTGAATTTGTTAGAGAACATATATACCAATTGGGTAACATTTCCCCAGTAGGCCTCAGTTTGAGGGTGCTCAAGGGGATCACCGTAAACTTCAGAGGTTGAAGTCAACAAAATCCTGCAATGCAACATAAAAACATTCATCCATTATGTTGTTCTCATGAGATGCATAGGAAGAATCAATCAGAACAAAAGAATACTGACCTAGCTCCAACTCTCTTTGCAAGCCCAAGCATGTTCAGGGTTCCAATAACATTTGTCTTGATGGTCTGTACATGATTTTGCATTCATTTGAACATAAGGACATAACAGGAATAAGAATGGTAACTTAACTGCTAAGAATAATCTAAGCAAGATAAACTCGAATGAAATGGCATGCCAGTATTTGAAACGGTTGGACTAACAATAGTTTATAATATCGCAAAAGCAGACTTTACCTTGACAGGGTTGTGCTTGTAGAAGATTGGTGAAGTAGGGCAAGCAAGGTGATAGATTTGATCAACCTCCACAAGCAGGGGTTGTGTGACATCTGCAATGAAGGAAAATGTAGTTACAGTGTTTATCTTTCACAAAAATATAACATTGAAAATGATAAGAGTGAAGTGATGACAGCAGTAGCGGAGCCAGAAATTTTACGAAACTTGGGCGAGCTTCTAAGTCTAAAAATTTATGCCATGTCAAAATCTTTATAAACAATTCTGTAAAATATTTTTTAATTGAGTAAATAATTATTAATTTTTTTAACTCGGTATCAATGCACTAAATAATACGATAAGTTTTGAATTTAAAAATAATTTAATATAAATAATTTAAACACCAATATAAATAATAATTTTTGTTCGTGCGGAAAAAATGTTAATTCACAGCCTTTTCAAGTCAAGGAAAATCACAATAAAAAATAAAAATTACTAGGCCACCGGTGGGAATCAAACTAGAGACCTCACGGTTGAGCAGCAACGTGGCACCTTAACCGTTGAGCTAAGGAGTACATTGTCTTCAACAATGCTATGTAGGACCTTTTTTGTTGGCATGGAGCCCTTGGAGGTGGATCCGCCCTTGGATGACAGGAAGTTTACGGTCCAAATACATTAGAGAAACAAAATGAGTACAGAGTATAACATCTATTGGCATGCTCTTATGGTTAGGCCAAACAACGTTTCTCAAGTCATAATATAAAGGGCCAAATTTTTCTATGCCATTATAATTTTTCCAGTTTTGAAATATGACATCGGTGTGTCACTGACATATGGGACCTACCACAGTCACTGACAGTGGCATTTTTCAAATTACAGAAAATTGTAATGGCACGTTTCAAAATTTCCCTAATATAAAAATGAATGAATACAATATTATAAGTTATGGATGGAAAGTCATATAGTCATATAGCTCATGCACCTTTATTTAATGATGGATGGATTGCTTTGCTTGGCTGAACTGCTGCACACATGTCCAGCAGCCTGGTGTATGAGCTAGTGCCACACTGGAGTAAAAGGTGAAGTTAAGGCACGCGATTAATATTAACCCCTTTGTTAAGCTACGAAATCGAGAAATTATATTGAGAGCTTTGGGCTTCGGTTGGTCGTCGCATGCACGTAGAGAAAAGATCACTTGGAAAGTTTACTACTGGAGCTGGGCTGGTTAACGGGCCTTACGTACGGTCATTAGCAGTAGCATTGAGACAGGATCATATCAAAACTAGTGCTGATTGCTGAATGGCCTCTTGCACTCTTGCTAGTTCATGATGAGTTCATGATCAGTGATCGACTGCTGTTCTATATATATATCCTTGTTACAGTAAGCAAATAAAAGCTCACCGTCGTCGTCGACACTCGACAGGCATCAAATAATCAAATGGCACGTGTAAAATAGCAACTGAATTCAGAGCAGAATATCATACGGTTGCATTGGGTAATGGTTCCCTGCCTGCATGGGGCGAGATATTTGCAAACATAACACTCCTTTTAGTGGGCTTCGCAAAAACAGCACCCCAAGATTGGCAATTGCAAATATAGCATTATAATAGTATAGAGTTTGAACATTTGACATTGTCATCCATTAAACAGGTTTTTTCATGTGTTCTACCGGTTTTGCCCTTCCAGTTCTCCTCCCGCAAGCTGCCCCCAGCTTCTTCTCTCCCAGCTTCCCCCCACCCCTCGCCGGTGTCGCCGCCCCTCCGCCCTTGCGCCCTCCGCCCTCCGCCCTCCGCCCCCGCACCCGCCCTCCGCCCTCTGCCCCCGCACCCGCCCTCCGCTCTCCACCACACCGGCCGCGAGCTCGTCCTACCCAGCGTCGTTGGTTTAGGAGAAATTTGCACTGGAAGGGCAAAACCGGTAGAACACATGAAAAACCTGTTTAGTGAATGACAATGTCAAATGTTCAAACTCTATACTATTATAATGCTATATTTGCAATTGCCAACCTTAGGGTGCTGTTTTTGCGAAGCCCACTAAAGGGAGTGCCATGTGTGCAAATCCCTCGCATGGGGCAAGTTGCTTTTGTTTCGGACGTGACTTGCTCTTGGTCGTTCAGGCAATCAACCGGGCAACAGCTCGAGTCCCTTCTTCATTCAGAATATCCTACGTTCATGAGGAATTTTATCGTACTTGAAGATGATGAGGTATTAAATATGAGTCGTTGATCAAATTTATCTTAGGGCTAAGATTAAAGCAGTATCTTGTGTACCTTTCTGGACAGAAAATAGTACCTCTACTACTAGTGCAAGGTGAAAGAATAATTTTGAAATTTTGCAAGGAGGCTGGCAGGCCGGTGAGGCGGCGACACATCCGGCGAGGCCCAACGATAGGGCAACGACGCCGACCGTGTGTAGGGGCGAGCGGCACACGAGATATATTTGTAGGTGACGGGGAGACTAGGTGACGGGGAGACTGGCGGTGCAGTGGCACATTTGGTGGGGGTGGCAGGGTCAGGCCGTCGGTCGGGCGGAGGTCCTGCAGTCAGTGACGGTGACGGCTGGGCGCAGGCGCCGAGATGCGGACGGGATCTATAGACGATAGTGGGCGATGGGGGAGTGGCGGTGACCGGACACTCCATTTTTTCCAATTTATTTCCAATTATTTTTTTGCCAAATCTATGAGATTTAATTTAATATCTCTAGTAACTTGTAGTTGGTGATACCTAATGATAGTAAAAGCCCTCTACATTCATACGGTTGGGTAATGGTTCGTCACGACCAGCCTCTGCTCCGATGACGACGTGCATGCATACCTCGCAACACCATGTGTGTGGGTCTATATATATACACGGGAACACTATTCTACACCGATCAACCCAACCATACCCACCTCATCCAGCGTGCCCTTATACTCCACTCAATCCTGACCTCCCTTCCATATCGGCGTAGAATAGCATTCTACACCTGTAATGTAGAATAACATTTATATATATATAGACACACACAGGTGGAAGGACAAAGGCAAGAAATATTTTCAGGATTTTAAATATGGCCTAAGTCTCATCAGTTAGGTCGGCCCCTCCTGCGCCCTGCATGCGGCCGTCGTCGCTGCATGCACGTCTTCGTCAATGGCGAGCTAGCTAGCTACTTGGCTACGGTCTACGGATGCGTCGCCACCGAACTTAATTTGTAAGATCTGTGCGTACAATACACAAGTTGGGGACTGTACAGTTCGTCCCACCATCATCAACCGGTTCGTTCCCTTGCCACTATCTACACTACGTGACTCGATCGTGCCATTCCGCCCAACTAATCACGAAAAAAAAATCTCTAAGCTATGTATATATGTATATATGCATACATACATATACACACGTATATAGAGAGAGACGACGCAACGTCGTAGCTCCTACGACCAGCAGGGGACGGAGAGGGAACCGCATATATATCCGTATCTACAGAAGATTACAGACCGAGAACATGTTTTTTTTAAATAAATATTACAAAAAACCTTGATATATAAACTTTTTTAAAAAAAAGTGCACCAGCGAACGACCACGTAAAAATGGATCTAGTGTTGTCGGAAAAGATCAGCTCAGCATCAATGAGCCCTAGCTAGCGGTGTCAAAGGATATACCCCAGAGACTTTGCGCATAACGGTGACATATTGAGTGGAATAATTGAAAGAATTCAATTCATGTTAAAGGGACGTGAGTTAGCTGGTATTAAATTTCGTCAGAACTTCAATGTTAATTGTACTCAGTCATAACTCTAATGTTAAGCGTAGGATGACTAACCTTTTGAGAAATTTCTTATTCACATCCCAACATACCTCATGGCCTTCAAACAAGGTCGCGTCCATGTGGTCTATTTCAAAACAAAATTAACATAGGAAATTTCTCGTTCACATCTCGACACACTCAATGCCTTCTTCAAACAAGGTAGGCTCATGTGACCTATTTCAAAAAAAAAAAACATTGATTTCCGTGGTGTCTTTGTTGTAAAATAGATTTGGTTTAATTTCAGTCATTTTTAGATAATGGTTTGTGAGAATCTTATAACCAATAAAACATGTGGGACCTGTGTCATCCAAGTAGTTATGAAAGACTGCGAAAAATGAGAGAATTAACAGATTATTGTATTATAAATGTCAAATTCTCAGTCTATAATTTGACTGGACTTTTCATTCCGATGCGTTGTTTTTTATTTCCTTATTATATGTAGCTAGATTGAAATTTTTGTGGATAGATAAGAGTCAATGAGTCGTCGCAAGCAGCCAGCCAGCTAGCCCGCAGTATCTGCCAGAGATTGCAAGGGTATAGTAGCGTGCCTAATTAAGCGGCCAATCCGTGGATATGCTCTTAGAATCTTAATTAATCTCTATAAATGATTTATATCCTTCTTTCAAATTATGAAATTCAATAACTATAGATTTTTTTTAAAAAAAATGCATGGTCACTGGTATCTAGAATTCAAATTCTAATCAAGTAGATATATATATATATATATATTACTAGCTGGTTTTTAAATTTTTAAAGATTTAGGGTAATGGTTTAGAGTAATTGTAACATCTGAAAAATACACAGTATCAATAGCTTTGCCCACAGTCTCAAACTACTATCGTCAACATCAGCCATTGTATGCATGCATGTATCCAATTAAAGAGTCAAAAAAAGGCTGCAATCACGTCTGTTCCTCATCCAATCCTCTTCTTTATAAGCTACAACCATCGCCCCGACTGAACTCAAGCCACACAAGTACATTTCTAATAACTAGTGTAACGAACGCATAGCAGTGAGCTAGAGTCTGAGAGAGATCGGCGCCAATAATGGCATTCAACGACACCCGAGCTTGCCGTTGCTTGGCACTTGTTGTTGTTGTTTCCTTGGCCTTGCTCCCACTGGGCATGGCCATGGACCCAATTGGTAGCTACTGCACCGGGACTAGCTTCGCCGGCAACAAGAAGGTCGTGGCCAGCATCAACTCCGTCGTCACTGACGTCGCGACCAAGGGCTCCACCAGTGGCTTCGCCACGTCCTCCGCCGGAAATGACAAGAACGTCATCTACGGCCTCGCGCAATGCCGCGGCGACGTCTCCGCCAGCGACTGCGCGGCCTGCCTCGCCAGCGCCGCCAACCAGATCCTCACCTGCAACTACCAATCCGACTCCAGGATATGGTATGCATATCCATGCTTAATTACTAATTAGACAGCCTGGTATCTGCACGCATGGCGATGACATCTGAAAGAAACGAACTTATATTACGTGTGTGCATGCATGCGTATGTACGTGCAGGTACGACTACTGCTTCATGCGGTACGAGAACGCCAACTTCGTCGGGCAGACTGACACGGACGCCGGGGTGATCCTGGTCAACGTGCAGTCGATGGACAACGCAAAGGCGTTCCTGAAGGCGGTGGGGAAGGCGATGGATAAGGCGACGGCGCAGGCGGCGGCGGCGGGAAGCGGCGGGCTGGGCAGGACGAAGGACCAGTACACGCCGTTCGTGAGCATCTACGGGCTGGCGCAGTGCACGCGGGACCTGTCGCCGCTGGCGTGCGCGCAGTGCCTGTCGACGGCGGTGTCGAGGTTCGGCCAGTACTGCGGAGCCGCGCAGGGGTGCCAGATCAACTACAGCAGCTGCAGGGTGCGCTACGAGATCTACCCCTTCTTCTTCCCGCTCGCCGGTGGCGCCCGCGCCGCCACCACCGACATGACTAAGTACACCAAGATCGTCGTGCACCACTAAGCGTACAAGCTGCACGTACTGACGTGCGATCGATGTGCATGCATGCATGCATACCCGCATGTGTATACACGTCGTATATAAAGTATTGTACGCGTGTGTGTGTGTGCGCGCGTGTTTTCTCTCCGGAAAAACAAGTGTGTTAACGTCTCAGCATGCCAGTGGATGAATAATATAAGGCTATAAGGTGTAGCCTTAGCATGCTGTAACTGGGAATAAAGATGTGTGTACTAACAAAGCAATGTACGCACGCACGTTCGTGTGGAGTAATAATATTAAAATGATTTACACATTCCGTGCTACAAAATAATCATGTGCACTGGCTGGTGATGGATCGAATGGATGTTAGAAAAACGATCATCTTAGGCGAAGAACACAAGCTCTTGCGTATATATAGTACGTGCATGATACTATATATTGTTGTTGTAGGCTTGTAGCTAGCTCCGAAACAAGAATAATAAACATGTCTATTTTCCACGATTTGATATTGTTCTAAAAAATACAACGCCTCATATAGAATTCATTAATTCGGTGTACGTCTTAGTTTTCTGCATAAATATATAGCTAGCTATATGTATTATACTATACTCATCTATTCAATTTAATCTGCTAGACTAGATAACTCAACGTACAGCTTGCGAGAAAATATGAACCCCACAAAATTTGACCGGATTTCCGTGAAACTTCGGGTCATTTTAACTGGATAAAATCTTACACTCTACCCTGATATATATGTACGAATGCACGGTCAAATCTGAACAAACCACGCTTGGGTTATAGTTGTTAGTTTGGATGGGCTGGATATATCCGGCCTGTTAGGCAAAGCGTGCTCGCAACTAGCTGGTCCTGCTCGGCCCGACATGTGAAAAGACTTCTTTCAACATTACCTACTTATTTTATCCTCTGTTCTTAAATTTAAAAAATCATTTCTTTAATATATCTTATCTATCTTTTATACATCACTTCATAATAGTAGTAATATTTTATTATCAATAGAAAACACTTTGATCTTTTACACTTATCACTAATTTATCAATTTTATTTTAAAAAGTATTGGTAAGACGAGAGTAAACCATAAGATTTGAATGTTACCAAACTTTGGTAGGTTTTTGGCACTAGGGAATTTTTGGTAGGTAGAGCTGTCCTAAAAAAAGTAAAAACCTGTTTGCTCTGCTGCCAATCAGAGATAAGACTGTAAATATCTCCATTTCTACCGAGGAATCTTACCAAAATATTGATAAGACCGAGCTATGCGAGGTGATGTTCTGGAGACGTCGCGCGCCCGAAGCCCCGAAGCCTCCACAAGCTTGCGCCTCTCTGCCGGGTTTGGGCCGAGCCAAAACCGCCTCCGGCTATTCGCGCCGCCCGCATCCCGCGCCCGCGAGAACATTCGCGAACGCCGCGCCGCTCTCCTCTCCTATATAGCCGCTCGCCGCCTCTCCCCCGCTTCCCACCAGCTCAGCTCAGATCGCACGAAGCGAAACCATTTCACCAAAGCAAAGCAAAGGGCACAGCTCCATCGTCGAGAGAGCGCTAGGTTTTGTGTGTTTTGTCGTCCTCCGTGGTTTGATCGATCGGAAGATGGCGGACAAGGTAGAGGGTCCGGCGATCGGCATCGACCTCGGCACGACCTACTCGTGCGTCGGCGTCTGGCAGCACGACAGGGTGGAGATCATCGCCAACGACCAGGGCAACCGCACCACGCCGTCGTACGTGGCGTTCACCGACACCGAGAGGCTCATCGGCGACGCCGCCAAGAATCAGGTCGCCATGAACCCCACCAACACTGTCTTTGGTACGTCTCCCTTCTCGTGCCAGCTTCACTGACACACAAGTACAGAGAAAAATCGATAAATTGCTACAGTTCATTTAAGCTCAGTAAACTTTATTAAATATTTTAATTATTTATCGTCGATTTTAATTACTTTTAATTCGTACCTATTTTAGCCTAGGAAAAACATTTAGATTGCTCAGTGGGATTAGCATGTACTTAGGCCGTAGTGGTTGCAACTTGCAACCTTGCTCATTTAGCTTGGATTTTTTAGCTAATGATCGTTTACTTCGGTTTGTAATGCCACCTAGATCGAATCAACCTTAGTATAAGATAATGAAATTGCGCACATGAGTAAACCGATTACTTCATTCAGGGGTCGAGATATGAAAAATCAGCTGCAAATTAGGCCGTAGTAGTTGCATATTTGGCTCTGTATACTCTGTTTTGGCGGCTGAGGATGAGGTTCCCCGATTTGAATTTGTAGTAGTATAATAATTCAACTCGATTTCATAAAATCGATGACTTTTCGTTATCAAAATTCCCAAAGCATGAACTTTCGTGGTCAGATTTGGTCAGTTGGATATTTGAAAAAAAAAACAGCTGCAGAAAGCTTAGTTTTTTATACTGTACTAAGAGTTCTGAGTTCTGACACGCTATGTTGTCCGGCAGATGCTAAGCGGCTCATCGGGCGGCGCTTCTCGGACCCGTCGGTGCAGGCGGACATGAAGATGTGGCCGTTCAAGGTGGTGCCCGGCCCCGGCGACAAGCCGATGATCGTAGTGACCTCCAAGGGAGAGGAGAAGAAGTTCTCGGCCGAGGAGATCTCCTCCATGGTGCTCATCAAGATGAAGGAGATCGCCGAGGCATTCCTCAGCACCACCATCAAGAACGCTGTCGTGACCGTCCCGGCCTACTTCAACGACTCCCAGCGCCAGGCCACCAAGGACGCCGGCGTCATCGCCGGACTCAACGTCATGCGCATCATCAACGAGCCCACCGCTGCCGCCATCGCCTACGGCCTCGACAAGAAGGCGGCCAGCACCGGTGAGAAGAACGTGCTCATCTTCGACCTCGGCGGCGGCACATTCGATGTGTCCATCCTTACCATCGAGGAGGGCATCTTTGAGGTCAAGGCCACCGCCGGTGACACCCACCTCGGAGGCGAGGACTTCGACAACCGGATGGTGAATCACTTTGTGCAGGAGTTCAAGAGGAAGCACAGGAAGGACATCAGCGGCAACCCGAGGGCGCTCCGGCGGCTGAGGACGGCGTGCGAGCGGGCAAAGAGGACGCTGTCTTCCACGGCCCAGACAACCATGGAGATCGACTCGCTCTTCGAGGGCATTGACTTCTACGCGACCATGACCCGCGCCCGCTTCGAGGAGCTCAACATGGACCTCTTCCGCCGGTGCATGGAGCCCGTCGAGAAGTGCCTCCGCGACGCCAAGATGGACAAGGCCCAGATCCACGACGTCGTGCTCGTCGGAGGCTCCACACGTATCCCCAAGGTGCAGCAGCTGCTGCAGGACTTGTTCAACGGGAAGGAGCTTTGCAAGAGCATCAACCCCGACGAGGCCGTGGCGTACGGCGCCGCCGTCCAGGCCGCCATCCTCAGCGGCGATGGCAACCAGAAGGTGCAGGACCTGCTCCTGCTGGACGTCACGCCGCTCTCGCTCGGGTTGGAGACGGCCGGAGGCGTCATGACCGTGCTGATCCCGAGGAATACCACCATTCCCACCAAGAAGGAGCAGGTCTTCTCCACCTATTCCGACAACCAGCCCGGCGTGCTCATCCAGGTGTACGAGGGTGAGAGGTCGAGGACCAGGGACAACAACCTGCTCGGTAAGTTCGAGCTCATTGGCATCCCGCCGGCGCCGAGGGGCGTGCCACAGATCAACGTCACCTTCGACATCGATGCGAACGGCATCCTGAACGTGTCGGCGGAGGACAAGACGACAGGGAAGAAGAACAAGATCACCATCACGAACGACAAGGGGCGACTGAGCAAGGAGGAGATCGAGCGCATGGTGCAGGAGGCCGAGAAGTACAAGGGCGAGGACGAGCAAGTGCGGCACAAGGTGGAGGCCCGCAACGCGCTGGAGAACTACGCGTACAACATGCGCAACACGGTGCGGGACGACAAGATCGCGTCGAAGCTGCCCGCCGACGACAAGAAGAAGATCGAGGACGCCATCGAGGGCGCCATCAAGTGGCTCGACGGCAACCAGCTCGCCGAGGCCGACGAGTTCGAGGACAAGATGAAGGAGCTCGAGAACATCTGCAACCCCATCATCTCCAAGATGTACCAGCAGGGCGGCGCCACCGGCATGGACGAAGACGTCCCCAACGGCGGCGCCGGTACAACAGGCGGTGGAAGCGGCGCAGGCCCCAAGATCGAGGAAGTGGACTAAACGACGGGATTGCAGATGTTGCAGACCTTGAACCAGAGGCAGTCATTCTGTTCTTCGTCTTTGCCTGTGTTACTGGAGTTTGATGCTATGTCTAATAACGTGGCGCTGACTGCTGAGTGATCAGTTGTTTCAGGTTGTTTTACCATATAGGTTTAGAGAAATAAACCACATCATATACTGCTGTGTACTAGTAGTTTTAGTGGATATGTTTCTTTGCTTTGAGAAATGTACTGTTCTTTCACACACCGGTGATAATTCTTCAGATCAAAGTCGAAGTCAGTATGATACGCTGTTGTTAATCGCTACCACCGGAATCAGATAAAAAGCAAAACATCCAGTCGATTTTCAGGGCCTGTGCATCTAAAAAATGCACGAATTTTTCACGGGTGGAAACAGCGGTGATAAGGCTATCCGTAGCGGTACATCGTTTCTAACTGAATAGCTTCTCTCAGTGAAAAGTTTAATTTTACTATTTTTTAGGCTAACCAGTGTAATTAAACGTAACTAGCTCTCATGAAATATCCTCTCTCATGAAACAATTTGATTTTTAGTGGGCGTTTCATTTCATCCGTCTTGAAAACAGATTAGCACAATGTCATGATAATGAAACTAATTACTTCTCTTTTCTTATTAATTAAATAACATATCAGTACTGAAAATATGACATGAAATACTTCATGGTGGATGAGGGGATTTGAGTTCAGACCGAGAATACTCCGCTCTCCGCTTCTGTAGTTGCAGTTTGCCGTGCTACTAAATACGGCCCATCGATTTTGCACAGGCGAGCCCTTCCATGGCCCTGGAGTTGGGCTTCGTTTAACAGTGGAGATTTTTTAAGAAATAATACATTTTCTTATTTAAAATTTTAAATCTAATAAGCGGATTTCAGAAACTACAAAACAGAAACCACGTGACCATATATATCGGAAATTAAATTTTAAATAAAAATATATTGTTTACCAAGTTACCATGGTTGATGCTTCCCTGATGCAAAACCATTGTCTAGTACTCGAGGTCTGCTTAGTAAACCTTTAAATTTAAAATGGATTTGTAGTTGTTGAGCTAAGGAAAGGTAGCTAATCAAATGACATAACTACTGCCGCAAAGCTAACGCAATAGCAGCAATTTACGGCGAGTTAATGGAATGACCAAATCAAACCGAGAATCTTTTCACAAGTTGGCAGGCAGAATTCCCATCGACTGATCCCCTCGTCCTTTTTCTCACGTGAGCATCACCAGACCGGACTTTTCTCCACTCCGGCCACGAGTTCGTTGTTCGTACACAAGGATAACCTCACCAAACTCACCACCCACACGCCTGCCTAACCGCGGCTTACCCGATTCAGACAGCAACCAAAAAGGCGGTATTTTTATTATTATAAACCATGCACCTACCCATCTGCAAAGTATAAATCGAAGCTCCGCGATCTGAAAACTCAGCTTATCAAATCCGGTAGCATCGTGTGCGCAGCTGCAGCTAAAAAAAAAAGGATTGCAAGTTGCGAGCCAAGAGCGTCCTTTGGGCTTATCGAAACGATGAGACGCAGATAAGGATCGGATTAAAAAGCGTATCTTGCATCGATCATGGGGCACAAGCACAACAAGATTCAAATCTGGAATAGTTTTGAAGCATAATAGGATTGGTAGAAATAATAAAAAAATGCTAGTTTTTTTTCATACGATGGCAGTGTTGTGCCATTAAATTCAACCAAAAAAAACAAATATCATACCAAATGTGACACCACGGTTGCAGGGAAGCACGAAAACGACGTGAACGATAGAAAACTAGTCAGAGAAACCCACGGTGGGCAGCTGTCTGGTTTAGCCATGAACTGGAGGTGAAATATCCAAACATTTGTCACTTTCACGCAAAGCATTGCAAATCGATGGGTCAGCTTTCACCCAGTTGTCAATGCACCAGGGTCTGCAATCTGCTTGTCTGAAACATGGCACACTAAAAATACTAATAATCAAATATATCCAAAGGGCATTTCTACATGCATATCGTAGCAAGGACGTATTTGAGCACAACATTCAAAGTGAAATTTCATGAGGTTGACCCAAATCACCATGCTGAATGATGGCAGATCAAAACTGAAGCATAAGAGACACTGACTGCTCAATAGACAACAGGAGTTCATCACTTCTATATTGGTATGGTACCTTCAATCAATTACAATTGCCTTCCAGTGGTTCCTGGAAGATGCTCCCAGATGCTAAAAAAAACCATTAATTCCAACTAAAACCTTGGCAAATCCTACAAGCACTGGTAGTTTCCATCAAATAAATGAGATGAAATTTCCAAGGCCCACAAGAACATGCGGCTCAGCTATCTATGGAATTGACCATAAATGCCTATACAGTCCTTCAGGAATCAGGAGTCAATTCTGTGGAACAATCGAACCGCTCGAGACAATGATGCACATAAGGAAGCACATCGGGCAGACAACAAACCTTGCATACAAAGAAAATTCTAATGAAAACAAAAGGTAATACATAAGGTATTCCCAAGCAAATATATTGAAACGAAGATCAGATTAATCCAGATATGTTCCTTGCAGTCTGTAGCACGTTCCTAAAAATGTTGCAAATGCCAACTAGTGGAATGCTTCAATCAATTGCGATCGTTTCCCTTTCCCATCACAATTAGCAAAACTAAGCTGTGATTTCTTGTATATGCCTCCAAATCATGTCCCCTTGCGAGCTGAGGGTTAGCAGAGAGCAAGACATCAGTCAACGACAGTTGACAATAATGAATTTCTAACTGCTACAAGAACATTTACCACACACCTTGAGCATGTTAAGACTGTCACCATGACGAGGGGGGTCTCATGGATACAGGAACTTCATGTTCTTCAGGACCAACATGGTATTTAGGGACAATAATCTCTAGGCCTGTTCCTGATTCGTCGCAATATGCTTCTAAAGTAGCATCTTCTGGGATCCGGGTAGGAAGTGCAATTTCCCGGATAAACTCTCCTGGTGGACAATGCTCAGGTGAAGGATCCACCAATTTGAAAGTCCGGTCATGTCTCTTCAAGAATGGCATCCGCCCAACACTAGTGCAAGATACTTTAACTATCCCATTTGTAAGTTTATTCTTCCATGAAACCTTCACCCTTTTTATATCAGCAAAGGGTAGGCTAATGATGATCAAATAGCCCTTGCTATCTTCATAAATTGTTTTTGCTGCAGTTACTGGCCCAGAAGCATGGCACATCACACCAGCAAAGTCATTGATCCATGACGGTTCAAAGGTGTGACTCGCGTCCATGTCCTGGACCTTGTCTGAATTTGAATTGCTGCAATCCTCTTCCATGGCAGTGGGGGAGGAATCCTTCCTGCGCTTGTTGCAAATATTTGGGACATCTAGAGAATCTCCAGAGCCATGATTCAATGGCTGTGTTGACAGGTTAAGGCCAGAACCATTCAGCAACTTCTTGGGGTGTCCATGTGAACTGCTCTTCGCCACAGCAGCAGTTGCTGGCCTCTCGAGCTCAAAATCTGTGCATGACAGATTCCTCCATGACTCATAATCACTTGCCTCGGCATCGATTGAGAAGTTAGCATCCCTTCCGGTGAGTTCCATCCACCTCTTCAAATCAGCCTCAGGCACACCAGCCAAGTTTGGTGCTCGAACGACCTTGATCCCGTGCAGGCACTGCGGGTTCGACAGGCCACGGTAGTGCTTGCGCTGCATACGGTGTGAGCGCACGAACCCTTTCTCTGCGCTGAACGGGAACTGAGGCTCCCCAAGGCGCGAATGTCCATTCATGAAACTCCTTAGCTGCATCTTCCCCAGGGCATTCTCAGGCCGCTCCTTAAACACCCACATATACATGTTCTCCATGTCGTGCTGCACTAGGAAAGCATCCAGTGTAGCATTATTACCGTTCCCACCAGCAGTGGGGGCCTTTGCCTTGCTGCCCTTGTCAGCCGATGTGACCGGCCTGAAGTAGTGGGTGAAGAAGAACCACGCGCCCCAGATAGTATCGTTCCTCTTCACGCACTTGCGGGCGGCGCTGGAACTGGAGCCCTTTGGGTGTGATACGGCGACCGTAGTGGTCGCGGCTGCGGGGGCGGGGGCCACGCCGGTGGTAGCAGGCGAGTCCGAGTCGCAGAGCTGCGGGCCGCTGGGGCCGACATCTAGCATGTCGGCGTTGCAGTCGTGGAGGACGCTGGGCTGCAGAGCCGGAGGGGGAGGGGAGGGGTCGGCGGCGAGCGGGAGGTTGATGTCAGGGGGGACGGCAGCCGCGGCATGGAGGCAGCGGCGGAAGGGCCCCGGCGGAGGGAGGAAGAGGTCGAAATCGTCGTGGGAGGCGGTGTCCATGGAGAGGAAGGTTGAGGGCCCCTGGTACGGGTGGTGGGCCGTGGCGGTGTCCATGGAGAGCGCGGTGAGCAGAGACTCCCCCATGGACGCGTTGGCCGGCGGCGGCGGAGCAGTCCTCTTCCTGCCCTCGTCGCCCTCGTCGCCCGCCGGTTGCGCTTCGTCCGTCGCTGCGCTTCTGGCCAACTCGTCGGCGCTTCCGCCTCCACCGCCTCCTCACCGCGCGCTCCTCTCCCCCGAATCTCTCCACGAGCATCAGAGACCGGGCTTCACACCTCCCTCGCGTCCATCACACCGCCGGGATAGAGAGAAAAGCGAAATCTTTCCTCCTGCACGTCACACACAAACAAATCACATCAGTCTCCTCACCTAAATCACCAATCTAACAACACCAACCTCACAAAATCACCAAAGATCCAACCGAGCCCACGTACGTACGGCAAATCCAAGAACTCCGGAAATCCCGAATCAGAGAACCACCTCCACCCTTACATCCAGAGATGAACAGAACAACCAAAAACGTTATTACAGACGAAAAACGCTTCCTTTTCGGCAGCGAGCGTTGCAATCAATCAAAGATCACGTCGAGGCCCGTGTTCATGAGCAGCGGGTGGGGGAGGGAGGTGGGAAGGGGAAGACGGTAACGGAGCAAGGGGGAGTTAAAGACAGGCGACGGTGGGCGCAGGCGCCCTCCCCCAGAAGCGCCCTGGACGAGCGGGGTGGGGTGGGGGGCCGTTACTAGACGGTGACGGCTGCGCGTGGATTTGCTCGGCCCGGAACGCCGGTGACGGCAGCGGCACGGACGCGGCTGCCCTGCCGGTAAATCTGCCGCACGGAGACGGTGGTGGATTGGTGGCGGCGTGGCCGCGCGCGGCAGATGGATGAGGGGATCTCCCCCACTGCAACTTTCCCCTTTTCGTTTTCTTTTCTCATCTCCTTCGTTTAATTTCTTGCCTCCAGGTTTCTTTGGAAGTTGGTGATAAAAATAACATGGGATTATGTTATGCATGGGCAGCAGCAAAGAATTGTTTTTTGAGGCAAAAAAATAGTATATCTGTGTCCACGACAACTGTCTGCATCGCTGGGTACATTAGGGTTACTGAGTAGCATATAATATTGCTGTTTTTAGAATTGGAAGTACAATAAGTACTCTCTTGCGTGTATGCAATACACAATTAAGATCGAATACCCGTACAAAGTAGTAGTACGTGAACTTGTTGGGCATGGGGGCAGTTTTGACCAGAATTCCGTGACCTTCCCCTTCGTGGATTTGCAAACTGCAAGTGGCATTATGAAATGGAGGATATGAATATTCAGCATTGCAGCTTTCCTGCACCGCACGATAAAAGTCGTTAGCTTATGCTACCAGTTGTGTGTAGCATATCGTTTACCACTGGTGGAAAGTGGAAACATGCCGCCTACACAGGATTCACCGTGTCTCCTCGGGTCGGCCCGCCGGGCGCGTTGCGTAAAATGGCCAGGAGCCCCAGGTGACGCGCTGCCAACAGCCCGCCCCCCCGTCGCGACGTCGGCGTCACGTGGATGTATCATGTACCCGTGATACACCGTGCGCCTTATCGGTGTCACGCTCTAAGCCGCGGAAAGTTGGAACGAAACGCGCGGCCGTCCCGTCGCGAAATCCGTATCGTGTGGGCCGTGCGCGTGCAGGTGCAGCGACGTTTCTCCCTGCAGGCGGGGGATTTCTCGCGTGATCCTGCATGCGACCGACCGGGTTAGGTTGGGTTGGCGTGACTGCGTGAGCGAGAAGACGCGCCGCGTTATTTTCTTCTTACTGTTGTTTATGCCGAGCCGAGATAAGATTGGTTAGTACAGTTTTTGTTACCATCTTACCATCTAATGATTATTAGTAACCGTCGATTGATAGCGGGAGGAGGTGCTACTGTACTTGATATGTCAGCTTTGTATTTAGGATCAAGGAGAGAGAAAAGCAACGACGGCACGTTTGGTTTTTGCAATAGGTCAGTCTAATTATGTATGCGCAAAGACATTAATGTTTGGTCGTGACTATAAAAGCAAGATAGGTTCTAACGAACGACGCAAACAGTGTGCTTGTGTCTGGCCCTGGCCCGCACGGAACCGCATTTATTTTCGTTTTTGCTTGACCTGGCTGATGGGAACAAAAATTTCGCGCACGTCGGTTGTATCGTACGGGCCAACCACCGTCACGTAGGAAAATTTTGAATAAAACACCCGTTTATACTAGATAAATTTTGAATAGAAAAAAATCCCAATTTCCATGGGACTGAGAGTAGAACCTTTTTACATGTGCTCATTGGTTCATACTGAAGAGATAAGAACTTGCATTAAAAAAATTAAAAGATACTCTCTCCAGTACAAAAAATAAGTCGTTTTAGGTTTGTATAAGAGTTTGCTAAAACAAGTCGTTTTGCATTTTATTATGCATTTTGGAGAACTATACCCTTCAAATAGTAATACTTCTTTCTTGTTTTTCGTGTTATGTTTACTCATGCATTATATTTAATAGGAACAAACATAAAAATACATATTAATTAATTGTTCCCTGATATGTGAAATCATGTCAAAAACAACTTGTTTTTTTTACCGGAGGAAGGGAGTATGTATGTAGGAAATGTGTACATGTAGTACTTGTACTGTGGTAACGGTCTAACTGCTCGTCAAATAGGAAACGACTTGTACTCTAACTTTATTATTAACGTATAATAAATCCGATACCATTGAACTCCACGTATTATATCATGGTACAAAGAATGGCAGAGAATGCCATTGCCGTGATATGTGGCTAGAGTTTGAAAGATAAAAGGTCGGATCAGGTTGCTGACGCCGCGCGCCGAAGATACCGACGCCGAGGCGAGGCTCCGTGTGCACTGTGCCTGTGATATGAGGTGGGCAAGGTGGCCAGTGGCGTGATCAAGATGGAAGCCCGGGAAATGGCTACTTGGCTTTGGCCTTTGGCTACGCATGTGTGTCTACACACACACAAAAAAAAAATTATAGGTTTATTTTTTGTTGTATAAATCAGGGGCACGGATGCTGCCTGTCTAGACACAGCCGGGCGGAGGAGAATATTAATTGCGAGACCCGAATGCCGGGGCGGGGGAGCTGCCTTGAGAGGGACACGGGGCTCGTTGGCCACCGTTCGTTCTCAAGGCTGGACGGCTGAGATCGCACGTAGGCACGTGTCCACGTGGGGTTTGGTTTTTCGTCCCTTTCAGCCGAATTCCGCCGTGTCGACCATGTCCGGACTTGTACATTTTCAGCGGTTTGGGGGATAAGGCTCATCTACGGGTCGATTTTTAATCCAAAATTGTCACATCCTAGGTACTTGTCAATTATGTCTCCGGTTTTTAGTTAAGTTGGCTAGATTAGTATTACTTGGTTAACCGAAATATATTAAATGCATACATATTAACAGAAAAATACATTAAAAAATAAGTTTTGGAATACTTTTTTAAAAGAAATAATAAAGTGTGGAGATTAGGGGGAGGGCCATCTCGGCCCAAAACGACCTAGCTGTGTAGACACGGCATGAGCAGCACAGATGGGCCGGTGGATCTGGTGGCCGACGGAGCGAGTGGGCCCGGCCCACCGCCGCGCGCGAGGAGGGGAACGGGAGCCGCGCGCCGCGCGCCCCGGCCTCGACGACAGCTTCGCGGGGGGAAGCAGCGACAGATGGATGCCTCGGCGCGGCGCGCGCTTGTCCGGACCGCCTCCTCCACTCCATATAACACCGACGGCGAGGCGAAGCGGGAGGGGGAGATCGGTGGTCAGCGCGGAGGAGGAGAGGAGAGGGATCGCCGGCGCGAGGGAAGAGGGGGTGGAGGAGGAGACGAGATCGGGGCGGCGGATTTGGGGGAGGAGCGGCGATGGATGAGGAGTACGACGTGATCGTGCTGGGGACGGGGCTCAAGGAGTGCATCCTCAGCGGCCTCCTCTCCGTCGATGGCCTCAAGGTGACCGATTCCATCTCCGATTTTGTTGATCGCTCGTTCTGATGGCAATGCATTCTACGGCATCAGTGGATCATGATAGACTGACAACCTGACAGTCTGGCATGAGATTCCTTGGGTTCACGTTTTGATTATTTTTTTTTACTGCGAGAAATTTTGTTTGGCTTTACGCATCAAAATGTGGCTGGAATGCTGGATATATCGCTGTTTTTCACGAACGCTATGCGAAGTTCAGAACATATTAGGATGCTATGCTTAAAAGCATGCAAAAATTGATTCGTTATCTAGGATGGCTTAACTAGGGAAGAGAATATCGTCTCTATGGATTTCCTAAAGGTAATATGAAAATAGCGTCCAAATCTCCTCAGAACTTCATTGTTAAGCGTGCTCAGGCGAGAGTAGTACCAGGATAATTGACCTCCTGGGAAGTTCTCGTTCACATTCCCGACACACCCATGGCCTTCAAACAAGGTCGAGCCCATGTGGCCTATTTCAAAAAAAAAAAATATGAAAATAGCGTCCGACTCAAATCGATTTAGCTTATTCTTTTATAGATCAGTCATCTGATCATTTATCTTCTGCACATTCCGAATAGATCAGTCATCTGATCATGAATCTTCTGCAGATTCTGAATGCCAATCGCTATCTCAAATTCAAATTATGAAAATGGAATGATATTACGAGTTGTCTGTACATTTTAGAGGCTAATCCGTGAGAAAGGTGCAATGTACGTTCTGAAATCATTCATTTTTCTCTTTCTTGTGTATATGCAGGTTCTTCACATGGACAGGAACGATTACTATGGAGGAGAATCTACATCTCTTAATCTGACTAAGGTGTGATACTGTAATTCTCAGATCAACATTTTCTGCTCTGTGCAATTAGCTTAAAACGAAGAACCACAAGCACCATGCTTTTCAATGTCGAAAATTCTGTTCATTTTTGAACAAATCTGAAGTTGTGCTCTCTAACATTTTTCTCCATTTGCATGGCATGTGTAGCTCTGGAAGAGATTCAAAGGCAACGAGAACACACCTGAAAATCTGGGTATCAGCAAGGAGTACAATGTTGACATGGTCCCCAAGGTCTGCCATCACTGGAGCCTTTCTATCTTCCCTGTATTTTTGCTAGTATGCAACTTGCTACAAATTATTTATCTGCAGTTCATGATGGCTAACGGTGCATTGGTCCGTGTACTTATCCACACGAGTGTGACAAAGTATCTGAACTTCAAGGCCGTCGATGGCAGCTTCGTGTACAACAATGGCAAGGTAGTGATCTGCTATTCATATATTATGAAACTATCAAACATAGTGTATATGATGAATTGCTGATTCACCTTTGTTTGTCTGGTGATGTGATAGATCCACAAAGTTCCGGCAACTGATGTTGAAGCCTTGAAATCTAACCTGATGGGCCTGTTTGAAAAGCGCCGTGCCAGGAAATTCTTCATATACGTGCAGGATTACGAAGAAGAGGATCCAAAGTCACATGAAGGCCTGGATCTGCACAAGGTCACGACAAGAGAAGTCATCTCGTAAGTTGCATAAGTAGTTGACTGTAAACAGATAGAAAGCCAGATTGTATTTTGCCAGCATTTTCTTATGCGGACTTTATGATGTTTGCTTGGACCAGCAAGTATGGACTGGAGGATGACACAGTCGATTTTATTGGGCATGCCTTGGCTCTTCACCGAGATGACAACTATCTGGATGAACCTGCCATTGATACCGTGAAAAGAATGAAGGTACGGTATATGTCCACCAACTAAAGATAACATTCTTGGAGTTTGCATATGTTTTGCTTACTCTCGAATAACAATGCATTGACCAATTCTCTATGCACCTCAACTATATTATATATATGGCAAATTTTACAGCGCCCAAAAAAACTATGAGTCGTCCAATTTCTAGAGGTAACAGGTCTTATAACTTTAAGTGTGGGGCCCACATGCAATGAAAACAATTTTTTCATGCATACAAAATATCTCTTTCCAGAAAGGATTTAGAAATTCCTTAATTTACTCCTTAATCGGCACAAACAGGTTAACAAAGTGATTTTGAAATTCCTAGTTTACTCCTTAATCGGCGCACACATGTAACCGGTTTTTTTTAAATTCCTTATTTTACTCCTGAATTTACGGCGCACACAGTCTCTTAAATTATTTTTTATTTTTATTTTTAAAATTTCAGAAATTTCGAAAATTTATTCAGAACTGTTCAATAATTCATTTTAAATTTTGGAAATTTGAATAATATAAATGTTTCATGCGTTTATCTACTTTTGTATTGAACCGTGCAATTTTTTTGTTATGTGCAGTAAGTGTTTTAAAATTTTCGGAAAAATTCAAAAAATTATTCAGAACTCTTCAATAATTGTTTTTAAAATTTAGAAATTTGAATAATGTAAATGTTTCGTGCACATGTTTATATACTTTTGTATTGAACCGTGTAATTTTTCTGTTATGTACAATAAGTGTATCATTTATTAGTCATAAGTGTATAATTTTGATTGAGGAGGAGATAGATACCGTGGCTAGGTAGGTGACCGGTTACAACCGGTTTATCATTTTTTAATTTTAATTATTTGTTTTAAATATTTGTAATCAACGGCCATGATTTTTTCAATGTTATTACCTCACACAGAGGTAATGGGGGGCTAGTGCTACAACTATACTTATGATCACGATCAGAGCTAGCCTGTTAGGTTTTGATCAAAAAGTATAGCGAAACCAAAAACTTGTCCGCAATTCCCTGCTTTGTTATTATGGAGTATGGACTTCATGAATCTAAGGATTAGAGGATGTAATGTGAATTGGATATAGTGTTAGGGCAACCACAATGCTTATGTCTTGGATAGAAATAAGGGTAGGACCCACTGTAGTTGGCAATAATTAGTGCTCAATTGTACAATGGTTAAAGACACTTGAGATAGAATAATCCCACTTGGATAAATTTCATTGTTTTACATGAGTAGAATATGTTAATTCTTTATTTTGTTATGATGCACCTTAAGCTTAAGGCTAACTTTTTGTGAATGCATCTTATGTCTACTTTCACAATGGCAAAAACACATTATTATAGTAGCATTAAATACTTAAGGTTACCTTTTTATCAACATTATGGTTGCCCTTATGATCCATCATCCATCTATGATTTGGATTGATTGATACGGAGAATTAATCCCACATCCTTTCCCAATATTTAAAAGGACCTCAGGTCCTATTTGTTTCAATTTAGGATTATAATAATCTAGTTCATACTAACAAAATTAGGTTGAGAACATGCACATTGTAATGACCTTCAAATTTCCATATGGTTTGATGCTGTTGTTTTAATTAATTGTTAGCTGTTCTTAACCTCGCGGCCACATAATCCCATAAGTTCAGTAGAAATTATTGGGTGTTCTTATGAATTATGATAATGTGATATTCCTGTGCTCTCCAAAATCCAGTTTTTTCTGGAATAAAATATGTATGATTCCACATGACAGATGACTGTATAAATGATATATATCATCAGCATATGTTGTTATGCTTAAGGGAGAATTAACATCTGATCCTAACACTTCTTCTGTTTCAATAGCTTTACGCAGAATCACTCGCACGCTTTCAAGGTGGATCACCTTATATATACCCTCTGTATGGGCTAGGAGAACTCCCTCAGGTATGCCCATATCAAATAATCTGGATTCTACACATGGCTTCAACTTCATTTCTGTTGAAATCCTGAATGTTGTAATAGGCATTTGCGCGTTTGAGTGCTGTTTATGGTGGCACATACATGCTAAACAAACCAGAATGCAAGGTAACTCAAGCATTTCAGACACTTCACAACTTCAGAATTCTCTGGTGCTACTTTCCAAATACCCAGATGAATGTGCTCAAACTTTGCAGTTGTTGGCAGGTTGAGTTTGATGAGAGTGGGAAAGCGTACGGTGTCACTTCTGAAGGGGAGACTGCGAAATGCAAGAAGGTTGTCTGTGACCCTTCTTACCTGCCTGACAAGGTATATATACCTTCCAGACTCATTTTGAATGCAATTTAGATTCAGTTTTATGGTAGCATATAAACTTAAATTTCTTTCAACAAATGAACAGGTGAAGAAGGTTGGAAAGGTGGCGCGTGCAATATGCATAATGAAGCATCCAATTCCTGACACCAAGGATTCTCACTCCGTGCAGATCATACTCCCAAAGAAACAGCTGAAGCGCAAATCAGACATGTAAGACCATCTTAATTAGACAAGGGTACTCATCTCTTTGCTTTGCTGAACGATAAGCATTACATCTATTGCTCCATTTCTTATCTAAAGCATAATACTAGCACGTCACATAAATATTTCGCTACAACTGACGGCACTTTGGTCCTACTTAATCTACACCATTGCCTCTTTCATTTTTCATTCCAGGTACGTGTTTTGTTGCTCATATGCTCACAATGTCGCACCGAAAGGGAAGTTCATCGCTTTTGTTTCAACAGAAGCAGAGACTGACAAGCCTGAGATCGAGCTGAAACCTGGGATCGATCTGCTTGGACCCATTGAGGAAACATTTTTTGACATCTATGACCGATACGAACCTGCTAATGCTCCCGAGGAGGACAATTGCTTCGTGACAAATGTAAGTTCAGAAAAGCAGCAATTTCTCTACTTGGCCACATTGCAGCAAGGCTGATGAGTACCTGCGTTTTGCAGAGTTACGATGCAACCACTCATTTTGAGACGACGGTGAAGGATGTGCTCCAATTGTACAGCAAGATCACCGGGAAGGTAATTACACGAAAAATATCACCAAGTGCAACATTGGAGCAGACTATCATTAGAGCAAGCATGCCTTCAGTTGAAAATTTTTGGACTAACAGTTTGCAATAATCTATGCAGGAGCTCAATCTTTCTGTGGATCTGAATGCCGCTAGCGCTGCTGAATCTGAAGCGGCCTGAATGATAGCCACTTCTTCCAATTCGTTTTATTCTTTCATAGATGGATATGTTAAATTAAACCCACTTCTTGCTATTGGAGTCCCACTTGACCTCACTGAAACAAAGTACGGTATCATGGATCTATATATACATAAATAATTATCTAATATTTTTTCCTCGTGAGACTGCACCCTACATTGTTCATCTCTGCTCATTCTGAACATATCGCATGCGAGTAAACATCTGCAGAGCATTGTCCCCGGAATAAAACTCAGCATGGAAGAGTTCATTGTCACCCGTGACAAAAGTCATCTAAATTAACGACATATGATGGGATGGTAAAAAAATCAAAGTTACTTCTTGGCAGTGACAAATAATTTCGTATGCTACTCATAATTCATCATATAATAATTATATGCTAAATAATATTAACTATCTAGGCCAGACAAAAGAATGATGTGGGTTCCAATTGTTGAAAGCAAAATTAGATCAAAGGCTAAAAACCTTTTATCTTGTGCCAGTTTCCTTTTAGACAATCCAAATAATTAATGATGTCTAAGCATATATTAACCTGTTCTGCTCGTTCAAAAACGTATAAACGCCTGTTTTTGTTCAGTTCAGTAATACTCCTTCCGAGTTCCGACACAGCGTCGATCAGTATTAGTTTGGTGTACGATGAGGAATGGAACAGGATGATTCAGAACTATTTCGTTCGCCAAAAAAATCAGTACCACATGATTCATTATCTACTGAGAATATTATGTTTCTGAAGATCGTTTGGTTTCACTTGATTCCACTCCATCTCTCGAACCAAACAACATTATCACCCATATCAAAAACTGAATAGTTCCGTTTCTCCTCGTACCGAGAACCACCTAATACATGCGGTGCAGTTAATTACAAGAGTACTAACAACGTTGTGATCCATGGAGGGATGTTTATTAGTGTAATATTGTTGACATTTTGCTTGTTAATTACTTCCCTATCACATGACGTTGATAGCTTAATAGCTATCAAGATTTCTAAAAAAATCCGCTGGCTCATCTTGATAGCGTATATCGCCTTGGTAGCTTTTAGCTTAATAGCTATCAAGATTTGTCTGCCTAGCTAGTAGTCTAGTAGCCATCAAGATTCCCTAAACCATCTACATCTCTTTATAGATGACTTTAGTTTACTCATAAAACATTGCAAGCTTAACAATATAAATAAGTTGTTGTTTATTTTTTTTTGACTATCTTGTTGTCTTGTTCTAAACGTTTTCTAAAATATGAGTTTATTGCACGTGTAGTACGATGAAAATATTGTATTACCTATAAACTTGCTTTATTTTGTATTTAATTAATAATACTATTGTTTGAGATAATCTATATTACTTTAAAAGAAATTTGTATTGGTAGTGAGTCCGTCACCACCACTATTTTTTCTCACACCAAACTAAAATTTTTCAATTTTAACTTCACTCAACTCTATTTATATAATATTTTTTAAATATTATAATTTTCCATTATAACGCACGAATACTCAACTAGTTTTTTAAATTTTGATAAAATGAAGATCAGATAAACTCAAGAAGCCTCCAAACGAGATTTTTCAACAACAAATCGACTTCTTGCAGGAGAGGCTGATTCTATATCTGCAGCAGAAGGTCACAACAGTTTAGTTAAACGGAAATTTATAAAAATATCATTATAATTTTTATAATTTGAAAAATATCACTCTGATAAAAATATAAACTAAATTTATCTCCCACTCCAATAATTCATCTCTCCGCTTCGTCTCCACTTGCACAACAACCGAGCCCTCCAAATATATATTTTTAGTTTAATTCTGTTGTCCTTTCTCTGTACGGCTCCGGCGAGCCGCCGCAAATGCCGGTGCTCTAACGGGTCCCTCGCCGTTCGGCGCTGGCGCGGGGGCGACGGCGGACATGAGGAAACAGCCGCCGCAGGCGCACCGGCTCAGGTGGCTCCATGCGCTGCTGCTGGCCCTCCCGCTCCTCTCGGTCCCCATCCTCTACACCGCGCTCGGGGCGGCGCGCCCGGCGCAGGTCCCGCCGACGCCGCGGCGTGGGGGGCGGCTACACCAGCCGCCGCCGAGGCTGGCGTACCTCGTATCGGGCGGCACTGGCGACGGTCCGCGGATCCGGCGGCTGCTACGGGCGCTGTACCATCCCTGGAACTGCTACCTCGTCAGGGTCGCCGGGGAGGAGGACCGCGTGGATCTCGAGGCGTTCGTGCGCGGCGAGGAGGCGCTCTGTCGGTACGGGAACGTGCGTGTCGTCGCGGCGGGGGAATGGGCCCCGGTCTCGCGGCGCGGTCCCACTGAACTTGCTGCAATGCTCCACGCTGCTTCCGTCCTGCTCCGGGAGTTTGACGGGTGGAGCTGGTTCATCAATCTCAGCGCTTCCGATTACCCACTCATGCCCCAGGATGGTAAGCTCTAGCTCCGTCGTAGATAGATGGATAATAGATTACCTCTAGAGTGTTTTCCCTTGCAGTTTAAATGCTTGTACGTTTCAGTTTAATGGAAGATCTGTTGCTCCTTCTCACCTAATTAACTAGGAATTTTTGCTCTTATGCCCCCACAAAGTTGAGTGGTGTTTACTTTTTTGTCACGTTGTGTGTTTGACAATTGAGCCCAGGAACCGCATGTCATATACTCATATGGGGCAAAATAACAAATTTCACCAACTTATGTGTGACATGAGAGCAAATCTCCCTTAACTATACACTCATGTCTGGTTGCCAGATACCATAGTGTGTCTTAATTATGCAATACGACAGAGTTTAGCTAGCCTAAAAATTATGGCCTTTTGTCCTTAAACTTTGTTCTATTTGTAGAGTATCATTTGATTCAACTAATGATATCAAGTGCTTCTTGTACGCAATGATGGCAAATCATTAATCAGTATCATATTTCAGTTTCATTTGTGGTATGTTTTGTTGCATCTTGCTGAACACTTGCTGAAATGATTGCAACAAAATTTTCTTGTTGAAGCACTTCAACATAGTATTTTGTGTAGAATATGTGCACTACTGTTCATTTAGGGCTTTGGGTTATGTAATTCTTGCAAATCCTTTCAACCGACTATATTGCTTGCATTAAACCATTGCAATCCCCCCTTGGTATAGTGAAGGTTCATAATTAAGGCCATATAGCCAAGTTCAGATTAGAGAGGAATAAAGAATGTAGTAAGCCCAAATCACTGTTTTGCTAGTTTCCCAAATTCTAATGGCACATAATGGAAACAAACAAAAATAACTTCTGAATTGTACTACTCTAATGGAAGTACAATAACAGAAGGATAAGCAACATGGCTTCAAATTCAGCCCTTTGTCGCCATATCTAACACTTCGGTGATTCACTCCTTTACATTGTCCACTCGCTGTCACACCTCCTCACTTCGCAATGACACTTAAAAGTGCTTCAAGTAAATCAGTGGATAAATAACATCATAAGGTGATAGATTGGCAGTTTGTATTGACAAATGACAACCATACCACCGCACCACACCACTTTCCAAGTACAAGTAACCTTGTCTGTTGCCCCCTTAGATTTCTCAATTCCTGGCAGCTTAGCTTGAATATCGAGTTATTCTGTTTTTGTCCATACACCTACTCTACAGCTTGTAATGTTTATAATTTTATATTATTGAAAATGGATGACCAAATGGTCGGGCCCTGACTGCCAGGGTGATATTCTGTCTCTTGTTTTCATGGCAACACAGCTAGGAACCATCCTACATTCTTTGTGTTGACAAAAAACCCACAAAACTCTGTACTTTGCAATCACATATGTGCATAGCCCTGGTTGCATTTAGATCTAGGAGGAATGGAGGATAGGCTTAGCCAATGTCTCTACCACTGTAGAGTGCCACCTAAATGATGATAATTATCATGCCACGTGAATGTTCCAAAAAAAAAGTATGCACACAACACGACTCCTTCCTTCAACCTTGCTTAAATGAATGTATTAGTCATGGAAAGTTGGAAACAACTAGCCTTAAACTATGCATTATCGCCTTTCTATGTTGAAGATTGTTGTATATGCTGCATCAGCTGTTATAAGTATATCAGTAAATTCCAATATATTAGTGCATTCCTAGTATGCCATTATTGGAGATGTTTCTGCAATTATGAGTTGGGTGTTGTACCTATGTGTTGATTGATAGCACATTATTCACTTATGGAAGCTGTACCATAATATAATCTCTAACTTTCAGAACTAATATTTATGTTCTTGTCCTGATAATTGACAGACATCCTTCACATCTTCTCATATCTTCCAAGAGATCTGAATTTTATTGAGCACACAAGCAATATTGGTTGGAAGGAGTAAGAGCTCTTTTTTGCTGTGTTTTTCTTAACCTCCTTAATCCTTATATATTCCATCATGATTCTTTGGTTGCATGTGCAGGTACCAAAGGGCAAGACCAATCATTGTAGATCCAGCTTTGCAGATCTCAAATAAAACTGAGGTTGTGACAACAAAGGAGAAAAGAAGCACACCTTCAGCTTTCAAAATATTTGTAGGTATTGTAACAACTTTCAAAATGTTTTCTACTTTGTAAGGTTTAAATATTATGTACTAATTATCCGTGACACTTTACTATGGTCTATCTGCCTTATTTTCAGAATATAATCTTTTACACAATACTGATATATTTCCATATATATTGTTATGGTGTATGACAGAAACACCATTTGCGCTTTTGCAGTATTAACTTGCCTCGTGTTGCACATTTTTTTATGCGCCTTATAGACAGTATATTATAGATGGCATTTCAATATGCATAGATGGTCATAAAATTACTGTCTGGAGATTGTCTAACTACTGTTACAGGCTTACAACAAGCTCATTCATGAATGGAAAATAGCTTTTGCATAACAATACTTTATGTTGGACAGATAAGTCGTAAAAGAAGTAATTATGCAAACCATTTATGAAATATGATCACACAGAAACTCAGATAAATTCTTCGACCAACTGAACAGGAAACAATACATTATGGTTGGCTGTTGAGACAAGCAGCATATGCTGAATCTACTAAAGAGGAAACATTGCTGATTTTCTCTTCTGCAGATATATCTTGGCTAGGACCTTATTTCCACTCCATATTTACTCACTTGCACACATCTATTATCTCAGTTGCATAATTGATATATATATATATATATATATATATATATACAAATGCTATTCTACACCACGGGTATAGAATAGTTATTCTACCGAGAAATCTACTACCGAGAAAAAAGTAGTACTCAATTACTATTTTATTGAGAAAATCTACTACTGAAAGTGGTTGGTGTAGAATAGTTATTCTACACACGTGGAGTAGAATAGCGCTCCCGTATGCGGGAGCGCTATTCTACACCACGTGTGTAGAATAGCTATCCTACACCGTAATACATTCAGTAGTAGATTTTTCAGTAAAACAACAATTGAGAACTACTTTTTTCTCGGTAGTAGATTTTTCGGTAGAATAGTTATTCTACACCCATGATGTAGAATAGCGTTTGTATATATATATATATATTGAATTCTTGATCATGAACAGTCAGTGACACTTTTGTTATTCTATAGAGTTGAGCTCTAACCTATAATGTTCTCCTGATGCAGGTTCTTCATGGGTGGTACTTAATCGATCATTCCTGGAGTTTTGCTTATTGGGATGGGACAACCTTCCTCGTACGCTACTCATGTATTTTGCCAACTTCTTGTCATCCTCGGAGAGTTACTTCCACACCGTGATCTGCAACTCAAAGTACTACCAGAACACCACTGTTAATAATGACCTCCGATTCATGGCATGGGATAACCCTCCTCGGACACACCCTGTTAACCTGACAACCGAGTATTTTGACGCAATCGCAGACAGTGGGGCCCCATTTGCACACTCCTTCACCAAGGACAATCCAGTCCTGGATATGATTGACACCAAACTGTTAGGGAGAGCGCCTGACCGCTTCACACCAGGGGGATGGTGCTTGGGTAGCTCGGTAAGTGACAAAGATCCATGCACCTTCTTCGGAAGGTCCTTTATTCTCAGGCCGATGAAAAGTTCGGCCAGGTTAGAGAAATTGTTGTTGAAACTTTTGGAACCTGATAACTTCAGGTGTAAACAGTGTATATAACATTCTTGCTGCATATAGCCAGCTCTAGAATTTTGATAGTGTTCAGAGGCAGAAGTGTGACCCGAGGTTGGTTCTGATTGTTGTGGCTGTAGCCTGTAGGCACACAGTGAGAGCGTGTCGTTGTACATTTGCAACTGGAAGCTCCAGTAAAGTGACTGAAGCCATACATGTACACAATACACAATGTTTCATCTCCTCCATGGATACGCAAAAGTCTATTTACAAACTTAAAACATCAATGGAGATATATGTAAGTTTTTTCCCGTACTCTTGATTGCCATAGAAAATTTGTGATACATTTCATTTTTGCATTTCACACAGCAGGCAGGCGTAAGGTGACCGCCTTCTCCGACAGAATCCTCATCAGTGAGTCACCCATTCGACCCTTCTGTTACAAACAAATAATCAAATACCAGAATTATCATTGACATTGTAATTAACTTCGTAGCTGCTAAATAGCAGTTAGATGTATCAATGGATGTCAGTTGGAAGGCACCCTTTTAATCCTTCCGACTGACACCCGCATCCATCTTGGGGTCGGCTTGGTTCGGAACAAAATGGGATATTGGGATCAGCTCGGTTCAGGACCAAGCTGAAAAGGAGAGACCGTGGATCGTATGAAGTGGGATCGAAATCAGTCAACCACAGAATTCAATGCAGTAATACAATTGATGGAGAAGGCAAAGACAATCACCAAAATGGCAGTATAGTGCAAAATTCACAAACTATTCTGCAAAATCCGCAAACTACCTTTAATAACATCAGAAGATCACAAGAAAACCATATTGATAATGTGCTGATATGACCTAGTCTGACATAAATATTATTTCAAATTTGGCCATTGCCTTACTACTCCATTTGATCAAAGCTCCTTCCAAGAAAATATCGTCTTCCAGACTCAAGAGTCAAGACAAGGCAACAAACATGATCAACAAATTATTTCATATCATTGGAACTATAAGCCCTTGTCTCGCCCAAGTCGCTGAAGATGGTAATTGATAGTCTTCGCTGCATTCTTTGGCTTCCCTTTCTGAGATCAAATCAGAAACAAGCATCAGAATTGGGAAGGATAGTGGCTTAATGCTCTTAGTAAATAATTCCAAGGGATGTAAAATAAATCAAATATTGATCCAGATCATGACCTGAGCCTGAGTACAAGCAACTAAGAGATCCTTCTGCCTGACACACTTGTCATCATTCTGCTTGTTCAAGGCCAAGCAGTTGAGGAAGGACACCATCTCCATCATGCAAGGCTTGACGACACCACCAAGCTTCTTTGGGTTTATGTACAACCCACCAGCCTTCCGACCCATTCTAGCACTTCACCTTCATAGTTCATATGTGATTGATATGTAATAGTAAGATTGGCCCCAATAGCAATAGTAAAAGAGCAAACAAACAGGGTAACAAAATGGAATGTTTGAAACAAAAACCAGGGGAAACAGTAGAACGTGGAAGATATAATTACTATAGTGTCTGTAAGTTGCAAAAGTTTTCTCCAAAAGAAACATACGACATATGATATAACGAGAAAAGTGCTGATTTCAATTGTAGTTAGCAATCTTAGCATCAGGGCAATAGGGTTATCGCTACAAGCACAGATCTTTATTGCCCTAAAAAGCCAACAAGAAGAACAAATCACACTGTCACATCGTTTTGTTCAATAACTATCTCCAGCTATGAACCCAATATATCCAATTGTTTCTCCAATTACCAGTCTACAATGTAGAATCTAAGGTGTATTCTACTATTCTGAAGCAAAACTGCATTTTTAGAGTACATCCTTGTTGGCGTAAAAGATTACGCTAACAGGTTTCTGTGGAAAAGAAACTAACAAACGAAGTGTTTGTGAAGCAAACTGTTCTAAGCCTCCGAAAGGATAATAACTTAGAATAGTTCGAATATGTGTATTGAATAACTTGTATTCGGTCCCTATTACAGGGTGAAATGGGGGGTATTTATAGGCCCAAACATTAAGGAAAAGACCTATTTACCCCTCTATTACAACCGACATAGTGAAAACTATTTGGTTCCCTTAATAAGGCTAAAATGGTAAAAGACTAATCTAATGAGAAAGAAGATAAGTCTTCCATCTTAGCTGGCAGAAAAGATCTTGGAGGGCCTTAGTTCGAATATGTACTCTGAACCAATGCCTATCTTCGTACTTCGAACTTGGTTCCGGGTATCTTCGAAGATGATCGTCTGGGAATCTTCGAATCCGCTGTCTGCCTTTATGTTGCTTCGGCAATAACCCCGAAGATGAGATATTTTCCCCCAACAATCTTATCCTGCATCTCTTTTTTATATTACGTTACTATTCACAAAATGGAGTTCCACTACCAATGTGGTCTAAAACATTCCTAAATTACATGTACCAATTTCTGTTTATTTTTTTAAACGAGAACGAGATTTAGGTAATAACATTAGTCTACTGTCTACATAGACCACTCTTTACTGCACCATGGATTATTTTGTACTGTTTTCCATTTTTTCCTCTAAAACGATAGCATGTAGGTGTTTTTTCGTATGGCTTCTTGAGCATTCGGTCGAACAGGTAGCAGGCCACAGCCCCGGTAGGCGATAACACTTCAATTCCTCAACGACGGAAGAAATAATGGAGCGGAAGGAAAATCAACGCGCCAGAGCAAACGACATGCCAATTTTGTTCCACGGTGCAGATGCATCGAACAGCAGTCGCCGGCGGGGCCAGCCCACCGCGGCGTCCCCAAGGTTTTCAGGCAACAAGGAGTGGCGCGAGGATAGGTAAGTTGTGGGAGACGGAAGGATGGGAAGGGGAAGGGAGGGAGATGCGACCGTACCTCGTGACGGAGAAGGCAGCGAGCGGGCGGAGGCGGCGCGGTCGGTCGGCGCGTCCAGGACTAGAACTAGAAGGGAAGAGATGCCGAGTCTCCCCGGAGGACGTAGCAGTTTCTGGACAAGCAGGGGCATTTTCTCGCTTGGCCCAACTGAGCAGCCGCCGGCCCACCAACGATAACCCCTAACCCCCCTTGCTCTAGCCATCCCTCCGGTCTCCGGCCGAGCCAACCCGACGCCGCCACCGCGCTCGCTCGCCCCCCGCGGCATCGTGCACGGCGCGCGCACACCTCACGCGCCGACGGCCCGACGGCGACCCGGTATTGCGCGCCGGCCTCCGCTGCAGCGCCGCTGGCACACGGCCCTCGGCGGTACCTTGTCGCCACCCCCTCTCCCTCGCAGCCTCTCCGTCGCCGGCGACCGGACCGGCAGCTCTGTGGCTTTCCCTGCGTCCTGCAATCTCGTCACTGACCATAAGACACAGCAAGAGGTACTAATAAGTAATAATTTTGAAACATATCCCATTCTCAAATCCCCCAATCCATTTCCTATTTTTGGTTTATCTCAATCTGAATTGGTCACGGACTCAATCGTAGAGTTTGATTTGAAATCATTGCATTATGGCCATGTCAACCACCTAGTTGTTTGCGTGATTTGTTCGAACTTCGAACTACCTGACAATATCTCTACATGAACTATCTGTACTTCATTTGTGCTTCAATATTCGCTACTACCAACTTTTTGCCTGTTGTGTTAAATGAAATTTGTAACTCGGAATACCTTGCCGTGAAATCCTGCATCTGCCACTTATTTTCATGGTGCATGCAGCACAGGCCATGGCGATGGCAAAGGCCAAATCTACGGCACTATCAATTGCCGACAAGTGCCGGGTATTGCTCACCATTAACCTGAACATTCTGTCCTCCCTCCACTAGTGTTCTCTCGCTAAGTTGCGCTTCCCTTCGCAGAACATCTTGGCTGCCAGTTGGGAGGCCCACCTCAACACCATCAAAGCCGACGCCAAGGGAAGGTGTACACACCGATTCCTACATCTCTCTTGATACATACACTCATAGTCATGTATCCATGTGATGTGTGAATGGAGCCTAAAACATCAGCAATTTTGTGTTGATTTTTTTTCCATTTTGGGTTCCTTGGCAGCAAGGGGGAGATTTACACATCAAGGGTGCACTACATGGTCCAAAAGGGCACACCTTACTTGATTGTTCCCGAGAATGACATGCATAACATTGTAATGCTCTAGTACCAATGCTTCTTTTACTTATGATGGTTGATTAATCCTTATCATTGCTTGCTGTTTTGATTGAATATCTTGCTTTCTTGAAATCCCTGGTTTGGCAGAACATTGTAATCGATGAGCGGGGGTCTCTCTCGGTGTGTAGCCCAATCCCTGGCCGCCTTACGACTTTGCTCAAGTCCCTCGGCAAGGTCCTTCTCTAAATTCTGAACACACCAGAATTGTTATGTGGTTGTTCCTATTGACTTTTCCTTTATGAGTTTTGTTGCCTTTGGTGGTGATCTTGCTTTTTCTGGTGTAGTTACCTCCTCGGATTGCTATGACTGGTGATGTCCTGATGATGAAAGAGACAAAGGTAAACATGTTCAGAGTGCCTAGACATAGATAGGCATGCTTGATTGTTTGGTGTAGGTTGTAAGGTGATACTGACTTTGTTTCAAATATTGTGCTTAAGGTTCAAGCTATTGCTGATAGCCTGAAGAAAGCTATTCTTAAGGAGCACAAAGCTGCTACTGAAGCTAGTCATGGAGTATCTGCGATATTGTCATCTGCAAGTGCCACTTGCAGATCACGAAGCGAAGGCCTCTTGAGTTTACTCAGTGAAAAGAGCTCCTACAGTATCTTTAAGTTTGAAATTGGGTATGCAATTATTGCAATATATACTTATTGATTTTCTGATGTTCAATGCATTGTTTTTATTTGTTTAGACCATCACAGAAATTTTTTAGTAGCTAACAATGGCAGTAGCTACAAGCAGCAATTTGTAATTGTGGAATTGTTTCTGTACAGTTCATGTGCCTACATAGATTCCTCTGGGAGCAACCATAATATTGAGTTGGATAACTTTGAACCACCAAATGCAGATCTACTATGTAAGTTCTCTACTTGATTGATTCAGCTATGCATCTACACTTAATGTACCTCCATGTGTTAATGTAGCAACAATGCAACATGTGATTAGTATGCTAGATTGCTCTAAAAAATTAATTGTTCCTTTATCTTCTCATTCACCAGTATGATATTCACTCTCTGAATATATATTCTCGTTTGTAGTGCCATTCTCTGCGAAGCTTATTGATGGTATAAACCGGAGTGACCCAAGACGGAGAGCTCTAATCTTTTTCTGCTTCGAGTATTTCAATGTCACTGCACGCGTAAGTCGTTATCATATATCTGGAGTTCTAGATAACACACTGTTGCACTCTCTTATTTCTGGATATCTTGGAAATTATGATTGAAACTCTCATCCTCTGCCTTTTGTAAGGATGCGCTATTGCTCTCTATTGACCACCACGGATTTGATGTGCTCGCCAAGGTCCCTGAAAGAGAATCCCTCCTTGATGTCCCACGACAGTACCACTGGAAAGAGTTCAGGTTTTCGTTCAAGGAAGCAGCCAAGGATATTGAGGACTTCTGCAGCATGTTGGTTGCGTTGGAAGAAGAAGCTGTGCAGAGTGTAAAGAGCTATAGCGGTTTAGGATGAAAGGGGAGGTTCACTTTCATCCCCATATCCTTTTCCTCATCATTTCTGATTGGAGGAGGTATGAGCCTGCAAGGTTAGTATTCGTGAAGAGCATGATGTGAAGTTCGAGCAGATCGTTCACAAGAATTTCCTTTGTTGAACACTGAATTATCCAATTAGATCAACAGATAAAACTGTGAACAGTGAAAAGTTAGGGTTTATCACGCTAGTATATTCTAGCATCAGGCATTGGCGTCGCCACGGTCAATACCTGTACAATTTGTAGACTCGACGAAGCTTGGGTTGGACTACTCATCCTAAATTAATTTTACCTTGGTTAATCTAAAGATGAGCCTCCAATCAGATCCAACTAATGAATAGATTCATAGATAATTCAAAGAAAAGTGTAGTATGCTAAGTTACTAAGCAACAACTATATTAAAGAAACCATAATCCAGAACAAACTAAGAGTAAACTAGCTAGGGCAATAATGTTTGCCCGTACCAAAAATAATCCAGAAGAGTAACTACGAGTTCACTGTAGATAAAGCGACAAATTATTTCAAGTACTATAGTGTGATAAAATTTAGTATCATTTAGTCGACTTCCTCGATCTTGGGCCCGGGACCGCTGCTTCCGCCAGCCGCCGGAGCATCCTCGTCCATGCCACCGGCCATGTCAGCTCCAGCGCCCTGGTACATCTTGGCGATGATGGGGTTGCAGACTCCCTCCAGCTCCTTCATCTTGTCCTCGAACTCGTCGGCCTCAGCAAGCTGGTTGCTGTCGAGCCAGCTGATGGCACCATCGATGGCGTCCTCGATCTTCTTCTTGTCGGCCTCCGGGAGCTTGGACGCGATCTTGTCATCCTTGATGGTATTGCGCATGTTGTAGGCGTAGTTCTCGAGGGAGTTCTTGGCATCAACCTTCTTCTTGTGCTCCTCGTCCTCAGCCTTGTACTTCTCGGCCTCCTGCACCATCTTCTCGATCTCCTCCTTGCTCAGCCGGCCCTTGTCGTTTGTAATGGTGATCTTGTTCTTCTGTCCAGTGGTCTTGTCCTCAGCAGAGACGTTCAGGATGCCGTTAGCATCAATGTCGAAGCACACTGTGATCTGGGGGACGCCCCTGGGCGCCGGCGGGATGCCGGAGAGCTCGAACTTGCCGAGCAGGTTGTTGTCCTTGGTCCTCGCCCTCTCACCCTCGTACACCTGGATGAGCACGCCGGGCTGGTTGTCGGAGTAGGTAGAGAAGACCTGCTCCTTCTTGGTGGGGATGGTAGTGTTCCTCGGGATCAGCACGGTCATAACGCCTCCGGCAGTCTCCAGGCCTTGCGACAGAGCCGTGACGTCGAGGAGCAGCAGGTCCTGCACTTTCTCGTTACCCTCGCCGGTGAGGATGGCGGCCTGGACGGCGGCACCGTACGCCACGGCCTCATCGGGGTTGATACTCTTGCAGAGCTCCTTCCCGTTGAAGAAGTCCTGGAGGAGCTGCTGCACGCGAGGGATACGGGTGGAGCCTCCGACGAGCACGACGTCGTGGACGGTGCTCTTGTCCATCTTGGCGTCCCTCAGACACTTCTCCACCGGCTCCATACACTTGCGGAATAGATCCATGTTGAGCTCCTCGAACCGGGCTCGAGTGATGGTGGTGTAGAAGTCGATGCCCTCGTAGAGGGAATCGATCTCAATGGTGGTCTGAGCGGTAGAAGACAGAGTCCTCTTCGCCCTCTCGCACGCCGTCCTTAGCCGGCGGAGCGCCCTCGGATTGCCGCTGATGTCTTTCTTGTTCTTCCTCTTGAACTCCTGCACGAAGTGGTTCACCATACGGTTGTCGAAGTCCTCGCCTCCCAAGTGGGTGTCGCCGGCGGTGGCCTTGACCTCGAAGATACCCTCCTCGATGGTGAGGAGCGAGACGTCGAAGGTGCCGCCCCCGAGGTCAAAGATGAGCACATTCTTCTCGCCGTCGCTGGTCGACTTCTTGTCGAGGCCGTAGGCGATGGCGGCTGCAGTAGGCTCGTTGATGATACGCATGACGTTGAGACCGGAGATGACACCGGCGTCCTTGGTTGCCTGGCGCTGGGAGTCGTTGAAGTAGGCAGGGACGGTGACGACGGCGTTCTTGACGGTGCCGCCGAGGTAGGCCTCTGCCGTCTCCTTCATCTTGTTGAGCACCATGGACGAGATCTCCTCTGCCGAGAACTGCTTCTCCTCGCCCTTATACTGCACCCCGATCATCGGCTTGTCGCCGGGGCCCGCGATCAACTTGAACGGCCACAGCTTTGCATCGCTCTGCACCGACGCGTCCGAGAACCGCCGGCCGATGAGCCGCTTCGCATCTGCAAACAAGATATCGACGAAACGGCCGATGAGCTAAATGAATTACTTTTGATTTTTTTTTAAAAAAATGCATCTTAATTGAATTTTAATGGAGTTTTAGAGGTAAGCGGGTGCTCAAGCCCAAATGCCTGGTCAGATCCAAACTTCACGAATCGATCAACTAACAATATTTCACTAAAAATTGAAAATTGAATCAGATCCATACTTCACGGATCGATCAACTAACAATATTTCACTAAAAATTGAAAATTGAATCAGATCCATACCTCACGGATCTATCAACTAACAATATTTCACTAAAAATTGAAAATTGAATCAGACGATCGATCAACTAACAATATTTGACTAAAAATTGAAAATTGAACTGGCCGAGAAGGGCAGATCGATCGACTTACCGAAGACGGTGTTGATGGGGTTCATGGCGACCTGGTTCTTGGCAGCGTCGCCGATGAGCCTCTCAGAGTCAGTGAACGCAACATACGACGGCGTGGTGCGGTTCCCTTGGTCGTTGGCGATGATCTCAACGCGATCATGTTGCCAGACGCCGACGCACGAGTAGGTCGTCCCGAGGTCGATGCCGATCGCCGGCCCGTCTCCCTTGGTGGCCATGATCGCTCGTCGACGACTAAAGAAATCAAAGTGACAAAAAGAAAACTTTGAAGAAAAATCTATGCGAATGGAAGGGGAGGAGATCGATGCACGAGAGAGAGAAGAGCCAGATGCGCGGGATTTTATAGGTCTGTGTGTGGTTCTGGAACGTTCGGAGGCATCGTCGGCCGTCCGATGCAATCTGGACGTGCGCCTGAGGTGGCGGCTTCGTGCCAGGCGTGGGAAACGGGCTCGTCATGAGCGACTTGGAGTCGTCCACGTGTGTGTTCCAGTCTTCCAGAGATCTCTGGAAGGTTACAGAGACTGGAGATTGCTTGGCCTGTTTCGATTGGTCAAGTTCACTCCCCCACTCGTACCGGTGTGATTACTTCATTTTAACATCTCAGATTTTTGAAATAAAATAAAAGCTATTTTATCCTGGATTTTCTCGTTTCTTTTTCTACAACTCACTACGAGCTTATAGCTCGTATCAATTTTTATATCATTTTTTTTTAAAAAAAGATCAGAGCTAAGACCACGGATCGAACTCGCGTGGAAAATCTGGGCAGAGCGTACCGTGGACAGCAACGGGAGGAAGAACGAAGAAGCCTCCGCGTAACTACGAAGATCTCGCGCGGAAAATTCTGGTTGGTGCGGGAGTCGGCAGCAACGAAACAAATGCTGCGTGGACAGCGCCGTATCGCGCTACTACTAAAAAGTGGTAATCTGGCCCAGTTCCTTACCTGGACTACATGGGCTGTTGATCATTGGTCGCGTGCTTCGATTATTGATCTCGCCGCGAACTCTAGAAGGAGGCTTCCACGTGGGGTGGTCGTGGACCGGGCATCGCCGTCGCCGAGGGCGGGACGAATCCGGCGCGGCGCGATACGGGACGGAGTCGACAGAGACCGCGGGGGAAGTGCGCGGCCGGCCTTGTTTTGTGGGCTACATTTTGCCGAGGCCCATATTGCAATATCGGATCTCTACCATTGGCAGCGGGCCAATTTGCGTTAGTTTACGGGTTTATGCGGCCGCACGGAACGGCGAGGATAAGATATCAGTATCGTCCAGCATTTTTGAGAATTTTTTCCCTTTCATATCCACGTACATTTTCGTGCTCACAGTAGCAACACCGAACAAAGACTGGATTGGCTCACTTCACGACTCACGACATAATTTTTTTCCCACAACCCATTTGTAAACGTACTGCACGTCGATCGACTTAAGACTTAAGCAACGATATCTGATATATGTACCGACACACACTGACCTCGCGAAAGAATGGTTCGCTTTTACGTCGCTGCCCAGAGAGCAGCTATCACATCAAACCGGCCAAGTCCGCGCGCGTCCCTACGTTGACGCGCGCGGAAATGTGGGCGAAATGGATCGACCAGGTCAGCAAAGCTAAAGCTAATTAATAATCCTGAAGGCGACAGCGCCGGTTATCATCTTTATTCCTTCTCCCTTTTGCGTAGTGCTGCCGATGATGAGAGATGAGCCATACCAACCTTCTTCGTCTTCTTCGGCCAATCAGGCGGCCGACCCACACGCACAAACAAACTCGTTGTTTTCTTACACTGTGCAGCAACAGATCGATGATTAATTGCGATCTATCCCTAGCTGCAACTTTAATTTGTTTCAGTCGGTTTTTTTTTTCAGAAAATCAAGCTGCCTCTGCATGGCCCGTTTTTGTAGAAACTAAAACAAAAATTCGATCGATACTGGGCGGGCAGCCATGGAATGGTTGGTACTCAATCGATCGATATAGATAGATCTCCTTCTCGCCGTTTATGCGACGGAGATGCGACTGTGTAGTCTGTGCTAGCTGGTGCGACTACTGTGCCCATAGCTAGCTAGGTCAATTAGCTGCGAGATCGATGCCATGGTGACCGGCCCCGCGCGCGTCCGTGCGGACGCGCGTGCCGGGAGGAGATGTCATAACATCACGCCGCGCGCCCGGCCCGGCCCGGCCGGCTGGCCGGCCGGCAGAACAGCATGCACCAGCATCGTCGCCTCGCTGTCCAACGTACGGCCGGCCGGTAAGCTGTAAGAGCTAGCTAGGTTTACATCATCATAGAGCTTCGAGTTCGATCGCCAGCCATGGAGGGTGTGGCCACCACACAGCTGCACGTACGTTGCATTAAATTCACAGGACGACGTGGCTGACCTCACAATCTCGATCGATATGGCTGCAATTTTCGGCTTCACACCACACGTGTTGTCATACTTATTATATTAATGGCTGTTGTAAAAAATGACGTGAGTTAGCTGGTACCAAATCTCGTTAGAATTCTAATGTTAAATATGCTCAGGTAGAAATAGTATCAGGATAGGTGATCTCTACTAAATAGAGACTTATTATGCTCTGGATACTAGTGCTCCCAGCACATGAAAAATATAAATGATCATGCTAAATATGAAAAATAGCATTTCATATCAATACACAATGCTTCGATCTATTTTTGCGTTAGTGATTTTTTTGTGAAAGAATGTATGGTTAGTTCCATAGTTTTTCATGTGTTATTAGTCCACCCAGCTGGTCAGCATCGGAAATTCCTTCACTCCGTGTAGTAAGCTTGATACAATGCTGAAAAAAATGTTAATACTACACATCAGAAACTAGTGGAATTATCTATTGGGGTTCGAAGCTATTCCTTTTTTGCATTGAAATGAGATCTTTTACCGTCACCCCTCTCTGCACCGTCGGATTTCGATCCAACAGGTGCCAGAGAGGGTTTCAGAGGTACGCATCGGGGTGAGGCTCACCTCCGTGACATCAAGGGTCTTCGCACTGTCAGATCCATGTCTCGAACGGTGCGAATAGCGAGACTACGGAGGACAATCGGAGCACCCTGTGAGGGGAGCCGGTTCCTTTGCATCATCTTCCTCTATATATTCTGAGCTTCTTCATGCTAGAAAACAAACCAAGAACAGTCATCCCTCACTAGTCACTAGTCTCCACCTATCCAGCCATGTCTTGCCATCTCAGTCCCCCCTGTATCTCCACCAGCAGAATTTGCATTCAGTTTTTCTGCTGAGCACAATGCTAAACAAGTACAATCTTAAAGGCTAAGCAAACTTTACTCTCTCTCTCCAAACATTCTTCCCAGCCCTACAAGAAGAAAAAAACAAGAAATATAAAGCCACCATACCTGTGAAAGGAGAAGATAAATTCATGCTTTTCTCCTCCCTTTCTCTTTCCTTAGCCTTCTTTCTTCTCTCCTGCAGCTGCAGGATGTGATTCTCCACCACCTCCTAACTAGCAAGAGGACTCCACCACCACCACCACCATCACCACGGCCGGCGCCCTTCCGGCCTCCTCCTCTTCCGTTTCTTCAATTCTCAGCTGTGCAGCTTGCTTTCTTCTCTTTCCAAACACAAATCCTCAGCTAACAAAAGGGGTAAATTATAAAGAAAAGATCAGAATTCAAAGCAGAAGGAAAGCTAGAGGAGTTGGGAGATAGAGTCATAGAGAGAGAGAGAGGAAATATATCTCACCACTTACTGGCTTCCATGGTGTTCTCTTCAGTGCCTGCCTACCTAGATCCACTTAATTGGAATAACCAGGTACTAGCTGCTGCATGATCTTACTTAATTCTCTCTCCCTAGTTTCTTCTTCTTCCTCTCCGTCTTGAGCTCTCTAGCTCTTGCTTGTCTCTTCTCGATCCACACAACTGAGCTTCTTCATGACAAAAGAATTTTGAGCACAGCAGAGATATTCTTCTAGCCTTCTGGGATATTCAGAGTCAATTTATTCCCTCCTACTTTTCATATCCTAGCTCTTTGATCTATAATTAACAATATATTTTCATATGTATGTGTGGTGAGCAGCAAGGTCAGCCGCCGAGGGCGAACATCGGTGGCGGCGGCGGAGGAGGAGGAGGCGATGTTCCGCATCTACCTGTCGGCCCGATCGCGGCTACTGCGGCGCCGGCTGAGGTCGGTAGGCTTCCGAGCAGCGCATCAGCCAGTACTGCAGCAGACGCGGCGCAGCAGCCGCGGCCGAATTCAATGGCGGAGCGCGCGCGGCAGGCGCGGGCGCCGCAGCCGGAGCCGGCGCTCAAGTGCCCGAGGTGCGACTCCACAAACACCAAGTTTTGCTACTACAACAACTACTCCCTCTCCCAGCCGCGCCATTTCTGCAAGACATGCCGCCGCTACTGGACACGCGGCGGCTCGCTCCGCAACGTCCCGGTCGGCGGGGGATGCCGCCGGAACAAGCGCTCTTCCAAACCCTCTGCCGCCGCCGCTGCGTCCTCCTCCAAGCCGTCGGCGTCGGCGTCCAGGCAGCTTCCCGGTGGTCCATCTCCGATGCCGTCTACCGCGGCTTCCACGCCAGGTGCCACGGGTGCGATCATCCCGCCGCCGACAGGCCTCAGCGCCATGTCTCACCACCTCCCGTTCTTGGGGACGATGCACCCGACGGGGCCCAACCTAGGGCTAACCTTCTCTGCAGGCTTCCAGCCTCTTGGTATGCAGCAAGTGGACGCGGTGGATCAGTTCCCGGTGGCAAGCGGCGGCGGCTCCACCATTGGCGCGTCACTGGAGCAGTGGAGAGCGCAGCAGCAGTCACAGCAGCAGTTCCCGTTCCTTGGAGGAGTACTAGATCTTCCGTCGCAACAGCTGATGTACCAACTGGGACTGGAAGCTCCTCGAGCAGGCACCGGAGCATCGACGGCGACGGCGTTCACGTTAGGGCAGACTAGTGCAACCACGTCAAGGCAGGAAAGTTCGATGAAGCTGGAAGCAGATAACAAAGGGTTAGAGATGAGCTTGCAGAGGCAGTACATGGCGGCTCTACGCCAAGGAGATGGAGTCTGGGGTGGTGACGGTGGCAATGGCAGCGATGGCGCCGGCGGCAATGGCGGTGGCAGCAGCTGGACAATGAACCTTCCTGGATTCCATTCTTCGTCAGCCGGCGGCGGCGGCGGCGGCGGCGATGGCGGCGGAGTGTTGTAATGCCACTTCTAGCTATATATGACCATCGATCCGGCTCAACACTTCAAGAAGAGGCCGTTTAATATCTAATTTGCGTGGTTTGATCAAATGCAAATTAAGAAGGGGAATTGAACTAAGCAGACGACAGGGGCTCGAGTGTTAAATTGTTAACACTTCATCAACAGTAGAAGCAATGCTAGCTCATCATGATCTCAGCTCTCAGGTAGGGGGTTTAAGTTAAAGCTGCTCTTTGGTTATTAACGCTTTAAATTTTTTCCGCCATTTGGTTTTGAACTCAAAGGTGTGTGTGCCTGTGTTGTGTCCATAGTGTCACCCTTTCAGATTTTTCTTACACTATTGTTTAAAGGCCATTAATATATATAAAAAATCAAACTTGGTGCAATGGGATTTAATTTGGGGGGTATATATGACCAGGGATATACTCTTTGACTTGGAGATCGGAGAGTGCTCAGTTTTCTCATTACTTCCGGAAACTTACATGAAATTAATGCATGGTTTGTTTGCCATTTAATGTTTATGTTCCTCTTTTTATATATTCCCTCCTTCCCATTATCTTTATCATATAACAACTCGATGTGATGACTAAAGCAAGAGATGTGGAGCTTAAATTCCCTTCGCATGTCGTGCCTGTTGCTTCGTTTTTTCACGCCCTCAACCTGCATATGCATATGGTCATGCGAAGTACTAGTAAAAGAAGAAACAAAAGCGGAAGTCAAAGTCATGCATGTGAACTCTAAATTAATTCGTACATAATACGATATGTTGCTTTAATGGTTCAACTATTAGACGATGCAGATTGTGGGAAAACTAAAAAACGCTTAGATGATAGAGATAATGGGAAGGAGGGAGTATGATTTATCAGTCATGCATGCAGCTGAATTTTTGTGAGCTCAAAGTGTACCATCCTATTTCTAAACATGTATTTATAAAATTATCAAAAATATAACTAGATGAAAGCATTTTTATTACAAATGTGTACTAATGTCATTTCCCATTATACCAAATATTAATATTTCGATGTTTGACTGCACATGCAGATTTTAAAGCAAGCGCGGTCTGTTTGTGAACAGAGGGAGTAGTGCATATATAGCTTTTCCGAATAGTTCTTGGCTGACATGCATGCATATTATTGCTACCAAGAAATAAAGGCAAGCATGCATTAAGATGTGTATATATATATATATATATATATATATATATATATATATATATATCTTAATATAACTTCAATTCACGTAATTAAACTTTGTAGTTCATACACATATACAAAAAATGCATTTGGGTGGTTATTTCCGTTAGTGAGAAGTGATGTATGTATATTCCGGCTAAAACTAAATATTATGCACATAGCTAGGTCACATCCATGGTGAATAAATTTGCTTCCAGTAAGCAAGTTAATTGGCTGTTGAACCGTTAGTATAAATCTTACGATTTACAAATGGTTGTGATTTTATATATGCGATTCAAAACCCAGGATAGATGGTGATTTCTGAGAATCGATCAGTACTCAAATTAAGAGATATAGCTGAATCGGTCAGATCTTTTGGTTTTAGCCTAGATAACAAATTGAAAGGCATCATAAATATGTTCCTATATGTGTCCTTTTAAAAATATCTGAAAGTACGTGTCAATGTTTATCAATATATTTCTTTTTGTACAAAGTTTCCAATGTCAAATATATAGAAATAGGGAAATTTTATTTAAAGTACTTAGGAGGTACATATAAGAGATATCACAATTGTTAGTGTTAATTTTGATACCTATTTAAGAATGGTAAAATCACTCATAAAAACAAGTAAAATTTTTCTTGTCGATCATGCATGCCTAACAATTTTAATTATTTTGTTCTCGTTCTTTTCAAACATGATTGTTTTTCATACTAGCTAGCTATTAGCTTGTGGCACTACTGGGTCTCCTGCATTTTGAGAAAACATGATTGTTTTTCCCCACCCTGATTAAACTACCTTGCTATTTCATCGGTTATTTAGTGCATTATATATGCACGTCGTTTCCGAGGGATCGTATATATATTATATACGATCATATGGTTGTAGTTTCTCATCAGCACGATCATATCGTCTCTTAAAATTAAAAAAAAACTAGTGTGCATATATTCATATATAAAACAACGTTATTAAAGTACACTCAAAATGCTAATAAGGTCCTAAATCTCTATTGACCTATATGCATGCATGTGTACAGGATCGAATACCCAGGGGTTAGAAACTATCTCCCCTCTGGTGAAAAACACATATAAGTCAGTGTTCGAGCTCGTGCATGTGTGCATGCAAGCTTTTTCATCAGTTTTTGCAGTGCCAGTACGTACGTGCGTGCAGTGTGTACCGCTTGATGTAACCTTGGCCGGTCACAGGTGTCGATCTACTCTAGTCCGTCGTCGTAGCACCATCCACCATGATATGATTCGATTATGATTGGAGATGATATATAGGTTTTCCTAGTTGGACAGATGATCAATTGATCATGAAAACATGTAACTCGATCTGGCAGCATATATAAATTTGTAGCCAATGCAAACTGTGTGCAAATTAATTTCCGAGCATGGCTATATATATATACACACACACACACACATATGATGGTGTGGGTGTTCGTATTTCCTATCTCGTTGGAAGATTATATTGTATCCCTGACGCATCTACCAACAAAGCTAGGAGTACTTAATGTTTCCATGCGTACTATATATCTCCTTAAAAGACCACTAAATACTGCCTGGTTTGATGGAATCAAAATTGGTGACTGACCATATTCATCTTAATTGCGATCTGATATGCAAATGCTCTCCGTGGATAGGGATGCATGTTTTGGGCGGATCGTCATCTGAAGGTTGATGCCTTGTCTGCTCTTTGGAGCACACAGGTGAAAGCTCAGTGTGTGTTGGCCATGGCTAGCTACACATGCATGCATGTACCAGTAGCTTTGTGACATGGCTTTGCTCTAGCTAGCTAGCTTAGCTACCTCCCCGGCCTCGATCTTTTTCAGTAGGGCTGGAGAGCTACGTACAGAGCTAGAGGGCGCGCGCTATACTGTACATTTCGCTTTGCTGAAATAAAGAATGGCTTTTGACAAACCTGATGCACATTCATGTCCACCACCTGTGATCGATCGATCAATATAATCGCCCTGTGCAACTGACGACGACGACGGAGACGGAGACGGAGACGGAGACGACTCTGATGCATGCGTCCTTTTCTTCTTTAACCCCTTATCTCCAGCCGTATGTATCTAACTTTTTTCGCCGGCTGGCCGGTGCGGCTGGTCATGTGTTACTGATAGAGTGATATTACATTTCTTCTCTGAAGCTAGATAGCCGCCTCAAAATTTTCACGAGCTCAATGGTCGAATTAATCTGCATGCATCTTAATTTGTTGTATACAATTAATAATGTCAGGAAGGCACAGGCTTTCTATGATTCTATCTGCTGACCTAAACTCAGTTGCCACGGCGGCCATGAGCCCATGAAGTATGCCTTCCAGGTTCTTTATGACTTTGAGTCCGAGGTTGTTGCTAGCGCAGAGTGAGATAGATATATATATATACTCCAAGAGTAGTAGCTAGGAGTAGTAGTTAACTACTCGTACACAAGAATTAACAGGCACTCTTATCGATCATATTTATGCCATCACGTCGTTTTGGTCGATCTGGCTATCGTCTGTGGAACACGCGTGCTGCGAAAAGCCAGACAAAACTTCGTATATATATATATATATATGTGCAGATTCATGGCTATCCATATGAACCACATATATGTGATCGAACTAGCTATCAATATATGTGGATGAGCATACATATATATACACTAACAAGTTGACACCAAGGATTATTGGATGATGAAAATGGTCTGGTATGCAGTAGCCATGGTGTTAATCTGTACCGTGAATCTCACGATCGGACGGCACTAATCAAGTCAGACGGCGCCAGGTGCTGATCAAAGATCCCTATTCAGTGTGAAGGTATTCATACCGGGGGATCGGAGAACAGTGTCAAGTTCATAATGGATTTAATTGCATGTACAGATCATGAACTGTTCGATTATTATGGCCCAACTTTTTTCGGTTCGCTTTTCCTCTTTAATTTATACCTCTGGCTGCCCACCACGTAGTTTTGTTCCTTTACCTGCAGGTTGTTGGTACTTGGTACTACTTAATTTAGAGCTCATCAGCTGCAGCTAGCATGCATGCTCTCCTGTGTGCAGTAATGTTATCTGATGTGCGTGTCTGCGTGATCGATGCGAGCTCTATGAATCAGTAATCAGGTAGCTGATGTGAGCATCAAACTAGTAATGTTCCGCTACTATTGTAGGAGAAGAGAGAACTGGTGTGCTTTACAACTGATCCATGCATGCATCTATAGCTGTAATTAATACTGTTGACTATGGCCCACTCCTTGCATCTGAGGTCAACTCTAGTGATAATGCAACAAATATTTGGCAACATGCAAGCTAACCACACACACCCAACTGATCCAGAGCTCAATCGATATGATATGATCCATCTCTGCGCAATTATTGCGCTTGTTCGAATCACCAACAAAATTCATGATCTATATTTTAGTGCTTGAATTGTAATATTCAAAATTCTAATTGAGGGTATATATATATGAACTCAATGAGCTACTCATTGAACATTTAGATTCTGTTTGAACGCAGGAATTTTATAATTTTTTGTTCTATTTAAACAGTTCTATTTCTATAGGAACATACACTACGGGACTGCCAGGGTTCGCCGAGTGTCTAGGGCACTCGGCGAAGCCCACAATGCACTCGGCAAAGGCTTCGCCGAGTGCCACACTCGGCGAACCCCACTCGGCACTGGCCGTGTCGGCGACGTGAGGGTTCGCCGAGTGCAATTTATCGGGCACTCGGCGAAGTCTTTGCCGAGTGCAATATAGACTTCGCCGAGTGCCACGTATAGCACTCGGCGAAGTCCACGGTTGACGGCCGGGGTGGCCGTTAACGGGGCTTCGCCGAGTGCCCCACGTGGCACTCGGCGAAGGTGGCTCGGGGGGGGCACGTGGCGCGAGGGGGCTTCGCCGAGTGCCCCACGTGGCACTCGGCGAAGGGGCTGTGCCGAGTGCCACGTGGCACTCGGCAAAGAGGTGGACACTCGGCAAACATGCGTTTTCCGGTAGTGATAGGAGATCAAATTGTATCGCTCTAAATGGGGATTATTTAGTATATGTATCGATTAATTAATTAATAAACTGGAGTTAACTTGGGTTAAAAAGTTCCCCTCTATATCTGAATATAATTAGAGTTGTACGTAGTTTGAAGACAAAAATAAACTGCAATTCAATGGAGTTAATTATATTTGGAAATTAGCATTTAAATATCCAATAACGGCTACTGTTTCGAAACATGTTTCATGTAGATTTAAGATTTCTTGCAGCTCATCCATAATCAAGCAAGGAAGAAATGGTCTAAATGGAACACTGCGAAGAATGAAATTGCACTACACGTGAGTGTTCACGTCGAAAAAATGTACAATATATAACTGCTATCAAATAAAATGTCATGCAAACTTCTAAATCTACGTAAGAATAGATTATAACAATCATTTTCTCATGGAATATTATTAATTAGATCCTTCCGACGATCGAGCCATGATCGATGTTGATCGATTCGACATATATACACACGTGGCTAAATTTTATCCTTCCATTCTCTTCAAAGACGGTTCAAATTGAACTTTGATGATACCACATCTTATCCTTGAGACCTTGACCTCTACATCTGAAAGAGAAACGGACCAGTCCCTCTACTACTTGTAAATAAAGGCCTCTGCTATGCACCACAGTGTGTTGTGTTTTGTTACGGGGAATTAACTTGTAACTCGATCATGTAACCGCTGTGATAATTAGGGCTGGATAACGAGCCAGCTCGGCTCGTTTAGCTCGGCTCATTATGTTAATGAGCTAGCTCGACTCAGCTCGTGAAAAGCTCGGCTCGCGAGCTAGCTCGTTTAGTTCACGAGTCAACTATTTAAAAGATGATTAAATAATAAATATTTAAATAATCGTATATCAAACATCAAAATATGAAATAAATATAATACATAAGTTTTCAAAAATTAATCATCCATGATTCCATTATTATTTCTATGATTCCATCAAATTCATCACACATATTATTTGTTTCGTACTTTTATATGAAAAATTCTATATAGTTTTATATGATAAATTCTATAGGCCATAATAATAAATTTATAATAACAAGTTAGCAAGTAATAACTTGATATTAACACCTAAATTATAAAATAATGAGTCTCATATTATATTGTAAGATAGTGTGTTATTATTGTTTTAATGGGTTGACTTGACTACTTGTGTTGAGCTCGTTAAGCTCGCGAGCCAGCTCGAACTCGCTCGTTATACTAACGAGCTAAAACACCAGCTCAACTCGTTAGGAAAATAGAACGAGCCGAGCCGAGTCGAGCTGAGCTAGTCACGAACCGAACGAGTTAACGAGCTAGATAATAATATACAGGCGCCCCAAGAAAAAAGATGGGTAACGACGCGCATGCATGATGAGCGCATATGCAATCAAAAGGAGCGCGAGAAGGGACAGGGAAGTGATCAGGGCAGTCGCGAGGGGGAGGCCGGCTGCCTGCGTACCGTCGTCGTCGTGGCGAGTAAAGCGAGCAGGCAAAAGCGAGGCTTGATGAGGACCATTTCCGTTTAATTTTGCAAAGTGTTGTGTGTGTGTGTGGGTGTGTGGGTGCACGCTTTTCTGGCCAATGGCTCGCTGCCGCCGGTGGCGTTGGTTCGCCGGGGAATCTGCGGAGGGGGCAGCTGCGAGCTGCCCACTGCTGCTGGCTGCTGCTCGGCCCTACGTATCGATCGCCTTGTTGCTATGTAGCTAGCAGTAGCTTATGAGAAGACCCATCTTTCGCGAGTACCGAGGCAAGCGTAGGGATGGTTGCTATGGAGAGAATAAAGGCGGCGCATCAAACGAGATCGATGCCCATATGTTTCTGTGCTAGGGTCGTACAACTATCGTGCCATGGGACAAGCTAGGCACTACTGATCGTGATCGATGAACCAACCACACGCAGCCTAGCTAGCTAGCAGCTACGTGGACGTGACTGCTGCTGTTTATATGCACGTAGACAGGCTCACGAGGTGTTATATGCCGTCAAAGCTAAGCTCGCACGCCGGACACGGGCAAGAGCTGGCAGTGGACTGTACGTGGATAGGTGTGTTCACTTGGATAACTATATATGTGGATAGGCACGTACAGATTTATGAATTTTACCTGAGGCCCGGCCTGCAGGGTTAACGTCAAAGACCCAAAGCTAGGCACGCGTACACCAGCCAGCCGGGCGCGCTGCTGCTGGCACTCTAGCAGCAAACAGCATGCTGGGCGATGCTGATGCTAGCGTACGATGGAGAGACAAGGAACCGACCGGGCGCCGGCCGCCGGCCGGGCATGCATGCTGCATCAGCGAGCAACATTTACTCGTGAACAGCAGTCATCCTTAAAAAATACAGCAGCTGCTGCAGCATGCACTAATCTTTAAAAAGATTCGGTCCGGTCGTCCTCTCCGTCTCTCGGTCTCTGCAGCGTCTCGATCGATCGATCTATCGATCCCCCATGGCAGCGCCGGCGAGCAGCTAGCTAGCTAGCTCCATGCATCTTGCATGCGCGCAAGCCGGCATGCCGTGCACGTACCCGTGCATATGTATGCATGCCAATCTCAACCGCTCTCACCCTTCTGCATGCATGGCGCCGCCGCCGGCGCGAGATAATACGGCGGATCGCGTCGTTCGCTGGCTCCGGAGAAGGAGGCCGTAATTCGCCGGCATCGCCATGCGCGCGGATCGGTCCGTACGTGCATGCGCGTGCGCCGCTGAATGATCTATTGATACCTCTCTATATCGGGACACCTATCGATCTCGTCGGCTCGTTCGTAACCGTGCCAGCTTTGCATTGTCTTGGTTTCTGTCCGGCCACCAGGCCACCAAATAAAAACCATGTCATAAGTACTAATAATTATTTTTCTAAAAATATAATCATAACATAAATTTGCCATGCTTCAATTAGCCACTCTAAAGCAGCGCAAAAGCATGTTCAATCAATTTAGTGGCACGTACTCCATGAGCAAGTACGTATATATATAATACTACTTACATCTATAGTGGGGCGGGGATGAGAAAGCGAGCATCTGCATGAGCTAGGCTGGTAACTGTACTCCACCGGTGCATGCACGCACGCAGAACTGCATGCATGGCGGCATCGGTTGGGCACGAGTGGTGACCACATGACATGATCTATGAGAGGGAGGCCGGCTCGACAGATCGAGCAAAATCAAGCCCGTAATGATCTTGTCGGGGTACGTCATTAGTACGTAGCCCTAATTTGATAGTCAAATGTGTGTCATGAATAGGTTACAGAATTAACGATAGTCAATAAACATAGCAATTGCATGCATATAGCAATTTGATTTCCCAGTGGCTAATAATTTCGGTCGATGTGTCAAGTTTAGTTTATCCACGATCGATGGCTTCCAATGTGTACATTAGATTGTTTCTGATCGGAGCGTTTCATTTGTCGCATCAGCATCATATCGCATTAACTAACTTAACTAATCGTCCATCATATGAGATCACATCACATGCGTGTAGCGTGCGAGTCGTGTGCCGGCCTATATATGCATTCTCGTAGATCGATAACGATCGAGTAATGCACGAGCTAGCTTTATGCTTTTTAGAGGATTAGCCTGCAAGCTACAGTACCTATCTTATTTAATCTTAATCAAGCCACCAGCTGATGTCAATCAGATGCCAATAATGTAACACGATGTAATTCCAGTGTTAGATAAAAAGTGGATTATCTATTTTTTATCAACTTAAACTATAATTTTATGTTTCTTTTATAAATTTAAACTTTTAAATTAAATAACTTATCATGATATGATCATATTCAAATCTTACCTGATGCCCAATTCAATAAAAATCGCAGTCTGCTACTTACTTATATTCCAAGAATTGATGGAAAACAATATATATGTATCAATCGTCTCAAAAAAAATGATCGATCTAAAAATGATGGACGCATATATGAAAAGGTGCTCAATGCCTGCCTGTTTTTTAGTCTAATTCACTGAGTCGTAGTACTCATAGATGACAGATGACAAGTCAAAAGCGACGGACCGGATGAGCACATAACCAGTCCTATTGCGCCTGTCTCACACACACATTGACGAGTGGGAAAGAGAAGGACGCAGTAAAATGGTCGGACCAGGAGGGAAATGAGATCCTCTGCACTGGAAAGAGTAGTCGCCCGTACTTTATAGTGGTTCTGTACGGAGTGGAGCTCACCTCCGAAACGTCGGAGGAGTCTCCGCATCGTCGGATCCGCGCCAAACGACGTGGATTGCGACTTTAAAAGATAATTGGAGCCTCCCGACGTCAGAAGAGTCGTTCCCTAAGGAGGTCAGTTCATCATGTTATTTTTTATTAATATTATATGTGTTTTTATTATTTTAATATAGAAATAATTTTAATTGATGGTATATATAAGTAGATAATAAAAGTACAATTTTATAAATAAGATTATATATATGTCATGATATTACATTTTGGAGATACTTTAAATATAATACCACAATGTGCGGGCTCCTAACATAATAATAGGTATGATATTTAAAAAAATTTATTAAAGGTGCATATAAGTATAAAACAGATTAACTTATTTTCATGTTTACAGGCATATTATCCATCTTATATGTTATCCGCGCTATAAAATTAAAGGTATAAAACATGTATTTTAAATGTTAACTCGAGGATTCTAGAATTTTTTTAAAAAAATATTTAAAAAAATCAAATATATATTTGTTTCAAAAAATTAGAGAAGTAGCATGCGGTCGGCACTTGAAGTGCCGACTGAATCTCTAGTCTGGCAGCAGTCGGCACTTCAAGTACCGACTAGATGTTGCCCCTATCAGATTCTGCCACATCAGCTCCAGTCGATACTTCAAGTACCAACTGGATGTTGTCCCCTAGCTACCAGATTCTGTCACGTCAGCACTAGTCGATACTTGAAGTGCCGACTGGAACTGACGTGATATTCAGTCGACACTTTAAGTGCTGATCGTATGCTACTTTTGTAAAATTTTTAAACGCACATACAAATTTGATTTTTTTTTAAAAAATATTTTTTTTAAAAAAAATCAGGATTCGATGGATTCAATTGTATAGAACTATCGACGCGTACGATTCCAATTTAAGTGCTGACTGGAACTGACGTGACATTCAGACGACACTTTAAGTGCTGACCGTGTGTTACTTTTGTAAAATTTTCAAACGGACATACAAATTTGATTTTTTTTAAAAAAAAATATTTTATTTTAAAAAAAATCAGGATTCGATGGATTCAATTGTATAGAACTATCGACGCGTCCGATTCCAATTTTTTGTGTTTAACCAGTGGTGTGCACCGTTTTTTTACTGTGGGCGTGGCCGCGTGGAGGTGGCTCGAGCAAGCCCGACAGCCCCTGAAGTCAAGATAACAGCGCCCAGGTGTCATGCTGCACAAGGTAGTATGGCTGCGCCGATCGTGATGTCGCCCGGCCAATTAATCGGCTTGTCTCCTCAGCGTCAGCCGTCAGGTCGGTCGGTCGGCCGGCCACGAGCACCGGTCGTCAGTCGATACATCAGGAGCTGCAAGCTAATTAAGTTGCTTCTACTTCAGCGGCCAGCGATCGAGCTGCTGCGTCCTGCACGGACGTATGCGCCGGCGAACCCCACCGAGGTAGGCGTGCGGGTGCGGCGTCCCGCGTCGCGTGCGTAGCCAGCGTAGGCGCCGGCGGCCCGGGCAGCAGCCAGCCAAAGCCAAGGCGGCCACGCCTGCGCAGCTTGTCGCCGTTCGTGCACACGACACGCAAAAGCTCCTCCCAACTTTTGATCTGGCGCGCCGCGCGCGAGCGCTCCTGCGCATGTACGTGCGTGCTACGTATGTAGTACCTCCGTTTGACCGTTTGTTGTGTGCGTGTTGGGAGGTGCAAGGGTTGGACGAATGCAGATAGATTCGGTGGGAAAGACGGCATGCAGACACGGGCGGATGTGCAAATGGACGTGCTCCTCGTGATAGGGAAGCTCTTGAGCTGACTTGATGTTCAGGCAGATTACTGGCATGGCTACAGTATTCCCGAGAGGATCCTTGTAAGCACAAGCGGACAGAGCTGCTCTCGGGCGGTGTCGCAGGTGGCTGAGAGTATCTTCCAAACTTGTGCGTGCATGCGCAGCCCATTTGTGTGGGAAAAACACGAGGCGTCAGAAAGATAGATCTGACCTGAAGCTTACACAAGCTGAAGAAGGAATATTCTATATCAAAAGCCCAGCCATGAGATAGATATTCATGTTATCATGTACTTCTAGGCAGGAAATCTGGCAAAACAAAGTAGACAGCCAAATCCAATTAATGCTTTGATTTACTGCAACTCTATCCGGCAAGTAAATTGTCAACCTTGAATGGAAGCCACAAACTAGATCTGTACCAGGGACCGGGTAAAAGTACAGTGGAAACTACCTAAAACTCGAGGGTCAAAATCCATCACGACTAGTACATTGCACGAACGGGAGACACAGCCACACAGGTTAACAGTTCCATGACCTCAAAACTCAATTGTCAAGAAGCTCGTGGACCTAAAATCACGCTGATGCCATTTCCTGATTCGGATTTCAGGGGGAAAAACACACCTCCATGCTAGGAACTGCAGGCGATCTTCCACCTGCTAACCTCAGCCGAAAAGTCAAGCCGCTAACTATGAAAGAAACAAACCACTAACTATGAAACATCCTGATGATCAGTCGCCTCATATATCAGAGAGATGTGATGGAGATGATGAAAGCAACGATTGCTCCACCTGCATCTCTACCTGAGATTGAGCTTCGACTAGAGCCTGAGCCTGAGTTTGTGCATGCGCATTAGCTTGTGCCATGGCCTCTGCTTGGGCTTGGGCTTGACTTTGCTGCATAAGAAATTGATTCATTCGCTCAAGAAGCAGGATTGCCTTCCTCTTTCCTCTATCTGTGCCATTTTCAGCTAGTTCCTCTAGCAGGGTGACGATGCCCTGCTCTTGTGCTTCAGCAAGATGTTGTTGTTGCTGCTCACCGTTGCATAGATGTACCAGAACAGCCGCACCATTTTCCTTGTTCCTTGCAGATCCATTTCTGATGACTACAACCAGAATTGGTAATGCAGCGGCAGAACTAATAGCAGCCTTTCCCTCGTGATGGCTCGAGAGAATTGCTAGTATAGCAAGGGCCTCATCCATCATTCCACTTTCAGTCTCAGTGAGTAGTCCTAATAGTATAGGGACCAATCCAGCTTTAACAGCTTTGCCCTTGTTGCCCTGATAGATACACAGGTTAAATAATGCTGTAGCGGCATCCTTTTTACCTCGTTGACTTCCATTACTCAACAGAAGTACAAGAGCTAGAATTGCCCCGGAAGCCCCAATTGTTATTTTGTTCTCATCTACAAGTGACAAACTGAACAGTGTTGCAGCCGAATTCTCCCGAGCCTCCATGCTACCCCTTTTCAACACATGCACTATTCCAGGAACAGCCCCAGAGGTGATTATTATTGCCTTGTTCTCTTCATAAATGGAAAGATTCAAGAGAGCAGTAACTACATGTTCTTGAGTGCTAACATCAGTTGTCAACAACAGGCTCACGAGAATAGGAACAGCACCAGCTTCTCCTATACAAGCACGATTTTCAGCACTACGCTTGGCAAGCTGACGAAGCATACCTGCAGCTTCACGCTGATCTTCTAGGTTTTGGGATGACAATTTCTGAAGAAGCTCAACAACTTTGCTATGTTCAGCAGCGGTACATGATGCTGGTGCATTACAATGTTGAGCAGTGCATTTTGGTGGCTCCATGCCATTTGCTTCACACCATTGAGCAATAAGGCTGCGCAGAACATATAGTTTGGGGTTAGAAATTTATTGGGAAGCTTCTGCTGTGTCTTGGGACAGGTGTCATGCCCAGCCTTCAGCCATCTCTCTATGCACCCTCGCTCATAAGTCTGCATGCACATTCAAGGAATTATTGTAACTTAAAATGCAAATGGGAGGCGTGCATACTGAAGCTAACATTTGGAAGTTAATCAACTACCTGTCCAGTAGCAACAATAACTGGGTCTTTCATTAGATCCAGCGATATCGGGCAATGGAAATCATCTGGAACAATGGGACATGCCAAGTTGACTTTTTCAGAAAGTTCCATTGTACTTGCTCGGGTGCCCATTCCAGGATCTTGAGTCTGCACAAAATCCTTGATCCTTTTTAGCAGCATGGACATCTTCTCAACAACTGCATTAGGATCACCACCGCTAGCCATCTCATGTAAGATTAATGATTCTTGATTGAGGTCTGATATTGTGACAAGCTGCAACTTCTCAGATAACCTCCGGAGAATATCTGGGTCAACATTAGCACCGGGACTTGAATTGTAGACCGACATCAAATCATTAAAGATATCATCATCAGATGGATCACATCGTTCTTTAGCCCTTTTAAACTGAGCGTGAACCAGTTCAATCTGCACAATACCCACAAGTGTTAACTCCAGTAAGAAAATTGAGAAAAAAATGCATGACCACAAAAACTAAAAAATGTATTAGTCTACCAGTTCTTTTACTAAATGAAAAAGGCTCGAGAATATGGTAGCATACTTGTTCTCTTACTTCATCTGATATGTCGAGTTCATCAAATGAGATACCACCTAAAGCTTGTTCAAGCCTTGCAGTAATATCCTGGAGAGACTTCATTATTTATTCACTCTCAAGAACCTGCCAAATCAAGGTAACCCCTTATTGTTAGAAAAAACCCACAAAAGTCTATAAAATACTTAATGATGTGCAGAATGCAAAAGTAGTTGCAGCAGAATCAAACAAATTGATAACATGAGCAATTAGTTTTGGAGCCTCGGAGGTGATCTACTAAAATACATTATGTAATGTCCATGAGAATTGAAGTCCTGAAAAACATTAATCATACATCATGTCAAACTTATTACTCCCTAGTCCCTCCATCCTAAAATGTAGTGTCTTTTAGAGTTCAAAATTTCTACTAAATGTAGCAACCCGGTACTAATAAAAGGTCACTTTTACCTCTAAATGTCATGGGTATTTGGCTAGGCCCAACCCAGCCCACGGGAACAGTACCCACGTGGTATTGTAACTTAGAACTTAGCTGTGCATGTTGAAGTCTATAACTCAGTTTGACACTTTGATTCACAAGCTAGTTTTAAAATACTGATGATTGGGTAAAAAAACAGCACATGATCACAGATAAAAAAAACTGATGAGAAGCCAGAATAAGTTTTGAAGATGAGACCCCACCGCACAGCTTTTACATCAGCCATTGATAGATTTCTCCATTTATTCATCTGCACAAGAGCTTTAATTGGAATATAATCACGCATGATTTTTCTCTTTTCCTTCTGTTAATTTAAGTAGACAAAAACAGTTCTGTGAATAGTCAATAGTCCATCACTCCATCTTCATCCTAAGGATTATAAGTATGTTGTTGCATAACAAAATTGTTAGTAAACCTAAGCAACACAACTGAATAAACCAAAGAGCTATTCTTTACTATGAGTCTGATGCTACAGATCCATGTAAAACGCAGTTTGTTGGTGCATTTATGTTCCCCTTTGTAGTTACAAGAAATGAGTGACATATATATACACAACTGCACGAGTCCAGTCAGATTTTTTTGAGCTGTCCAGAGCAAGTGTAGGTAAACCCACGTATGGAAATTAACATTTGTAGTATTTTTTTTTAAAAAAAAAGCAACCATAGTTAATATGCAGTAACCTCAGAGTGAATTTTTACTTCACAAATCACAGAAATTTCTAGCTTATTGAACCTACATACTATATATGACCTAGTAGGACCTCAAAATTAATCAATTGCTGTACTACAATAACCAAGCTACATAAAAGTTCATTTCAGAGTAGAATTGTATTTGAACAAGTCCTGATTCTATTTCTATAAATATTGTTGTATCTCTATACAGATATATTAATCAATCTACACTGTTATAATCTACAACCACCATGATCCAATGTGCACAATATCTCTTCGATTAATGTGGATATGACTTCACAAACGTGGTGACTCATTTTATCCTTCTCTTTTTCTAAAATATAAAGATGCAGGAAATTGTATCGATTTTTTTTTGAAATAGGTCACATGGGCCCGATCTTGTTTGAAGGCCATGGGTGTGTCGGGGATGTGAACGAGAACTTCTCAGGAGGTCACCCATTCTGGTACTACTCCCGCCTGAGCACACTTAACAATGGAGTTCTGAGGAGATTTGGTGCCAGCTAACTCACATCCCTTTCACGAAATTGTATCGAATTGAGCAATCGGAAGTGCTAACTATGCAGTATGAACGCGCTAAAAGACACTCCATTGAAAATTCCAACTCAGAAAGCCCTGAACAGGCGAAACTTATCAACGACAACTAAATATGGCAACAAGAAAGAGCTTCAAGCGAGAAACCCACTAGGATTATCTTGCTGCCGCCCCCGAGCCGAAGGAGCTCCCTGGAGTCGGAGAGCGCCTCCCTCAGCTGCCGGAGCGCGGAACACTGAGCCTCCGGCAGCGGTCGCGGACCCTCCTTGGCCTCCTCCAGCATGGGTGCGAGCAGCCGGATCCGCTGCGACAGGTTGCAGAACTGCCTCCGGTACGCATTCCTGAAGTCGGAGATCGCGGTGATCTCGTCCACCAACGCCACAAGCTGCTCCACCAAATCCCCCGCCTCCTCCTCCTCCTTCGCCTTCCCTTCCACTGACTCCGAGCTCGATGGCGGCGGCAGAGCCAGAGGTGCTACTTCTGTTGCCACAGAGACGGAATTGGTGTTGCCATCTGCGTTAGGGCTGGGCTTTGCTTCCTCTTCCATGACGGCGTTGTGCTACGACTCAGGCAGCTTGGTGTGCGGCGGCTAGAGTCGTGTGCTGGTGGTTGTGGCGGCGGCGACGGCTGCGATGCGTCGAGCGGGATTTGGAGTAGACAGCTGAGGTTGGGAATTGGGATAATGGACTTCGCCTCGCCTAGTATAGCCTCCTCCTCCTGCCAGTGGGCCACTGATCTCTCTGGTCCCACCGGTCAGTCTCACCCCCTGCTGATATACGACACAATTTGGAATCCAATGAATAATGGACGGCGCAGATGGCGTC
>JAAALK010000283.1:50566646-50672751 GCA_019279435.1 Zizania palustris | reverse complement strand
ACGCCTTGATGTGCAACCCAAGCCATGCTCTCTAGCCTAAACTCCTTGTCACCATATGATATATGTTATTAGCTAGTGTCCAATGTATCGACACGATCGCTATAGGATAAAATGAGTCGTAGTACTTGGTTCTACTATATGATCCCCATGGTTTCTTATCTATGGAATTCTGTCGGTGTTGGAGTTATGGTTGTGAGTGAATGCATGGTGGGTTCCGGGTGCAAGCTAGGGCATTGGTCGGTAGCACCCGGGGCACTATAAGGACCGGTCTGAGGGATCCGTTGCAATACACTTCCGTACTAACCACAAGTCTAGTGGGTAAGTCCTAACTAAGGTATGGGTTGTTCCAAACCGAGGCCACCAATTGGAGATGGGTCAAGTTGCACCTGCGGGTGACTTGTACCAATGTGGCGCAAAAGGGGGTGCGACGTTAGCCGGGATGCGGCCCGGCGCGCCGGCGAAACCTAGAGCGGGTGGTTATCGCTTGGAACATCTCATATTGAGGTTTTGGCACGAGTTCCCGTGAAATGGGTCATCTCGTTGGGATGAGTGCGTGCCTTGTGGGTACAGTAGTACACCTCTGATCAGAGTCATAAATCTTTTCGAAAAGCCGAGCCCACGGTCAAGGGCGGGTTGCGTGACATCCCACAGTTAGTCTACTTTGAAAATGTATGTGCATGTTGAATTGTCATGTAAGGACTGTTGTGCGAGGAGGTAAAACGTACTCCTCGAGTTAGTGGATGTTGTTGATGTTCATGTCTACTTTTCCGCATAATTAAAATGTGATTACATTAAATGCAATAACTGTAAATGTACTTTTCCGCACTTTGAGCCATTACCCTTCCTTGTTTATTACCTTGCATTATTATTTGCATTTGCGGTGGCTTGTTGAGTACTTTTTGTACTCATACCCGTTGGACCCCACAGAGGATACCTACTATGAAGACGGTCTGGAGTAGCGACCCAGTCGAGAAGAAAGATCCTGAAGAAGGAGTTCGTCATGCCGTTTTCTAAAATATTTTATTTGCTGCTTTTACTAAAGACAATGATGTAATAATTATGGTCTGCGTGCCATGAATACTGTATGATGTACGTATGTCGCATGATGAACCTCTTGGATTATTGTTTTTCTTATGAAATTCAATAATGTCTCGATTTGATAAATCGGGGCGCTACATAGGCGGTACTGAAATTTAATCTCGTGCCCATCTCCTCTTGGAGGTTCTTCCAAAAGCGAGAGGTAAACTGACTTCCTCGGTCAGATACTATCTTCTTGGGCACTCCATGAAGGCATACTATCCGGGCCATGTATAGTTCTGCTAGCTTGGGGCCACTAAAGGTCGTCTTAACGGCTATGAAATGAGCTACCTTTGTAAGCCGATCAATGATCACCCAAATAGAATCATACCCCAGTTGGGTCTTTGGTAATCCGGTGATAAAATCCATACCGATCTCTTCCCACTTCCATTCCGGTACTTTAAGTGGCTGTAACAATCCTGCAGGTCTCTGATGTTCAGCTTTTACTCTTCTGCAGGTGTCACACTCGGCGACAAACTGGGCAATCTCTCTCTTCATGCTAACCCACCAGTAGCGTTCCTTCAGATCCTGGTACATCTTGGTACTGCCGGGATGAATAGAGTACAATGTATCATGGGCTTCTCTTAGGATAAGAGTCTTTATTTCAGGTTTGTCCGGCACACATATCCGAGTTCCAAACCATATGGTGCCATTCTCGTCCTCGGAAAATCCGGGGGCTTTTCCTTGTCTCATGTTCTTCTTAATGGCTGCTATATCCGGGTCCTCTGATTGAGCTTCACGAATCTGCTCAAACAAGACAGGTTGGGTCTCCAAGGTGGCTAGATATGCTCTGGTGGTCAATCCGAGATTTAAGTTTTCCATCTCCTTACATAACAAGGGTGCGTGTTCTTGAATCATCATGGTCGTGCAATATCCTTTGCGACTTAAGGCATCAGCTACCACATTGGCTTTTCCTGGGTGGTAGTGAATACCCAAGTCATAGTCCTTGATCAATTCCAGCCATCGTCTTTGTCTCAAGTTCAGATCTGGCTGTGTGAAGATATACTTCAAGCTCTTGTGATCCGTAAAGATTTCACAGCGGTTCCCCACCAAATAATGCCTCCAAATCTTGAGGGCGTGCACTACGGCGGCTAATTCCAGATCATGGGTCGGATAATTTAACTCATGAGGTCTCAACTGACGGGAGGCATAAGAGATAACTTTCCCATCTTGCATAAGAACACATCCCAATCCTTGGCGAGATGCGTCGCAATAGACATGGAAGTCTTTGCGGATATCCGGTAGGGTCAGTATAGGTGCAGATACCAAACGAGTCTTGAGGGTGCGGAAACTTTCCTCGCATTCAGGAGTCCATTCAAACTTCTCTCCTTTCTGCAACAGCTTGGTCATTGGCTTGGCTATCTTAGAAAAATTCTCGATAAATCTTCGGTAATATCCGGCCAATCCCAGAAAACTTCGTATCTCAGATACGTTCGTGGGTGGCAACCAATCCGTAACTGCTTCTACGGTGGCAGGGTCTACTGCGATTCCTTGCGCAGAGATGATGTGTCCGAGGAACTTTACTTCTGCCGTCCAAAACTTGCATTTGCTGTACTTGGCATATAATTGGTGTTCCCTTAGCTTTCCTAAGGTTAACCGGAGGTGAGTCTCGTGCTCCTTCTGGTCCTTGGAATAGATGAGGATGTCGTCTATGAAGACCACGATGAACTTGTCCAAATATTCCATGAATACTTTATTCATCATATTCATAAAGAATGCAGGGGCGTTGGTCAATCCAAATGACATAACCGTGCACTCATATAATCCATAACGGGTAGTGAAGGCCGTCTTGGGTATATCTTCTTCTCGGATCCTTAACTGATGGTAACCAGACCTCAGGTCGATCTTCGAGAATACTGTAGCTCCTTTTAGCTGGTCGAAGAGATCATCGATCCGAGGCAACGGGTACTTATTCTTGATTGTTACCTCATTCAAGGCGCGGTAATCCACACACATACGCTTTGCCTTGTCTTCTTTCTTCTCGACAAAGATGACGGGGGCACCCCATGGTGACGTGCTAGGTCTGATGTAGCCTTTCCTCTCAAGATCCTCCAACTGTTGCTTCATCTCAGCTAATTCATTGGCGGCCATCCGGTATGGTCGCTTATAGATAGGGGTGGTTCCAGGCACCAAGTCAATCCTGAACTCGATGTCTCTCCTGGGTGGCATTCCTGGTAGGTCCTCTGGAAACACGTCCGGGTACTCACAGACTATCGGTATTTCTTCCAAGGTAATCTGGTGCAGTCTTGGTCTTCTGATCTTTAGTCTTGGCATCTGAAATGTAACGGCAATCCCTTCTTCGCTGGTCACGGTTACTTTTCTCTGGGCACATTCTATCACCCCTTGGTATTTATTTAGCCAATCCATTCCTAGAATGAGATCTAGGCCTTGGCATTCTATTAGGATGGGGTCGGCCCAGAATATGGTGCCGTGGATATCTATCCATACCTTTGGGCTATATGTTAGGGCTAGGGTTTGTTTTCCTGGAGTGACTATTTGTACGGCTCTGGGTAGATCTTCGGTGTTTAGATTGTTCTTTTCCACAAAATCAGTTGATATGAAGGAGTGCGTAGCTCCAGTGTCAAATAAAACCACTGCAAGTGCTGAATGTACCAAGAACTTACCCATTACTATCTCTGGTGCGGCCTGAGCTTCTTCCGCGGTGACGTGATTGACTCGGGCGCGGATGGCGGGGTTCGCGGCAACTCCTTGGACGCGCTTAGGATGGGGGCAAGCATTGGAGTAATGCCCCTCCTGACGGCAGTTGAAGCATACTACGGGCTTGCCGTGCTTGTCGCGCAGGATCTCTGCCTTCTTGGCCGGGGCAGCTGGGGCAGTTGGTGCGGCTGGAACGGCACGAGGTTGGCTGGCTCCGGTATTGGCAGCTGGTGGCGCCGGGCGATATACAGGCCGGGGGTGGTACTGTGGCGCTGGTGGGGGTGGAGCAAAACGGGGTCTCTGGGCCATACCCTGGTTCTGCCTGAAGGCTATCATCCTCTTCTTCTTCAGGTCAACTTTATTCTGTTGAGTTTCTTGCATAATATCTTTGTTCACCATCTTTTGGAAGTTGGCGAAGTCCCCTGAGATGAGTTGTAGGGACAACTCGTCTTTTAGTCCCCTAAGGAACTTGGCCTGTCTGGCCGCGTCTGTACGGACCTCCTCTGGTGCGTACCGGGCTAGACGGTTAAACTCATGCAGATACTCGGTGACAGATCTGCTCCCTTGTTGTAGATCTCTGAATTCCTGTTGCTTCTGAGCAACGATGCCGTCAGGGATGTGGGCGGCACGGAAGGCGGCCGAGAACTCCGCCCAAGTGGGGGCGTGGCCCTCAGGCAGGGTCTCACGATGGTTGTCCCACCACTCTGCGGCGGGACCATGAAGCTGGTGGGTGGCGAAGGCCACCCTCTCCTGCTCAGTGCAGGTCAGGAGATCGAGTTTCTTCTCGATCGCCCGCAACCAATCCCCAGCCTCCATGGGGTTGGTGGTGCTTGAGAAAGTCGGTGGGCGGACTCGGAGGAACTCCGAGAGTTGTGATGCGGGAGCGGAAGCTGGTGTGGCGGGTCGGGGCAGCTCGGGCTGTTGGTGGAGGCGGAAGAAGTGAGCCTGCTGCTCTTGCATCTGCTGCTGCTGCTGCTGCATCTGGTGCAGGAGGGCTGAGACCAACTGGTTTTGAGTGGCCATCATTTCAGCCACGGTGGGGTGGTTGGCGACCGGGGCTTGCCTCTGCCCGGTGGCTCCCCATTGTGGCAGATTGCCACTGTCCCCTCCGTTCTGAGGAGCGTCTGATCCCTGGGTGTTGGTCATCCTGGAATTTCCAATGTACACATATTTATTTTGGGTGATCTTCTTTATATTTATTTCAAAAGAATACCGTTCTTGCGGTTACATTTATTTATTCTCTCATTCATGCCTTATATTTTGACATGAATGCTAAATACAAGCAATCAAAATAAAAAGATAAACAATCAATCGTAACACTACGTCTAAGGCAGCTCGGGGGACGGCTCGATCTCGGGCTCGTGGGAGACGGGTGGGGTCGAGGAACTGGACGGTCCGGCGGGTGGTGCACTGCGGGAGATCCTCTTGGGTCTCACTGTGGGAGTCTGAATGGGTTTCTTCCGGCGAGGCGGAAGAGGTGTGATCTCCTCTATGTCTTTCTTCAATTCTCTGAGCTGCTGACGGAGCTGGGCGTGGACCATGGCGCCCTGACGTAGGAGCTCGTTCTGACGCCTCAACTCCTCCACCTCAAGGGTCAACAGAGGGTTCTGCTCTAGCTGTCGACGGAGCTCGGCGTTCTCCCTGGTCAGGTTCTCCGAAGTGTGGCGGTAGAAGTCAATGGTGTCGTGCTGGCTGTCTGCGTCGAGGACGGCCTCCGTGTGGAGGTTGTCCATGGCCTCCAAGAGTCTCATCGTGCGGGTGATGGCGGAGCTGCTCTGGGTGAGGGGACTGATGTAGATGCTGCGGTGACTCCCAGGTGTGCGCATGGGCATGAAGCGGTAGACGGTGTCGCGGAGGTGGCAGTCGTAGACCAGTCGAAGCTCGGCGAGGGACTGGAGAGCGGCTCGCTGGCTGGCCACCACGAATGAAGGTCCTCCAACTCCATGGGTGTAGAAGGGTGGCTGCGTGGAAGAGGGGCGGATCACAACCGTGACCTCGCAGTAGCTCTCGTTCGCATCGGGAAAAATCCCGTGGAACGCAGGCTCATGGGGAAAACCCAAAAAGTCGACGAGCACGCGAAGCTCACGGATGAATCCGGCCTCGTCACGAAGAGTCCCGCTCATGGTGTGAACCGGCATCTACAAAAGAGAGAAAATTTTGTAAAAATCTTAGAAGATGAGAGGATAAGTAATCTTTTGTAAAATATAGTGAATATATATATACGTCCTAAGGTCAGGTCTGTTTGGCTTCCTACAGTCAACCTGGCTCTGATACCATCTTGTCGCGCCCCGATTTAATAAATCAGGACTTTATTGAAATTCCATAGAAAATCAATAAAACAAGACGTTCATCACACGACCACGTACAATACGAGCAAATCATTCACGGTTCGTAGACCGCATTAATACAAAAGTGAATAAAGATGAAGAGAAACTAATGAAATAAGGGTCCTAGATGAACGCCTCCTTCCAGTCTCGCCTTGACTGGGTCGCTACTCCAGACCTTCATCCTCCTCATAGTAGACTGGCTCTGATGGTGTAAGTCAATGGGGTGAGTACAGATGTACTCAGCAAGCCACCGAATGCAATTATAAATGCAAGATAATAACAAGGGAGATAGTGGCTAGTTTAGCGGAAGCAGCATATTTGTAAAGCATTTAATGTGAGCATTTTATTTGTACGGAAAAGTAAACATGTGAATGCATCATCATCATCTTCTAACTCGAGGAGTACGTTTTACCTCCCCGCACAACAGTCCTTACATGCCATGAATATCTCATCTATTCACACAATTGTAAACTAACTGCGAGTAGTCACACAACCCGCCCTTGACCGTGGGCTCGGCTTTTCGAAAAGATTGATTTTACTCTGATCAGAGATGTACCACTGTACCCACAAGGCACGCACTCATCACCTACACCGAAGTGTAACGAGATGACCCATCACACGGGAACTCGTGCCAAAACCTTCCATATGGTCTTCCCCGACTCAACAGCACCCTCTTATAGGTTTCGTACCGTGTCTCGCCATGTCGAGTTTCCACAATACCCCCTCTTGAGCCATCGTCGGTACAAGGCGCCCTGAGGGCTAGCCCCTTGCCCCCTCCACTATGGTGCCGTGAGACGGAGCGTTCCACACTTCCAGTTAGGACTTACCCATTAGACTTGTGGTTGGTACGGAAGTGCTTTGCAACAGATCCCGCAGACCGGTCCTTATAGTGCCCCGGGTGCGACATACCAAAACCCGAGCTTGCACCCGGAACCCACCATACTTATGACATGCCTAACTCCAACAGAGTCCAGAGACAAGAATAACAGGGTATTTCATATACCAGAATCCATCTAATCTACGACTCATTCTTTATATCCTATAGCAGTTGTGCCGGTACATTGGGCACTAGCTAATATAATATTTGTAGAGTGACAAGGAGTTAAGGCTCAATAAGCATGGCTTGGGTTTGCACACAAGGATGGGGATCTAATAAATATAAGTGTAGGGCTTGATCTTTGACTAATGCAATATTAACCTATGTGTTATAGCGATAATTTATTAAAACATGGGCTCAACATGATCAACTGTGTCCACAAAGGTGGTCGATGACTTGCCTTGCTCAGCAAATGGGGATGGAGGAACCTCGGGGTAGAACTCCTGCTCCTCGACGAACTCGTAGTCTTCTCGTTACGAAAAATAAATAATACATTCAATACACAGATAAAATTCACAAAACAAAGGAACATACATCATTTGTGGGTGTTTTTATGTGAAGTAGTATTTTAATATTCTGATTTTTATATAAAACAATAAAGTCTAATATTTTAGGATTTTTCCCAATTTATTTTCTGTATTATCCATTTTAATCCTAAGGGATTTTTATTCATTTATTTATTAATAATATTTTAAGTAACAGAAACATACTGTTTTTATTGTATTAATGTGTAGAGAATAATATTCTGGTTCTAACAAATTGGAATGGTGAAATTTAGAGTTAATTTGAGCAAGATATGAATTTTCAAAGTTTAAATCAATTTCTGGAATTTTATTTAAACAGAAAATGGGCTCTGGTCCACGGTGAGCCAGGCCCACGGTGGACCGCGCCACTGTGGCGTGGACCGGATCAACCAGATCCGTTGGATCTTGATCCAGCGGCCAGGCGCGAGGCGGGAGGTTTAAATGAAATTGGACGGCTGAGATTAGATCTCGCGAACCGGTATGACGTGGACGCACCAGATTGCTCCAGCATTTTAAGTCGCGATCGACGGCTGTAAGCGCTCGGTACCGCTTGGATCAGATCCGAGGGCCCTGATTAAATCCCGAAGGGATTTAATCGTAGCCCTCCGATCTCGATCGGACGGTTGTGGGTGCGTCCGGCACGGCACGTGCGTAAGGGGGCGCGTACCCCCTTCGTCTCCGGCGACGGCGGGCTCGGGTGCGGCTACGGCGGCGGCGACGAGCGCCTACATGCCTATCTAACGGCAAAAATGGAACGGGGAGGGGAGGGCGGTCATGACCGTACCTCAGGTGGCGACGGCGGCGGAGAACGGCGACCGGCGACGAAGGTAGACGGCGAAGAGGGTTCGGGAGCTCGACGGCGGTGGTGATCCGGCGGGTTCCAAGGCCAACGGAGTGGTGGCCGGGGATGAGCGGTCGACGACGGTCTCGTTGGTGGCGGTGGCTAAGGCGGAGGAGGCCGGGATCGACGGCGAGCGGCGGCCGGAGATGAAACCGAACTCAAGCTCAAAAGAAGGGCGACGGCGCTCTGCTTTCGCTCGAGAATGGCTCTGCTGGCGTGGGGTGAGTGCGGTGAGGGGAGGGGCTTAAATAGGGGTCACCGGCGGCGAGGATGGAAGGCTAAACCGGGGAAACCCGAAGGTTTATTTCCTAACTCCGGCGAGGTTCCCATAATGTCGGATTTACTTCCCTAATCACGAAACCGCGTGGGCTATGGATGGAATGGGGTCGGTACCGCTCGGGGAAGGTGATCGGAGGGTGATCCGAGGCGATCCGGTGGCCGGCGGTCGAGGAAACGGAAGGGGATCGCCGGGGAAGGAAAGGGGGGATCCCTTTCCCGGGAGGAAGATGATCCTGACAGGTGGGCTCCACCTGTCAGTGAGCGGGCGCGAGACAAATGGCGCCGACAGGCGGGCCACGCATGTCAGAGGGCGGAAGGGTGCGGCTGCGGCTGACGGGTGGGACCGAAGCGGGCGCGGGTGGGAGGAGAGAGGGGAAACGGTGCCGACAGGTGGGACCCACGTGTCAATGGCTCAATGCTTGGGCTGGGCTGGGCTCGGTCACTTTGAAGGTTGCGGCCCACTAAGCATTTTAATTCTTTTCTGGTTTAAAATAATTCCAGTAATTCCTTTATTTGATTAAGGGTTGAAGCACTGTTGATAAAAATTTGTAAAAATTCCTAAAATTATATCTTGGGCTCTAGTTCATCTCATAAAAATTTCAGGTTCAAATTTTGAGTATTTCTCCCTGTTTGGCTTTATTTGGGCTCTTTGGTGATTTTTCTTTAATAACAAATTCAGAAATGATTTAAATAATATTTTCTTTTTATTTTATTCCTTTTTAATTTCTGGGGTGTTACACAAGTGCGTCCCCCAGTCACGCTCTCGCAGTTGTACGCCTGTAGGCGTAGGCAATTGAGCTCACAACTGGTCAACATGTCGCGATGCTCGCCCACGCTCTCGCTCTCGGTTCCGCTCCGGTTTTCCCTTAGCCTATGGCGCCGCGCGGCGACCTACTCTTGGCTTAGCAGACGCCGCGGGCTCGCCTATCAGCATTCAGCAACATATGGGCCCCTAGCGCGCACATGGGCTGACGTGTTCCGCGAGGCCGACACGGGCCCACCGACCAAACACAGCAGCCACCGTCCGGGGGCGATGGCCTTGAGGCGATCCGCGCCGTCCCCGTCGATCCCGGCCCTGATCCGACGGTGGTGAGAAAATCAGGACGCCTCCAACCCGGCCAGGACACGAGGCCAGGCTCAGGGATGGGCCACTCCGCTCGGTGCGGCGTAGGGAACAGTAGGGGAGACGACGACTCCGTCGCCGCGACACTTGTGCGCGCATGTGACCCGGGAGCCGGGGAGAGGGAGCGGAGTCGTCGCGCGTACGTACGTACGTATGTAAGGTGGGGAGCCATGCCCGCTGGCTGGCTGGAGGTTAGCGCTAGCGAATCGCGGACTCCGCAGCGTGTCCTCCACTCCTCCTGGCGCTGGCAGTCTGGCACCCCGACCTGGCCGGCTGTTACGGCGCCCGGCGCCCGGCGCGTCCGCTTGAGGTCCCGCACCCCCGCCCGGGCGCCTCTCCTTGCCGCGCGGCGCGCTGTGGTTGGCGGCCGGGGGGTGCACTTTTGTGTTGTTGATGTGGTTTGGGTTCAGTTGGGGCGATGTGCTATCACATGCCGGCGTCAGGGTGCGCAGTCCTTCCATCGGGCGCGGTAATCTGTAGACCCTGTAGTGCTGCATCTGCAGTCACGTCGCTGTCACCTTGTGAAGAATAGCAGGAGTTTGGTAGAAGTACTCCTGTAGCGCGGTTCGGATGGGGATAGGCATCAGGACAAGAGAGCTTGCTCCAAGGGCCTTCGTCTAGAGATGCAACGGGTACCCGAAACCCGAGTATTCGATGGGTTTTACCCAATAAGAAGACGGGTGTGGAACAATATCTTTACCCGTGGGTGTTTTATTGGGCAAAAATGTCTACCCAATGGGTAGAGCGGGTACAGGTGCAGCTGCATAGTATCCGTACCCGCTTACCCGCGGGTAAAATACACCTGAAGACCCATGTGCATTTTCCTACAATTTCAGCTTATTCGTGGCCCATATAGTTATTCAGCCCATGTGCATTGTTTAATTCGTGCTTGTTTTTTTGGCTGGTCCATGTCGATCTGTTTTTAATATGCACCTTCATGTTCTTGTATAGATTAAGGAAAATGTCTTCAGCTAATGGGAGTGGTGCATATGCCATTTTTCAGCGATATATTTATGATTCATGGCGGGTCTGAAATTGGGTGTGTGTTACCCGACGGGTACAAATACTTGTGCGGGTGCGGGTGTGGGTAAGTTTTTGTACCCGCGAGCGGGTGCAGGTTTTGTAGCAAGTGAATTTTTATCTAGCGGGTGCGGGTGTGGGCGGGTAATACCCAGCGGATGCGTACCCGTTGCCATCTCTACCTTCATCCGATTATTTAGTTTGTAGTTTGATTTATGAATGATAAGGGATAAAAATTTTGTGGGTGGTGTTTATCTATAGCTGTATTCGATTAGGAAAAAACTTATATCATTTACATTTACGGATATGGATTTTTCAATATACCTATACTTATATGAGTATTTAATACTTGATTGAAGCGGAAAATGAGAGTAGGAGTATTTAATACACAACGAAAGGGAGGGACGACGACACGTGGTAAGAGTAGGAGTCCGGTGACAGCACGCACTAGAGTAGGAGACCGGTGGCGCCATTCGGCGGGAGAGGGAGGAGACGGCAACCGCGCACAACGACGCACGTTGCAGTGGGAAGAGACTGGTGGTGTCACACGACTGGGGAGAGAAGGGGGTAGTAGCAATGTGCAGGAGTGAGAGAAGGTAGCGGCGCAAATGGAAGCGAGAGGAGGAGGGGACGACAGGTGAGGCAAGGTGAGGTGAAATGAGAGAGAGAGCTCAAAGCGACAGCGAGGAAAATAAATTGGGTGGGCGATGGGTGCACAACCCACACGGTAAGGATCCTCCTTAATCTTGTCACGTGTCATCAGAGGTGATTCGACGGCTACGAATAGGAGTGGCGAGAGATTGATGATGTGGGATGGTGAGGGACGAAAGGCAGCGTGAAGCTAGAGGGGCAGTGGAAGGCCGATAGGGGTGGAGTGAGGTGACACAAGGTGGCGAGAGTCTAGTTGGGCGACACAGGGCTGTGGGGTGGTGGGAGGGCGATGGGACGGCACGAGGTTGACTTAGTGGTAGGAGGTCAGCAGGGCTGCGGAAGGCCAACGGGAGTTTCAAGCCGTCGAATCAGTTTTGAAGATATGTGACAGGAGATCAAAAAAGAGGATCCTCACCATGTGGGTCATGCACTCATCGCTTACCCAATTTATTTTCGTCAGTTACTACGCTTCGTATCAATACCCGTTTACAACAACATAGTATAATTTTTTATTTGTACACCCATAAATACTAATATTTCCATATACCTATATCTTATCAGAATAATTATTCATGGTTAAATAGGTATCAAATACCCAATCATTATTGGAATTAACAAAGGTAATGCTAAAAACTGATAAATTATTTTATTATTTATTTTTTGAACAATATTTTTCAGAATAAACGTTGAATCTTTTTTAAGCTGCTCAAGTTAAAAACTCGCATCTGTTTTTGGAACGAAAATATACATTTTGGTCAGCGGTTCGCCTGTTCCCCTCCTACGGCCCTGCAAGAACAGTGAAACACTTTAATGCGGCCACCGGTTTTCGGCTCAAAAAGGCTGGGCTTTGCTCTTTGGACCAATCCATTACTGCGAAATGCTGAACGTATCTAACTTGCCGGCCCGTACGCTGTTGGGCTGGCTAGTACTACTTGTGCTTCGTAACATTTAATAATATAATTTTCCCATTCTAATAGTTTTTTAAAATTTCCGCCCGTTAGATTATCCGCCCAAACTTACTGTTTCATTAAAAATTTTATTTTCGAGATAACATTAATAAATTGAAGTTCAGACTAAAAAAATAAAAACTCTAGTTGTTAATAAGAAAATATTATTGCGATGGGATATGTAAAATCTATTGTAGAAATGAATTTTTTATTTTCGAAGCAAGAGTAATAAAAATATAAAATAAAAGACTTTTTTTAAAAAAGAGCTGGACGTAAAAAAAATTTGCACGGAACGAGTACAGTCGAACGGGGCCGTCCTGACGTCGGTGGATTGACTCCAGTTTTCTGTCCGGCTGAGTGAGCCATCTGTACCGTTCCGTATGAATTATGATGCCGTACATAGGCTACAGGAGCCAGCCCAGCGGCGAGAGCAAACACGGCCGCGCCACGCCTCACGAGCGAGCCGGCCCGTGAGGCCGAAGCGCCGTCTTTTGTCGGCATGGATTTTAATCTGAAAACTACAGTGGGTTCACAGATTTATTTGGTTTCAAAATACCATGTTTTAAAGTAGTTTTTAGTAAAAATATTATTTTTTCACTTCTAAAGATCTACTTACCGCCTTACAGGGTTGCAGGGGGGCAAATTTTAATGGATGTTGTTGATGTAATTCAGAATTACGTAGAGGTTAAGTGTTTAAGAAACTCAAAAGGTTCAAAGTATTTGCTAAAATTTTAAATAGTATTTGAACCATTTGAATTGGTGAATAACCTTGGAATATTAGTTGTATTGATTATCACTTGGTCTGTTCATTGCCTTTTACCTTGTAAGGTAATATACGTGTGCCGTGTGCGGTAGGACTTAGGAGACTTATTAAATGGATGAAGTCGTTTGATAAGTAGGTGGTTAGTTAGCTTGCTTATTATGCAGCTCGGATGGTCACTCACACGGGACACCTTACCTGGCTCCGGTTGCTATATTCTTCTAATATTATTATATTATTATTATATTACTGTTTGCTAATGCAAGTAGTACGTATCGAGTTAAGGCAAGGCTGACAGCCCAACACCGTTGTTCTCATGTGTAGCTTGACGTCATTGTCAACTACTCCATCCATCAACTTCAACTATGCCGGAATTCTTTTCCTGTCCACTCCTTTTATCAATGTCTTCACGATAACCATGACTCCTTGTGGTTTTGTTTTCTTTACTGGTGCAAGTGTGCATCGTACTTTCATTAAGACAGTTTGGCCACACCACATTTTTGCAGTATAAAATCAATACGGACAAAATGGGTGCGTGATTGCCTTGTGTGTGTATATATATATATATATATATATACAAATGCTATTCTACACCATGGGTGTAGAATGCTATTCTACACCGACGTGGAATGGAGGGGTTGGAATTGGGTGGGGGGTGGGAACGATTGGGATGATCGGTGTAGAATAGCATTTACACCCATAGTGTAGAATAGCGTTCCATTTCCTTTCCACTACTCTCATGCAGAATGTGTCGGCTCACTTTGAAACGTAAACGATCTTCTCTGGCCAAGGCATTCTTGAGTGGAAATAAATGGAGTTGTCGCCGTCAGAGTTCAGACCATGATGACCTGATTCTACGTGCCGCGCATCTGTCTGTGCTTTGGTACCAAAAGACATTCATCAGGATAATACCTTGCTTTCCACGCAGGGATAATATTGCCATCGTCTCAAGTTTCTTTCGGACACTTCGATCTTTTATTTGAGACGAAGCGACGAGGAAATTCATCTGAAGCTCCGGTGTATAGCAGATGAGTTTGTTCTCAACTGCATATCTGAAAAACTGCCTTTTGAACCGGCAGCACTTGCCTGGTGAATTATTCACCGGAGTTCCAGCAAATGCCACTGTTTTATCGTGTGAAAGTAGCAATGTTTGTCCGGTGTAACGGACATCCATCCAGAGGCCATGAAATCAAAATGGCTTAAGGATACTCCTACATAATCCATCGTGATGTACTGATCCGATAACTCTCAACTCATTTACTTGGTGACTAAGAGATGCCAACCTTCTCTTGCAGTGATTCGGTGCGACGGGACCCCTCCACTAGCTTTTTTGCCCGCTAGCTTCACTGACTCCATCAAGAACAAATGCCTAACCTTTTGCTCGAGTGCTCCGTCTGTCCCCACGCAGAGACGCAGGGATAGATAAGCAAAAAAGAAGAGCCTGGATTGTCTACGGACTCGGACGTCGCCGTGTGCAGGCGTGACCGAAATGAATCATTCAACTGACAAAGAAAACAATGCACGGCTTCACGGCGCCTGGGACCATGTAAAAACAGTGGTGATCGAGTCGACCGTACCGGAACGGACGGACGACCACAGAAAACCTCACCGATTCCAGGTACACAGATAGATGGAGGGGATGGGTTTGGCCATCCGAATGCCAGCCTTGTACGAGTAATATACTAATATGAATATCGGCGATGCGCGTGAGTTGGACCTTTGCAGCTTAGTTACAGCGCAAAACGCGAGGGCCAGCCGGGCGTCATGGTATTGCATTGTAGAACCACTCTCTAAACAACCTGTCAATAACAGCAGCCACCGTTCTGTTAAGCGGTAAGGTTTAGGGTTGTTTGGAACTTAAAGAATTTAAGAGAATTTTATGGTGTCTACAATAATTATGGACCATCTATTTTTTTCTAATCTAATGGTCTAGATTTAAACAAAAAAAATCTAATACCTTTCTTTTTTTCTTTTTTCCTTCTTCCTTTCTTCTCTGTTTCTTTTCAGCGGCTATGGTTGGCAGCAGCTGGGCACTACCGCGACAGGGCGGGGCGGAGATGGCGATAGCAACGGTGACGAGGCACCGCGAGGCGACGGGGAGGGGTGGCCCGGGTGAAGATGGCGATGGTGTTGGGGCGGAGCAAGGCGTCGACAGGGCACCGCAGAACGACGATGGCGGCGGGGCACCGCGAGGCGACTTGGAGAGGCGATGCGGCAGAGCGAAGATGGCGATGACGACGGCGACGGCGGGGCACCGCGAGGTGACAGGGAGGGGCGGTGCGGCGGGACGGAGACAGCGACAGCGGTGGGGCGGGGCGGGGCATCGAAGGGACACCGTGGGGCGGAACGACGATGCGGGGTGAGACGGCGGTGGGGTGGGGCAGAGACGGCGACGAGACGGGGCAGAGACGACGACAGCGACGAGGCGGGGCAGAGACGTGACAACGACGAGGCGGGGCGGCGACGGGGCACCGCATGACGATGGTAAGATAATTGGCCGGAGGGAGAGAGGGAGGAGGTAATTTAGTAAAAAAATTCTTTTTTAATTAATTTAATTGTATTTAATTAAGGGTTGAGATTTATTTTACCTTTTACCTACAATGAAGGTAAATGAGGCACCATAAATGCCCAAGAATTTCACAATGTTTTTGTTTAATTCAGATGAGGACTTAGCTTTGAAAACCCGTTGTGTTTAATGGTAAGATATACTAACAAGAGAAACAATTTGTTTCTAAGAGTATTAGTACTGCATTTAACGACAAAGAATTGCCGGTTCGAGATGGAGGACCCTTCATCTACGGTTTGGCCGAAACAGTTTAAAACTGGCTTTGCGCAGCAATGCTCCGGTTCTGAACGATCAAGGCGAGCAGTTCTCTTACGACGTCGGGAGTCACTTAAACCGTGAACGGTGAACCACCCCGAGACGCCGTTGCGACGTTGGGAATGTACCTTTGCCGTGAAGGCGGACGGGTCGGTTAGTCTCAGCCGGACCAACCGGCCAGCTTCCGCCGCAGAAGGCGGTGTCAACGGCACGGCGACCCCTTCTCCGGCGTCACGTCTCGGCAGCCCTCACGGCCGCGACCGCAAGAACGCATCTGCCACGGACGGCGCGGCGCGCGCGGGAAGTCAAAACTCAAAACAACGGTGGCTTTGCCCCCCCTCCTCCCGCCGCCCGCGCGCGGCGGCGACATGGCGCCCCGCTTTCGTTTCGCTGGAAAAAATAAAAGAGCGTGGCGTGCGATACGAGGGGACGCGCCGAAACGAACGGGGCGCGTCGGTGCGGGTGCGGCCGAGACAGCAGGAAGGCACGCGAAGCTTGCTTCCCGTCGCGAAATAAAATCTGAAAACAGCGAGGCACCAAACACGCCGCGCCCACCACACACGCCGTTGCCGTCTGCCTGCGCCTCCTAGCTCGTCTTCCTCGCCTCCGCGGACCGCAGCCATCCAAGCCTCGCCTCCTTTCCTCTCCTCTCCTGCCGCTTCCACCTCCGAAGCTTCCGCCGAGGTCAAACGAGCCCCCGAGCTCCCGCCGCCCCGAAGAGGCCGGAGCGGGAGTGCGCGGGGAGGGAGAGGGGAGGGGGCTCTCGGACCTGAGCTACGCGCGCGCGCGCGCCACCACCCGGATCTCGAGCTAGTTCCCGCCGGATCTGCCGCTGCCGCAAAGGTAAGTCGCTTGGATCCCGCTCGTTAGATCCGTTCTTTTTGACGAGGAAACCGGATATGGCTGGCCCCGTTGCTATCTCCACGGCGGATTCTGAGGCTAGGTGTAGCTCTTGCTAGCTCTACCTTTGCATCGGTAGATGATGATAAGCTAAGAGTTCACTGCTAGTATCTACCCATTTTTTTCACCCCTGATTGGTGTTCGGCGAGTGAGATCTCGCTTCCCGGCACCGCGGATGGTAGACATCTCGATGGGTTCGCTGATAAAACCCGTGAGATTTCAGGGATCCCCGCGTTTGGTTTGAGCAAATCCCGCGCCGGTTGCTGTTGTCTGTTAGAGCTAACATGGGAAAGTAATCTTCGAAACTCATACGGTGTTTGTTCTGTTCAGATCTAAACCGACCAAGAGGCGGCAGCTGCTGCGGTTGTTGTTGGTTGGTTGGTGAGGAGGAGGCGGTGGGGCGGCGGAGATGTCGTCGAGCACGATCCGGAAGGCGTTGGGGGCGGTGAAGGACCAGACCAGCATCGGTCTGGCCAAGGTCACCAGCAACATCGCGCCGGAGCTCGACGTGCTCATCGTCAAGACCACCAGCCACGACGACGAGCCGGCCGAGGAGCGCCACATCCGCGAGATCCTCCACCTCACCTCCGGCTCCCGCGCCCACGTCGCCGCCGCCGTCTCGGGATGCTCCCGAAGGCTCTCCCGCACCCGCGACTACGTTGTCGCGCTCAAGTCGCTCATGCTCGTGCACCGTCTCCTTGCCGACGGTGACCCCACCTTCCACCGCGAGCTCCTCCACGCCACACGCCGCGGCACCCGCCTCCTCAACCTCACCGACTTCCGTGACGAGGCACACTCTGGATCCTGGGACCACTCTGCCTTCGTCCGTACATATGCGTTGTACCTCGACCAGCGCCTTGAATTCTTCCTCCATGAGCGCAAGCAGGCCTCCAACGCCAGTTCCAGTGCCAATGGGCCGTCACCGCGTGACCGCTGGGGATCACCTGACCCATATGGTCGCCGGTCACCCTCATACTCCTCGCCCCCAGGAAATGGGTATGGTGGTTACGATGATTACCGTGAGAGGAACGGTGGCAACACTGATGACAAGAAACCACCAACACCGGTGAGAGATATGAAGCCAGAGCGGGTCCTTGGTCGTATGCACCACCTGCAACAGTTGCTCGACAGGTTCCTTGCTTGCCGTCCCACTGGTGGTGCGAAACACAGCAGGATGGTGCTGGTTGCTCTGTATCAGATTTTAAGAGAGAGCTTCCAGCTCTATGCTGATATCTGTGAGGTGCTTGCAGTGCTTCTGGACAGGTTCTTTGACATGGAATATGCTGAGTGTGTGAAGGCCTTTGAGGCATATGCCAGTGCTGCAAAGCAGATTGATGAGCTTAGTTCATTCTATGGCTGGTGCAAGGAATCTGGGGTCGCAAGGTCATCTGAATACCCAGAGGTGCAACGTGTTACTGATAAATTGCTGGAGACATTGGAGGAATTTATGAGGGACCGGGCAAAGCGTCCCAAGAGCCCACCACGGGAGCCTGAGCCTGAACCTATAAAGGAGGAAGAGCCTGAGCAAGATATGAATAGCATCAAGGCACTACCTGCACCAGAGGATTACAAGGAGCCAGAACCTGAGAAGGTGGAGGAAGAAGTAAAGCCAGAGCCCCCACCGCAGCCCCAGGGTGATTTGGTGGATCTTAGAGAAGAAACAGTGAGCGCTGATGAGCAAGGTAACAGGCTTGCTCTGGCTCTCTTCCAAGGGCCACCTGCAGCTGGCGGAAGCAATGGCTCATGGGAGGCCTTCCCCTCAAATGGTGGCAATGAGGTGACTTCTGCATGGCAGACACCTGCTGCTGAGCCTGGGAAGGCTGATTGGGAACTTGCCCTTGTGGAGACAGCGAGCAATCTGTCGAAGCAGAAGGCCACTATGTCAGGTGGCATGGACCCACTACTACTGAACGGTATGTATGATCAGGGTGCTGTGCGCCAGCATGTCAATGCACAAGTGACAACCGGGAGTGCCAGCAGCGTCGCTTTACCTCTGCCAGGACAGAAAACACAAGTGTTGGCTCTGCCGGCACCAGATGGCTCGATGCAGAATGTCGGTGGAGACCCATTTGCGGCATCCCTTAGCTTCCCACCACCGTCCTACGTGCAGATGGCGGAGATGGAGAAGAAGCAGCAGTTCTTGACACAGGAGCAGATGATGTGGCAGCAGTATCAGAGGGATGGCATGCAGGGGCAGTCGAGCTTGGCCAAGCTTGATCGTGCTTACAACAATGGCTTTGCCCCCAACCCAGCCATGCCTCACGGGATGCCTGTGGCATACAACACGAGCCCCATGCCAATGGCTTACACTGCAAATACTGGGTACTACTACCCCACTTACTGAGCTATTCTTTGTTCATCCTTACAGTTGCTGTGAATTTTGTTCTGCATCAGTTGGGGGGTTGTGTCCAGTATCAGTTGTTGTTCCCCTGTCTCTGGATCAAACCTTTGGGTCTCTTATATGTAATTCTATTTGTTTGGAACCAAATGCGGCATCTAAGGGTGGCTATAGTTGATTACATAATATTAAATCTATGTTCATGTTCTTTCACACAATTTGTTATTGGTTAACTGACAGGTCCCCACTCCCCAAGTCGCATCCATGATCTCACCTGCTGTGATGAAAAATGCTCCGAAATTCACAGATCTAGATCGCCTTTGTTTGTTGGAAAGTTTGTTAGTTGCTATCATTAAGGATATCATGTTTGGTGGCATAATCAGTTATAGCTTTTTGTGACATGAGATTGTTTCTGAAATTGACCCCAGAACATGTTATGGGAGGATTCGTTGAATTATTTTACCTTGCTGCAAGTTGAAGTTAAGGAATACATTGGTTCTATTTTGAGTTTCCTTTAATTAACAGGGTAAAAACCAACTACAGGGTGTGCACATTGCCCAAGTCCAGAGTGATTTTAAATTTTAATTCAGCATTGGCCGAAAGCAAGTACTACGTGCCGACCGTTTTCATCTCTGTTAAGGTCAGCCTCTTTCTAGGCACGTGGGAATATCTGATTCCTTAATTGAAGTTAGATGCTAACAACCAGCACGCAAATCCGTAATTGGCTGTTTTACTTGGAACACTGTTTTCGTCCGCAAAAGGAAAAAATGCAATTGACAGTCTTACCCGGAGATTTGTTTCCTAAAAATAAAAACCAAGAATCTTACTGCGACCATTCGTTCACCTGCGCTCTCGAGTCTCAAACTAAGGGAACAGTCCAATTTCCGCACGAATCAGGAAAAGTTGTATCACTCCTGATGGGCTTCGTTCAGTTCTGACCCTTCTTTTTCCCGTACCCACCTGCGACAGGATTATTGGGAACAAGCAAATGGAATAAACCATGACGCCTCTAAAGTTGATGGATAATGGTTAACGAATATATATATTTTTAGAAATAATATGTAGATCGGAAAACAACAGAGGAAAAATGAACATGTTACTGTCGACCCTTGGATAGTCGACAGGGATATTTTTCCTATCGACCAACTAAAGGTCGACAAGAAATTAAACGGTGAACGCTAGAGCAAAGAAATGCTCGCACAGCCCAAGGAAAGAAAAGATGTGTGAATGCAGGAACAAAAGGTGTGCATGTCTTCATGCATGAAGGCAAAAGAAAATGTGGGCCACTCTCTTTCCTGCGTATAAACTGCTCATTCTGGCTGAGCGCCCGCATCCCTGTCGACAGGTTTATCGAGAAAAAAATGGTCGACAGGTTTATCGAGAAAAAAAATATTACTTCTAAAAAAATCTTAAAGAATATGTGACTGGTTCACGCACTAACAAACCTGAGTACTAAGAACTGAGTGTCCTTTCCTCACACGGCAACGGTCAATGGACGCCCACTCTTCCTGACGGCGACTACCTGTACCCGGTAAGATAAGCAGCAAGTCGATGTCACTTTGGGCTTGGGCAATTACACCACTTAGAAAATGGCAAGACTCCTTTTCTTATGATAATTGCTAGTGGAGGCCGCCAAGATGACAGCAAGATACTTGGACCAAGTAAACCTTCATCCAGATTTGCAGACTCAGCCAGCCAGGCTGAGACTTTAAAGTTTTCCGCATAAGAGGACGACCTGGTCACGAAATTGACATTGAAACAATGGATTACTGGAATTCGATGGACATTCCAAAAATTCATACAGTGAATCTTTCTAGAGTTACAAGATGTATGTACAGTCCAAACCACGTTTGCTGCAACATTCATTGCCATACATTCATTGCCATACATTCATTGCCTGTTGATTTAATTAGTGCCCAAAATGTTGCTCACAGTGAATTTCAGTCATATTGGCAGTAACAAGCAAAACTATCTTCCGGAATTCCTGGTGTTTTGATGCATGATTTCCTAAATTTGACATCTGTCAGGTCAGATCTTTGTAATTTGTACTTAAGATTGACTCGTGTCATTTAGGCTTCAGAAATTCTGTAACGTTACAGAGCACACCTTTGTCATATGGATTCACAAACTTGACTTCAGAATCTGCATGGAAGCGAATCAGGTCAATGTAGCACTGTAGGAACTGTGTACTCAACCACATTATGTATAATGTTAATGTAAAGCACCTGATTGAGGCTGTTCCTTCATCTGGAATTCAGGGTATTTCTTCCAGTTTATCTGGGAAATCTCACCTCTTAGCTACAAGAAACAGCAAACGAGAAGATGGCTTGCAATTGATGAAGAAAGAGCCCAAAGCATGGGAAGTTTGACATTACCCACTCATCTGTCTTGATGTTGAAGCAGATGCAATATATGTGCCATATCAAGAACACAACCTAGCAAGGCAGCAGCCACAGCCATAGATATGTCCGAATTTAGATTTTGCCAAATAGAGCTATTATAGCTGACAATCTTTAAATACTTGTCAACCTTAGACCAAATTAGCACACAGAATACCAACCCCCAGATTGGCACCGGTATGTCGTTTATCATGCTGATCTGAAGGTTGCAGCTTTAAGTACAATTAATGCATGGAAAATAGCCATCATTGGATATATGAGCAATTTACTTATGTTCAATGGTTACAATAACTAAACAGCCCCCAATGTCCCCTGGCCTTTTTAATAAAATAGGGATGTGTGAAGAATCATGTGGGCTTTCTACATTATTTATCGAAATAAATAAGAAACATCAATACAAATATGTATTCTTGCTTCTCAAGTTTGTGTTAATGTTTACCATGCTAACCACAAGCATGAGAATTTTTGGTCATGGGCCTTGTCATGAACAGACTTAAATAATACTTTCTCCATTCCTTATCCTTATAAAGGTGGTTTTTTATTTGTGCACAACTGCACAATAATTGCGAAATCAACTTAAATTTGTTACCTCTCATTTATTCTGTTTTGGAAAGGTGAGTTGTTTATTTGCGAGAGAGTATCATCTATTTAAGAGGGACAAACATGAAAGAAAAGATGAAAAATGCCTAGAAGTTCAAAAACGACTTAGGACCTATATGTGGAGCTTCTAGCAGAAGCAACTACCCTCAGAATTTAAAGCTCCCTAAACAGTCCAAATTATGGCTCCGGATTATGAAACTTAATAGCTGCATAATCTAGAAATGATTTTTTGGTAAAATCTAAAAATGATTTTTTAGGTAAAATCTAAAAATGAATTAGAATCTAGAAGTTAGTAAACAGTTTTTGCATATTCTGACCAACTAGATATTACATGCTTCTCAAAATCTAAAGCTCCCCGAAACAGGTCCTTATATTTGGGAAAGAGTTGAAACTTTAGAATGCTAAGAGGATGAGAAAATTCTGTTCCAAAACACCAAGTAACTTACACTATCTTAATTTATTATTTTGTTGTGTTATCTCAAGTAGGAACAATTTGCAGTTTCACTTGTTTTATTTTGTACACTAAAATCTTATCTTCTAAACAGTTTTATATAAGTTTGGACAGCCATCCCAGAAATCCTGGCTCTGCCACTTATTAGATTTCATCATCACCTGATGTGATCTAATGTCGTGTACTAGTCAGTGATTACTGAGCAATATTCAAACATGCTTGTGTTCATTTTCTTTTTGTAATTTACCAAGCGTGATTTGTTCAACCATTACCATGAGATCAGTCTTCACATCTTTGTGAAAAAAACTTGTGAGGCAACCAATTTACTGTATCCTGATATATCTGTATTGTTTGAAATTAATTCTAGGCCAACAGTTATGGAACATGGGATTTTTATACCTCAAGCAACATTTTTCACTAGCACATGTGTGCAAGGTAGTCTCCACTAAAAGCCATTATCAGTTGTTACTTGTAGTGATGAAGAACAAACCTGCCATAGCACTTGGAGAACAGAGAAGAGCATTGTGCCGATTACCATGTTGACAGATAGAGGATTCTGTAAAGTAAACAAAGCACCCTCAGTATGGCAGTCATGCTTACATGTAATTGGAAATTATGATGTATTATGGGCGAATTGAACAGGGAGCAAGACTAAATGTGATTTTTAATGAATGGTAACATCATGGAGGGCTAATTCATAAAACTAGTAAGATAACAGATAGACAACATAGATCATGACCCTAATGAATTTCCACCATGGCATGGTCACTCATCTTGATTCTAATGCATCCAAAATTGTGACGAAAAAGAATGCCCTAGCAAGAAAATCTACGATACAAGAGAAAATATTCCTTGACACATACAAATGCATGTATTGTGCCTAAATACTCTAAAATAATAAGATAGACTATCCTAAATAGTAGTTTGATGATGAGTGTTGCAAGCTAGAGTCTAGATGTCATCTCCTATGCCACCACAAAACTGCTCAAAAATAGCGCAATGGTAATACAAGGTTAGGACATAGGAGAAATGTGTGAAATGTGATACGGAATTATTCCAATGTAGTCAATGCTATTACTAAAGTCATAACATTAAGCAGGTCAATTATTTGTTGAAATGAGCTCAACAGCATGTGCAAAAACAGCAATAGCATTTTTGCCTTGATATGTAGTTTTCATATCCCTTGGCAAGTCATGCATGCTGCATATGAAAAATAAGATGATGGAAGTTGATACCTCAGATCTTATAGTTCCAGAATTTATGCATCTAGTGAAATCTGTAAACAGAGTAGAAAATGATTTTAATGAAGAAATCCATGGCTCTGAAATACAATTTTGCTAATTGAAACATGAAAGGCCAAAAACAGTCGTTAACCATTCACTGCCTTTAATTAGCAAGGTAGATGATTCTCATAGTTATTTCAGCAATGCAGATTTGCTACCCAAAGAAAATATTCATTTTACAGAGCGGGGAGGTAAGGTATATACATTTCGTTGAACACATTGTATATGTTGACTCAGCAACAACAAAGGCTGTCAAAAGGGCCATAAACAGCCGGTGATTTTTCTGTCCTGCAAAATGCATACTGTAATTTAGAATGTGCCTATAAAAAACTATCACACATAAAAATGGGCATTATACCTATGCAGTTACCGAATGCAGGGCAATGGTGATCATAACCTCTAACATTTGCTTTGCAGCAGTTACAGTGCCTTACCCTTGAAAGTGATGGAAGTTTCTAGAGGAAAAAAGGAGGAAAGCATGTCAACATTTTAATGCAACAACTCCACATCCCAGATTAGTAACTAAAAACAAGAACTCCATTTAAAAATATGTTTCCTGAACACCTCACTCGGGCGTATAACTTCAGTAAAATCCTTACATCCGACTTCTTCCAAAAATGAGGATTCATAGGCAACAATGCCAGGATCACCAGAAAATATCCTGCAGTGAGAAAACAAAACAAAACCCTTCATATTTAAGGTAATGATGCACAAATTCAGCAAACATTAAGCATATGAATTGCATAGCATTAATGTAAATAGACTAATGTAGCTTAGACTTGGCTAAGTGCCTTGTGAAAAAAAATACATTCAGACAAGGAGCTAACCTATAAAGCCCCCACAGAAGCATTGCACATTCAGCGTTAATTACCATATCTAGCAGAGAAGAGGTGTCTGCAAAGCAAAATAACAATTATAGAACTCTTACAGAAACTAGATGCACTGATACACCTATATCCTGCCCCCAAGTTACACCATAAATGCAATAAATTCCCAAGGATGAAGGTTGACAAGTTAAATACCCAGACACATTTATGGCAACTTATCATCAATACCAGTAATACACTGACCTAAAAAAATCGTACAGGAATGACATGCAAAAATTGCATATGTGTATACCAATAGACACCATCCAAATGACATCCCATGCATTTCATTGTCAATAATGCTTTCCTTCTGCTCATAAGAATACCATATTAAACTACTCTGTCAGTTGTAACACTAGAGATTGCATATGCACATCCTCCAAAGTCCAACTCCAGAGTTCAGAACTTCACCTCTCCGTATGACAAACACGTAGACGCCCCACAAGTAGAGGATGTTGAGCAGCACGAACAGCGGCGCCGACGCCGCCACTCCGATGAACCTCCTCAAGAGCCGGCCCACCACAATACCGGCAAGGAACACCAAGCCTGCGCAACACGCAACCAAGGCAATCAAAAAAATTCGCACCGAGGCGGACGCGGGGAAAAGCAAAACGAACGAAGCAAGCGCGGACCTGCGACGGGGAGCATGGCGAGGAGGGAGAAGGAGGGGAAGAGGCGGGGCACCATGGCCACGGCGAGCTGCGACAAGAGCGTCAGGCCACACGTGATCAGCGCCGACCACAGCACCTCCCACGGCGGCCTCCGCAACCGGTGGAACCCCGACGCCAGCCTGCTCATCGCCTCCTCCTCACCCTCCGGGTGACCGGATCCCAAGTACCACCAAGGCCTTCCAAATCCAACCCCGGATACCCAGCCGGGGCGGGACGGCGGGCGCCAGATTCGCGCGGGGCGCTTCGATCTTAGTGAAACACTCGCGGGGGCATTTCGACGAACATGCAGTGCGCGCAAGGTATAATTGGCGTGGTAAGACCAGAAGCAGCAAGGTGTCCCATGAAAGCGATTGCCTTTCCAGCGAAGAGTAAAATAAAATTTGAAACCGATGGAGTTCCCAACTTGCTCCAGATTTGGGTGTGTTTTGTTGGCTGTAAATACGGAGAACGAAAATGATGCCATGGATTGTGTCTGGCGTGTTAACTATGGTAAAAATATTTATTTGGCCCAGCAAGTAGTTCAATCATTACACTTTTGATTTTCTTAACGGGTAATTCCATGTTTAAAAAACGATTTTATTTAAATTTATGATTTTAGATCTATTTTTAAAAGAGATAATTTAATCATACACCCTCTCTTTAAACAAAAATCGAGGATTTAACTTATACTACATTTGTTTCATATTGTAAGTTGTTTTGAATTATTTCAAATTCATTTATAAATTGATGAATCTAGATGCGTATGTATCTAGATTCATCGTATAAATCTGGAATAGACTAAAACGACTTATAATATGGAATGGATGGAGGTAGTATATCTCAATGACATGGGTCCATTTAGATCAATGCCACGTGGACCGGAGAATCTTTTATTTAAATAGAGGATATATGATAAATTTTATTTAAAAAAATGAAAAGACTGGTTATTCCAAACTTGTTCGATTAATTTATAAATCAATACATCCAAGGGGGCACTGGCCCAAAGAACTGGCAGGGGTTGAATCGTTGAGATCCAGATGGAAGTGGGCTTCAAGACGGCGATAAATCGTCAAGGAACATCACGTAGCGCCGCTGCCCGCTGGCCCACTGAACCGGACGAAAGAAACAAGTCGACAAATATTCCGTGCCCATTTCAAAAGCTGTCGATGTTTCTGGCGTTTTTACCGGAGTCCGGGTTTATTCAACCGCAGTTCAAGGTGTCGACATCATCATCAATATAATTATCAATTTTTTCAAAAAAGACTAGAGATTTAAGAATTTGTCGAGTGATTTTGTATTTTTATCATCTGGATACATTATCATCGACTCAGATAACCCTATATGTCAGTCTCAAAAATGACATTATAATCAAAGTGCTCGTATTAAAAGTGACAAATTATCAATTTTTTCGTAAAAAATAGTATTTTATATATAGTCCGTCGTCGGTTTATAATAATTGTTAAAATAATAGCTAAAAACGTTAGTAATATTTTTTTCGCTTAAAAATATAAAATTTTTGAGAGTTTAAATTTTGTTTCAAATATAACAGCTTAATATTAACTTTTGCCTTAAAAATATGCACATTATCTCTTTACTTATTAAAGATTATCCCATCCAACCACTTTCTTGTAATAAGAATAATATATATATATATATTTTTTCTTAATATATATATTCACGGAGCTAAAATTTGTTGTATTTTTGAATCGAGACGGTAGAAAATAAGCGGTGGGTACCAGTTTACTGTTTGAACTCTTGTCATCCCAACCTTGTACGTCCTTCTCATGTATCACATCACGCAAGTGGAGCACATTTCACTTGTCATCGGCAGTACAAAATTAACAGTGGTAACTATATGTGTACCAACTATACGTACGCCATTCATATTTTGAAATTTACTGCTGTACCGAAACTAGCGTACTTGTACTGCTACAAAATCTAGTACGACAGTACGTACGTAGAACTAGTGCTATTACAATCGTAGCCGTACACATGCAGTACTCGCACTCTCGTCGCTGGTGCGTACGTAGAACTAGCTTAGGGCGGGCTACTACAATCGTAGCCGTAGATAATACTACTTGCACGTCGAAAAATGTCTAAATGGCAACCAACCGGAAGCTGCTTGGGATCGCATGAACATCCCGCCGAGGCTGCATAGAGGGATACGTAAATACGTACTTACGTACGTACGTGCGGACCGATGGTCTATCGATCGGGTCACGAGCGGCACGCACGTACTATACGCAACGACGCTCACTGCACGCTGCCGCGCTCAGCTCAGTAGAACGACACCCACCCCGACCGCCGCCGCGTTTCGCTCGGCGCAGCGGCGACGACGACGACTAAAGAACGCGTGGTCGCCCCCGTCCAGTGCTCCAGGCCGTACGTCGCGTTCCGTGCAGTGCACACGACGTCGTCGTCGTGGTGTGATCGGAACTTTGCTCGGTCGGATCGTGTCGTACCGTGTGGTCGGATCATGCAGGGAGCGAGCAGCCCTGCATGAATATAATCCCGATTACCTTAATATTAGCCGTGCTGTCGCTAACAGCTTAATTAGTACTCCACTCAGCTGCCTTGCTTGTAGTATGTTGGGCTACACTGCCTACACACACAAGAACACGATACGCAGCGGGCCAAGTGACCACGAGAAAGTTGATGCATGCTCCACGGGGGCACCAACGAGCAGCAAATCGACTCGATGTCGTATCACACCACCACCCGTTGGACCATAAACGGCACCGCAAGTCTTCATACAAACAGGGTTCCCTTTACGCTGCCCGGCCAGTACGTACCACCGTGCACTACGCGCGGGGCCCGGAAGGAACAATGCTTTTGTGCCGCTCCTTGCGAAGACCACCGAGACACACACGTCATAATAATTCGCGAAATCCCTTCGAGCTTAACCAAAAGCCCGTGCTGCGTCGTACCAGCTCGTCGTTCGTGTTCTGTCCTGACCAGCAGCTAGTAGAGTATAACAGCCAATCGATCAAGAGCCCACAAGGCCGATGGTTCGATCGATGCAGCAGACAAGGTTATCAATAGCAGCTCGCACCGACGACGGCCGCCGTCCAAATTCCGAGCGCCGCTGCAGGGAGGGGAAATGTTGCATATGCAGGGCGTGCGCGTGATAAAGAATCACTTTCTGTTGGTAGAACGTTTGCGTTGCATATATGGAGCGCGCTGGTGAGCGTCGGTGAAAGCGGCAACGCAACGGCAGATATATAATAGATCGAGCGAGACCGGGGGATCGGTCGACGCGCGGTTGAGAAAAACGCGCGCGTGCCGGTCGAATTCACGGACCGCGACGGACGGCATCCGCATCTCTACATGCCAGCATCTGTCGCGATTGCTCTTGTTCCGATCGACCGTGAGGCAAGCAGGCGCCCCACGCGCGCGCGCGGTGAGCAGTAGTAGGTAGGTAGGTGTTTAGCGGGCTGGATATATGCGACGAGATTATCGTACACAGCGTCTATTTAACCGTTTAGATAGAGCATCGTGGACTATTCACTAAATTTTATATAGGAATCGTTCTAACTCCATTTTTTCTAAAAATTAAAGTATCTATATCAGTTTCCCTATAATCACAATTTCTATTTTTTAACTACTACAAATATGACTTATAATCTATAACAATTTTATGTGAAGCTATAATACTTTTAAATATGTGTGTCATCCAATCTATAACAACGTATAGGGAAAAAAATAATACATTCACAAGAGAAAAAATAGGCATGGATAAAAATAGAGAATGACTAAATTAATCTTATATTTGAGAGAGATGAGGAGATGAGAGGTGATTTAGGAAATAGAATAGATAAATGACTCATTTAGGAAGACTTTCATAGCTTCATTTTTTATTAAATGCCTAAATTCAAATTTGATTAACCATGTAAATAATGGAGATGCTAGCTCTTAAGGAGCAAATATATATAGGACGAATAATTGAAGAATATTTCTTCGACACGTGAGATGAAAGGAGTCAGAAAATTTATTGGATGAATCCATTCATTATTCAATGAGGAGATGATGTAGTGATGTGGTTACGGCGCTCAGTTTTTAATTTACAAATAATTAAATGAATTTTCTCCTAAATTGTTTATCTAATTTATGATCTGATCATGCTATTAGTATTTATTATAATTTATTTTACAAAATAAGATCTTATATATGACAAGTGAGCCATGCTAGATTTAGGATATGCCATTAAGTTATATTTATTCAACCAAATAAAAAATTATTTAATCTCATCTCTCTACCATACATCTAACATATATCATAATCATTTGTATTATGAGTGTGTTTGGCAGGTCCAGTTCCTGTGAAATTGGTGTCAAATCAAACACTTTTCCTGATGGGTGGATTCCGCTGAAAACGCTCCAAAAAATTAAACTGGAGTGATAGAGCAAAATCTAGCCAGCTTTGAATAATCCACTCGAGCTTCAGTGTGAAACTCTATCGAACAACCCTCTCTCTATATATATAAACCTAACTACGCTCACCAAGCTTGGAGCGGATGCATGGGCCGGACCTGCATGGCTACTACGTGCGAATCTAACCCAAAAATCATATATATATATATATATAGACAATATTTTAGTTAAAAGATACATAGATTAAAAATATAATAGCCCATATATAATTAATAAAAGATATTAAGCACATATTTTTTCTACAATAAGTCGGCCCCAGCTAGCTCCGGCCGGAGGCTAGTACTACTGTAGTCTACTGCTACAGCGGACGAGGGCAAACGCCACGGATCGGAGCACGGGGCTCTCACTGTCACAGGGAGTGGGGGTAGGCGTGAGAAGATAAAAAGGTGGTGTGTTTGGTCGGAACGAAGGAAGATGTTAGCTTAAACATGGGCGAGACTAGGAGTAGTTTGGTATGGGGTGCAAATGCGCATGCAACTGGTGATTAACTATTGCGATTCGGTTAATTTTCTGGGGGATGTTATGGGTATAGTGGCTCATCGCGAACCTAACGCCATTTTAATTTCGACGATCGACCACTTTAATTTGTGGACAGTTAATGGTGGAGGAGACGTGATCGATCGAGTCACCGCTGGGGATAATCGGCAGCGATTTTTGATCAGAGGAGGTTCTTTGCTGGAAGATGACTTTGGTCATGGAAGAAGGAGGTTTTGATCCCAAATTAAGCCTTACACCCGTCTTCGGCTCTCACAAGGGTGAGATGCTATAGAGATCTAGAATCATAGAGATTAGTTTAGCGAGTCTCTATTTCCATTTGCATATATTTTTTCTCTTACATGCACATTGTTTTCTCCATTACACGTTGTTATACGTTGGATGATACACATATTTGAATGTAACAAAGTTTCAATAAAATTATTATATATTATAGACTGTATTTGTAGAATTTAAAAATAGGAATCAAGATTATAGAGAAATTGTTGTAGATTGATTAATTTCTAGGGAGAGATAGAGTTTAGGGTGATCCCTATATATAATTTAGGGAATAAAATTTAAGATATCTCTTGGAGATGTTCTTAGTATTTAACTAATTTGAGTAGCTGGTATTTTTCAGCTTCTATATTCTAGTTTATTTCTTGATTCTGCAGCTACTGATTCTCACAATATGAATTCAAAATATAGACTATTTATTTTCGTATCAGATTTTAAAAGCTGCAGCTGTAGCTAAAACAAACATTCCCTAACTTCGAAAAATGAGGCTAACCATTATATTCATACATGTTTAATTTTGTATTTTTCTGAAATAGCTATAAAAATATAACTTCACAAAAACATATTATTATATTTAAAAAATTCACAAATAGATATCCCTACGTAAATTAGAAAACATCCGTAACGCATGAACCATGTAGATAGAAAAAATCAGGATTTCTTACTCTTGTTTCCGCTTGTTTTAAAAAAAAGCTGCACGAAAATCGAATTTTATAACCTATCAGATTATATTAGTGTTTTCGTCTTTTTAGGGCTCTTTGGATTTTTAGGGCTCTTTGGATCGAAGGAATTTTGTAGGATTTTTAAAGTATTCAAATTCTTTAGAATTTTTCCTATCTAAGTTGTTTGGAACGTAGGATTGAAACTTCAAAAATTCCTATGGATTGCTTTCCTCCACCCTATTTCATAAGAAATTAGAACATGAGTTCAAACCTCATTTTATTTTTCCTTTGAGAAGTCCAATACATTTTTTTGTCTCTCTTCTCTTACTACCAAATCCTACGATTATTTCGTATGATCCATCCAAACACATCATTTTTAAAATTCCCATATTTTAAATCCCTGTAGTATTTATATTTATAGGGTATTCCAATCCTACGTTTTTTCTATTCCCGTATTTCTTAAATCCTGTGTTCCAAAGAAGGTTTTAAAGTCTTAGACTTTAGAACTTACGAGTAGAAACGTAAAAATATTCTTCCTTTTTTAAAAAGGAACAAACAACCTCACTTAAATTCATAGAATTATCAGTAAGATAAATGAAACAAATTTTAAGCTACCAGATCGGGGACAGGAGATCGCCGTCCAATCGCAAAACAGGCACTCTTAAATGACGATTTGCGCGGTTGGGGGATAGAACCGGACCAGGACCAAGACCAAGAGGAACTGGCAGTTCCTCACGAGTTAAGAACAGTGGCACTACTTTTTTTTTACAGCATGCTCGCCATTAACTGCTCTATGAAACACATCAATGTGTTTACCTGTATAAATTCTCATCAGGATTAACTCGAATTAATTAGTTCAGTATAATTATTATTGCGATGGCGACTGCATGTGAAATAAATTATATGGGCGATAGGTATACCGAGTGTCGCGTGCACCTCACCTTGATGAGATGACGCGTGGAAGCCATGATGGATTGGACAGTCAGAGAAGGCCTCCGAAAGCCTGAAGCCGCCTAAGCCTCCACCGCCGCACCTGTCCTAAGGTTTCCTCTACCGTCCGATGCATCCGAACTTCCACGTGACATCCATCGAGGCGGTGATGTACGCAGCCCTAGGTGCACCTATCGTTTTTACAATTTATTTTATGACGGGGTGTTTGTTGGAAAAATATCTTGTGCAATCTGCAATCGTGTAATTGTGCGATCTGGTGCAACCAATTAAGATCTAACGGTTACATATAAAACCTAATATTTTTTTTTACTTTTTTTCATATGTAACCATTTAATCTTAATTGAATACACTAGATCGCATAATTGCATTATTATACAATTGTATAGTATAATAAAAAGAGTTTATCCGCAAGAGGAGACCGCGCGACCAGGCAGGACGGAAGAGGCAGTTGCGCACGCAGCATAAGTCCCCCCCTCGCCCCTCTCACGTTCGCCACCGCCGCCCCCAGCCCCCCACCTCGCTTTCGTGGTCTCCCCCTCCTCACATTCCCAGCCCGTCGCCACCGCGGAGAGCTCGCCGGGCGCCCGGCGAGAGGCGTGGCGGCGATGGGGCACGGCGCCAGCTGCGGGCGCCCCAGCGAGGAGGTGGACTTCTTCGGCGCGGCGCAGTCCGGCGACCTCGCCGGCCTCGCCGCCGCCATCCGCTCCCGACCCTCCCTCCTCCGCCGCACCACGCTCTTCGACCGCCTGTCCGCGCTCCACATCGCCGCCGCCCACGGCCACCTCCATGTACGAGCACCAGCTGACACCACCTCCACCTTCGCTTGATTTTCTCATGCTGCCGGGTTGCCTCTTCCTTCCCAAATCACAACTGCTGCATGCTAACTATTTCTCTTTCTTGTTTAGGTAGTCTCCATGGCGTTGGATCTTTGCGTGCACCCGGACGTCGTTAACCGCCACAAGCAGGTTTGCGCATTGCCCTGTCTTCTCTGTCACTAAGTTCACTACCACTTGGAGAAGTCTCTCCTCAATTCTTACGCCTTTCCCGCTGCAGACGGCGCTAATGCTCGCGGCGATGCACGGGAGGAACGAGTGCGTGCGGCGGCTGCTCGACGCCGGCGCCAATGTGAGCCTTATTAGAGACACCGCCTTGGGTGGTCTGAACGGGAAGCTGCTCTGCCTGCAGCTCATACATGGTGTTGGACTAAATGGTGCTTCTCTTTGGGTGCCTGTGCAGATTGTGATGTTCGATTCGTCGCATGGGCGGACGTGCCTACACTACGCGGCTTACTACGGCCACGCCGACTGCCTACGAGCCATCCTCTCGGCGGCGCAGTCGGCGCCGGTGTCGGAGTCCTGGTTGGCCTTCTTCTCGGAGCCCCCATTTTCGCCGCATATCCTGTAGCGGCCGGCCGCTCTGGCCATTGCTAATTTTGTCAGCTGTGGAGTTGCAGGGGGTTCGCGCGGTTCGTCAACGTGAGGGATGACACCGGAGCGACGCCGCTGCACCTCGCGGCGAGGCAGGGCTGGCGCCGCTGCGTCCACGTCCTGCTCGAGAACGGCGCCATCGTGTCGGCCTCCAGTGGCGCATTTGGGTAAAAGTTCTTCCCCGAGTCAAAGACATCACTTCCAACTTACAAGCGAAAAATCACTCCTTTTTAGGAAAGCCGTGACATTTGACTCGCGCTCGCGCGCCCCCGTTCTTGCAGATTACCCGGGAGCACGCCGCTGCATTTGGCCGCGCGCGGCGGCAGCCTCGAGTGCGTCCGCCAGCTTCTTTCCTGGGGCGCCGACCGCCTCCAGCGAGACTCGGTAGGGTATGTTACCGAGATCACTCTGACACTCCAATTCACCAAAGACGTTGAAATGCCAGCTCTCAGTGTGCCATCTGAATCCACCGTGCTCGTCAATCTGTCCGCGTTCATGGAGGTGACGATCCGATTAATCGCGTTGTCTGCATTCTGCAGGAGGATTCCTTACGAGGTCGCGATAAAGCGTGGACACGTCGCGTGCGCGGCGCTGCTGAACCCATCCTCGCCGGAGCCCCTCGTGTGGCCGTCCCCTCTCAAGTTCATCAGCGATCTTGAGCCGGACGCCAAAGCCCTTTTGGAGGCGGCGCTCATGGAGGCCAACAGGGAGAGGGAGAAGAAGACTCTGAAAGGAGCCAAGAATGCTTTGACTCTGCCGTCCCCGTCGCATTCAGATGACGGTGCTCACGACGGCACCATCTCTGAGGTAACGAGTTCCCAAGTCCCTTCCTTCTCTTGCAAATCACTCCTCTGCTGCTTTCCTCATATCTTTGACAATATTTTGACATCGAGTCACTTGCTCCCAAGCGTACTACTAGTCTACTACTATGCACACACACACTTGTTATCTTGATCCGAGAGAGACGAATGATGCCCTGGGAGAAGCTAAAGAATATTCAAATGCTGCTTAACCACTAGTCATCAGCATGATGGCTACTGCTAATGGCTGCAGGTGTACTGTACTTGTCTAATATTGTTCCCATTGGTATTGCTAAGTTAGGCACATGTTTGTCAAACTGCGCGCAGCAGCACGCATCGGTAGACAGTCGCACACACCTAGTTGCACGAAAGCCACGAGCCCCGGCTGTCTGGCTCAGTGCTCGTCTGAGCAGCTGCACCAATCCAGATTCGTCGAGATGAATATTCAAACGCGTATGTAGCAAACCGATGTAGCTTGGCACATGCATGATCTGATCTGCGCCTCGAGTCTCGATGTGTATCTCGGAGCTATCACTGTGACGTGCGCCCATCCTCATGGCGCGGCGGATGTTGTGCAGGAGGATGTGGCCGACGGCGGCGAGCTGTGCAGCATCTGCTTCGACCAGGCGTGCACCATCGAGATGAGGGAGTGCGGGCACCAGATGTGCGCGGCGTGCACGCTGGCGCTGTGCTGCCACGCCAAGCCCAACCCGGCGGTGGCGCAGGGCCAGCAGCCGATGCCGACCTGCCCGTTCTGCCGCGGCGGCATCACGCGGCTTGTGGTGGCGACGGCGAAGACCGGGGCCGGCTACGAGGAAGACGAGGAGGCGTGCGGCAGGCTGGGGTCGCCGCTGCACAGGAGGTCTCGCCGGTCGGTGAACCTCAGCGGCGACGCCGGCAGCACCAGCAGCATCATGGGCAGCATTGCCTCGTCGATCGGGAAGATGGGCCGGCGGAGAACCGACAGCAGCGAGCACGTCGACAAGCCCTAGCACGCAAAGCATCCAGATCGAGTCACACTGCACACGATTGTCCTGGTACCAGCATCAATATTGTCGTCGTCATCGTCATGGCTATCAATCCATCGTCTCCACCGGTCAGCGAAGAGCTACCTTTTTTTTGTAGATTATTACTATTTTCTTCTGAAAAAAAATGAGCTATTTTATCTGTGTATATTTGAGCCATGCTGTATTACTCTATGTAAATCCAAATAAGCAGTCATTGCTTGGTAGCCCCCATCCCTCCAGTGGAGTTCTTGAAAATTTGTAAATGCCTGGTTCAGAGATTTGGACCGATATGATAATGAGAACCTAGAACAAATCCATGTGACTGCCGCTATAATTGACCTTTGTGGATGGGGCTACATTGCTCAGGTGCTATCTTCAGAATTTGTCCAATATTGTCTAGTTTTAGGGTCCTCCTTTGATCTGATGGCACACAAAGCTTAGGATCCCCTGAATAATGGCAAAACTGGGGGACACATATTGCTGCAAGTTTCCCTTTGGATCAACTGCGCTGATGTGGCCAAGGTACTACTCGCTCACTCACTCACTGTGACGGCTGTCCCCAATCAGCATGTGTATTGTGCAGCTCAGAATCGCTGATGCTAAGCACTCTGCATGTCATTGTCAGTGCTTCCCTGGCACGAGCACAAGCAAAATTGGGCAATTTACTTTTGATGGAGCAACAAATTAGTCCCAAGAATATACCCATTTGACATACACAGTGGATAATAGATGATTTAACTATTTAATAAAGTAACTCGAGGGTTTAAACATACAAATTTAGTACAGTAATGTTGATAAATATTTATAGAATTTACAGTATTTTTTTTCACAATTTCCAGTTCAGGGCGGGAGGAAGACGTGTGTCTCAGGAACAAACGGAAGACAGTGACTCACTTGCTTACTCGAATGAGTCAGCCTTGTGGGGGGAAAACGAGGAGAATCGACTTGACATCACATCCTCATGAACACACAAACTCTTGCCAGAAAAGCGACGACGTCGTAGAAAGTGCGCCAACGGAGAAGATGCTGTGACACCTGACCATGAAGAAAGAGAGACGTCACCGTGTCCTTCTTTTTTCTCTTTCTCCTTTTGCAAGAATCTTTTTGAATGGCAGTCAAGGTCAAGATCAGCATCAAACCAAACCTCAAACCTGCGAGGAAACTTCAAACTTGCGTAGATGGAAGATAATATCCAACTATTAATTAATGTCACCAAAGTCAAGCTAGATCATACGGAGTATTCAGTATTCAGAGTCCAGATCCAACTCTGTATGTGTGATTGTGTGTGTGCAGTGCACTGCTGCTAGTCTGCTACCAACCAGACAGCTGCTGCCGCCACCCAGAAGTTCTTTTGGAAAACCGGGCAAAACTTATTCAACAAGATAGAACCGGTACCATGCCTGGTTCCTCTCTTGTTGCTAGTATCATACTGGAGTAACATTTATATCTGGCCACATCAATGCATGAATTAAACTACAAAATTAATTTTCTCTAGGCAACTGTCAGAGGCAACTGGTAGGGTTCTACTTCACAATTATTTCCCCCCACCTTGAACAGCCAGCAGAGGAAGTGGACATAGCAACAAACACTTATGAATTATGGAGATCTTTTTCATCATCATGATATACAGAGGACAAACGGCTTAAGATAAAATCGACAGAAAGACCCTACACTATGCTCCAAATCTATCCAGCTTATAAGCACAATACATATAAAAGGATCCACATGATCAAATAAAAACTAGGCTTCTTTTGCAACGTATGGTTTTCACAAAAAGGATAATTGAATTAATTTCTAAAAAAATATGTTAAATCTACTGCTTTCCAAAGAAACCGGAACTACGACACTATAAAAAGGAGACCAGATGTGTTTTCTTTTTCACTGATAAGATGAACTATGACATTAATTTTCAACGACCGTGCATAGGTCACCTACTGTCCTGGCATTGCTTCCAGTTACACAACGGGTACTTAAAAGTACTCCTCTTTGGAGTGAAGGAAAGGAGAAGCAAACTAGATAACAAAACTGACCTGTCACTTCGATTAAAAAGTCCGAAAGAATATCCAGGTAAAGCGACGGACAAAACGGAGAGACGAAAGATGCATGTAACATTGTAAAACTACTTGAGTTCCTACTTCAATTCACCAGTCGAAGGGACCAAACTGCCTTGTTACACAAATCAGCACCACTTTATGTCTGTGCACGAAGTAATATGTATATTAGTTGGTGACCCTGCAGCTAAACCATCACTGCAAAGGGCATTTGGGCTAGTATTGCTATTGCCAACGATTAATGGTGTCCACAGTGCGATATGTAGGTGCTTGTTTTTTTCTTCTTTTTCTAAATGCTACAGCTAAATTGAATTTTAAAAATTTGTTTCTAAATATTTCATTGGTTTTTTGGCAGTTTTGGTTTTATAATCATTATGGATATAAATATAAAAACTTTGCCTATAATTATTTCGAGAAGTTGGAACAGGGACAGCTATGTCAAGTATGAACTACGATCTTTCATCCGTGTAGTATTAGTGAATAATGTCATGTCATCTGTCTAACAGAGTCCTTCCAATGAACAGGAGATCGTGGGCAGAGACTTCTCTAGTGCAGGCTGCGCCATCAACTCCACCTGCCACATCATGGAATGCTCGGCTTTATACTACAGTTTTTATCTACGCTTAAACAGATCCAAATGCAGTGTTATAAAATACAGGAACAGGATGCAGTTCCAGCGACCCCACGCCGCAACATGCGTGATTCTCCTTCTTGCCGACGAGCAAGCAAATAGCGATACGTTTTTTTCTTGCTTTCTTTCTTTCTTTCTTTCTTTCTTTCTTTCTTTCAGGAGATCGAGCTTCCGATTTGGGGGATGCGTACCTGCGCTTCCTCTCTCACATTGTGCCGGCGAATTCCGCGCCGCCGAGGCGCCGATGCCCTTGTTCACCTCCGTCGGCGCCGCATCCTTCGCCGCCGTGCGCGTTCGATGTGCGGATAGCCAACCTGCTGCCGATGCGGCCGTGGAGCGCGCCGGTTGCTGGGGAACATCGGAGATTGAGAAGATGAACGGAACGGCACGGCGAGTCGGCGGCGACCAGACCAGATGCGAAACCCCGAGTGACATGGGCTGAATCGTCGGAGATAAAACTAGGCCCGATAAATGTAGTGGGCTTATTATCAGTATCGGCCCACTAACAGTTCTGGGCCTAATGTACAGTCTTCTTTAATTGAAGAAAAAAATATTCACCCTCTTTGATTGTAAGTTGCTCTATATTATACCGGTTTATATTGAACAAGATAATTCATATAGAAACACAATTTAAATTATAATAATTCAAGATTAAAAAATAATGATCTAAATTATAATAATACAATATTAAAAAATAATTAACACAAAATAAAACACAATACACCTCGTATTATGATTTTAACGTTATTTTTGATATCTCTCAGTAAGCGAAATACCTCTCGGTAAAACTATAATCCTCTCCAGCTAGTTATTAGTACATGATGTAATTTTACTTTATAAAACTCACAACCACAATTAATAGCACAAGATTAAAATGCTTAATCCTCTGAATACGCACTTATACACAGGGGCGGAGCCCAATGGACTAGAGGGGTTCCTAGGTGTCCAAAAAGTTTTTAATTATTATTAAAAATTTTTTATTCTTTATACATTTTTAAGTTCTTCCTCGGTTTCTTGTAGCTCCACCGTTGCTTATACATGCACAACCATTAAGGTAGCGTTTGGTTCGAGGGCAAAGGTGATGAAATGATTCTATCCAATTTTTGTGGGATGTGATGATACAATTTTTTATTTAGTCAGAGGTAGATGAAAATAGATAGGATAAAATCCTCTCACAAAAAGAGGGTGAATAAGTTTATTCATTAAAAAAATTAGATAAAACTATCCAGCATCTAACATAAATATTCTTTTATATTGGATAGTTCTGTTCGATCTGTACTCAGATCAAACACTGCTCGTGGAACCCGTCCAAAACCTAACATTACGACGAAACGAGCAAACTCCGCCGCTGAAAAACGGGCAAGACGAACGACACTCGATCGGATTTGTAGCACATCTGCACGTGGACGCGGGTCATGTCTCGATGCAGTACTACGCTAGCTCGGTCTTATTTTTATCGCCTCTTGCTCAGATGACACGATCGCGACCGTTCGTCACGCCACAGGTTTCGACCAGCCGTGTCGGACGTATTTACGCGAGAGTTGACCCCCGCAAACGTGGCCTAAATTATGCATGCTCGAGTCGTTTAAAGCAAATTCAAACCAAGCAAATCAACGCAGATTCCTTTGACTCGCCGTCTGTTTTTCTGGAGGAGGATTATACAACTCCACTGGCCTACGCACTCTTGTCGTTTTTCCGGGCACACCGGTCGGCAGTTTCGTCAATCTTGTAGTAGGATGGGGTTTTTATAAAATGCGGTGATTGTTGTTGTGGTATTTCTAAAATCGGCTGATATCATCTTGTTTTTAAAATTTGGATTGTCCGATGAAGTACATTTCAAATAGTCAGATTTTTTTTCTTGACATGTAACCGGAATATATCGATTCGATTATTCGAAAGTCCCGATCTCGTTGACTTGCTGAGAGCGACGAACAGAGCAGTTAATATTAACCGGGCATATGCTTTGCCCCTTCTTTCTATGACCACCATGCCGAAAAGCTTAATTACATAAGCACAGAAGTTCCGGCAGAAACACAGATAAGAACATGATTCGAACAAGCCATCCAGTTCATGGCGAATCAGAACATGTACTTCGTCTTCCTCCTCCTCCTCTTTTCTTTTTTCCTTTTTTCTTTTGAGATGTCTACCACATGTGCTATTCTTTCTTTCCTGAGATGGTCAGCACATGTGCATCGCAGCACTACTGTTATGTTTATTTCGCTTTTTCCGATGTTCTACTGTAACCTACCAGCCTAAAGGAAGCAAAGCATCATGCTCTTCTGATGTATGAAGCTTATGGAGTTCAGTCCTGACACTGACAGTGGCAGTCCTAAACTGATGATCTCCATATCCTTCCCTCGAACGAGATGACGATGATGGACACGTCGTCGTGGTAGTTCCTCCTGTTTCCATGCGGAATCTCGAGCAGCCTGCGGCAGTCCATGCCTGCGAAAAAACGATCAGCAAGAACAGCATCGTCAGGGCCAAGAACTATAGTAAACTTGGTTTCACAGGTCGGGCCTTGCTTACCAGCTTTCCTTGCAGCCCGGAGCACCAGCTCGCCGAGGAGGTACTGTGCAGGGTCGCCGTCGGGGTGCTGGGCGGTGAATATGGCCACCTGATCGACCACCTCCTTGTTGGTGAAGTACTGGTAGAGCCCGTCGGACGACAGCACGAGGAACCTGTCGTTGGGGCTGATCCGGTGGTGGCGCAGCGACGGGGTGCAGCTGATGTAGGGGTCGCCGCCGACGTAGTCGACCTTGAAGACTTCGAGCAGCATGCTGTTCCATTTTGGCTGCGAGAAACGAAAACGAACAGGGAGAAACAGTTCTCTGGCTTAGTGTGGGTTATGTCGACATTATATTGCAGGGTGGAATGCATGGATTGCAAGTCACAATCGCAGCTTTTTTTAGGTTTTCGTCAACAAGCACAGCGCATAGCATCGCTATTCAGCTACATTTAACACGTTCAGAAATCAGAAGAACTGCACATATCCGTAAAGAGCTAGATGCAAATGAAAAAGAAGAACTTTGTATGGTCCATACCTGCTTCAGGAAGCCAGCACCAAATGCTCTTGTGACGTTGAGCTTCCCCTTCACCCTGCCATTGACGATGGCCTGACGATCATCCAGATGCTGAGACCTGATCCTCCACACTTCCTGCACCACCAAAATTTTAGATTTCCATATGGTCAACTTTTCAGTCGAGCTACAGTTTTTTGCTTATTAAACAAAATTGTTACGATGATTTGATGTGTTCCTACTGCACTAATAAATATATTTATGGCAGTGCGTAAAGGACGTGATGATAGTGGAAGTGTCAAGGATTTACCTTCTCCACGGCGGTGCTATGCTCGGGAGTGAGTTGGACGCACTGCAGGCCGTCCAAGTCGTGCGCCTCGAGCTCGCGGATCATCTCGGCCTTGAGCAGCTGCAGGTCCTGCTCCGGCTTGAAGAAGACGTCCTTGAAGTCCGGATCGCGCCGCCGCGCCAGCACAGCACGGCTGTCGCCGACGTTCATTAGGTACACGTCCGTGCCGTTCATCAGCATCACCAGCACGCACGACCCCACCAGCCCGAGCTCCGGGCTCTGCGCGGCGCGCTCTTCAGCCGCCGCGAAGAAAGCCTCCTCTGTCTTCATCAGGGCGCGCGCCAGAGCCTTCAGGACGTCGCGGTGCACCGGCGAAGCTCCCGCGGCCTCGGCATTGATCGTCGAGGGACGTTCCATTCGCCCCTTCTTCGCCTTGCGGTCCGCCTCTGGGTTGTCGTCGCCGCCTCTGTCCAGGAAACAGAGGTGTTCGGCATTGGTCGGAGCAGGGTCTTGGAGGTTGTCACTGGCGCTGTCGTCGTCTTGGATGTCGTCCCAGAGCACGCCCTTGAGCTCGCGGTGCACGGCGACGTAAAGATTGGCGAAGAGGTAATCGGTTGCATCGGGGCCATTGAAGCCGTCGTAAATCCCGACGAACACCCAGCCGTGCTCCTCCGAGACGGCAACATGGAACCGGTCCTCGCCGGCTATGCCCTGAGCCCACTGCACATTGCCGTTCGGCGTGGAGCGGGAGTCCCCGTCGCTCAGTGACTCGACCTTGTTCTGGCCAGCAGGTTCTTGCGGTCGGCGGCTGGAGAGCGGCGCGCCGAACCGGAGTTTGGACGTGACTCTGGCCAGGAGTCGGATAAGCGATCGCTCATTTCTCAGGTTTGTGACCGCTGCATCGCGTTCAGCGGTGAGCTGAGAGACGCTGGCCTGGAGGCTGACGTTGGAGGAGGACGACAAGGGGCGGTCGAGCATGCCGACCATGAACGGATTGTCCAAGAACCGGTCGGAGACGGTGGAGGCCGATCCCGATGCCTCGGAGTAGCGGCCTGACATCGAATGGAGTGGTCCAGACATGGACCGCCTCGGCGGCGCGGCCTGGAGCGGCACTGCGTTGAAGGAGCGCGAGCTCTCGAAGGTGCACGCGGCCATCGGCGGCCACGTCAGCTCGTTGTAGAGCCGGAACGACGGCATCGACGCGGACGTCGCCGGGTTGGCGCTGATGGCCGCGCCGGATAAGGAGAAGAAGGACGCCTCCGAAGACATCGAGGCAGCCGTCGGCGACTGCTCGAAAGCGGCGGTTGACGGCACGTACGTGAACGAGTGGCCGTGGCTGTCGTCCGGCAGCGGGTCGGACGCGACAGCGGCGGCGTACGGGTCGCCGGAGAAGCACGGATTCTTAGTGATGCCATTGCCCATTCTATTCTCTCGGGCTTTGGATTTTGGGGATCGGGAGAATGGAGGGGATGGATGAGTTGACCTTTTGGGAAAGGGAAGGCGAGGAGAGTCTGATTTGTTTATGGGAGTTGACTATAGTTGGGAGTTGAGTGATGCAATAAAGAGCACCCCTTTTTCTGAATGAACGGTGGCTATCCTGCTTGGGGTACCCCTGCAACTTATCCTAGATTTTCTAGTAGACCTACTCCCCACACAACTTCCTACAAAAATGTCTCCCCCACTAGCAATCACACTTTCTTATCATAGGACACTTCTAGAGACATCTCCATAACATTAATAGAAAACAAACTTACTACAAAATAGGTTCCTTGCTTGCAATACTACTTCCCTTCTACACACATAACTAAAATGATTTCTTCGAGATACTAACTCTCAAGTTTTCGATAAACTAATAGTAATCGTGTTCTTTTATAACAAACGATATAATAGCTCTCGAACTTTTGAGGGTTCTCTAGCAGCCCTACTTTTCTCAAAACTTTCTACAAAACTGCTTCACTACCAAAACTATTCTTCCCGTAACTTACTTTGCTAGCAAAACTACTCTATTCTAGCGATGTATATGCATCCTCCCTACGATGAGTCCTATGATATGCTAGCTCTTAAGTTTTCGAGAGAGTTGGGATGGATTGGAAATGGTTTCTCGCTTGGTTTATATATAGGGCGAATGCAACTGTTGGCTGCAGATAATAAGTGTATATTAGTTTGAATTGGATACATACATATCTACTAAGATATATGAGTTACAATATCTTATAGGTGTTATGAAGGACTGTACACCTATATGAGCTTCGATATCTTATAGGTGTCATGACGGGCGGCACATCTATATGAGTTATGATATCTTAGAGATATTGTGATGGACGACGCACCTATTCGGCTACGATATCTTAGAGATGGCAAGACGGACACCACATCTACATGGGTTACGATATCTTAGAGATGACATGACGAAAAACACATTTATATGGGTTACGATATCTCAGAGGTGTTGTGACGAATGATACATTTCTAGGTCCATGCATATAGATTCAACTCTTAGAAAAGATAGATGTGACAAAGTGATGTATATATAAGAAGCGTCGTGGATAATGAACCAAATGTATATTGTCAGACTAGCTAGCATACTTTACAGGTGTACAAAATATAATGTGGTGGCAAGCTATATCTTTCCTAGGTGTGATCATATGTTGAGATATAAGGTCAATGATACAACGAGAGCAATATTTATGCACCTCGGTTAATTGATCATTTTCGTGTGAACCATTTCTAAAATTATGTATGAGACACATTAATATCATTTTTTTATAGTAAGTGGGATATCAACACAGAGTAGACTAATTCTCGGTGTGATCATTTTTTGTACCGAGAAACTTATTTCGTTAATAATCAATTATTTTGATTCTTAACAACAACTTGATAGATTTAGTAGATCTTTTTAGGAGACCATTGAATGACTATTGTTCGAACATATCCATATTTACATTGTTTTTTCTTGGAATCAATATCAGCAAACGCAGTTCATCCCAGATATACATTGGAAAACAGAAGATTGGTTCTACAAACTATAACGAGCGATCATCCTCCTCTGGAATATATTATTAAGCAGTAGTTTCCCCAGGTGTAATTTCAAATCATTTTAACAGAATCCGGACTTGTGTTTGTGGCACGCACGGGGGAGCGTCGAAAAAGTAGTGGAGTGCCGAACCGGGACCGGGAGGAAATTGCCAGAATAGGGGGTGGTTCGGAGCTAGGCCGACGGAACAAGGTCAAACGAGGCCGTGACGCGCTACAATCCGCCGGAAGGCGGCCCGGGAGACGTGCCAGCACCGACCGCGCACCTCGTGTGACGCACCGACCGACGATGACAACGCCCGGTCGTCCTCGTCCACCGCCACCGCCGTTCGGCGGATGAGACGAGGCGAGAGCGAGACCTCTACTCCCGCGCGGCGCGGCGCGGCGCGGTCCAGCTGTTCGGTCGCGTCCGCCGCTCATCTCGCCGCACGGGCTGAGCTCGAGGCCGAGCAACGTATAGCGGCTCAACGAGCGCGCAGCGGCCCAACCTAACCGTGGCGGCGTCGCGGCCTCGCCCGCTGCTTCGGCCCAACCCAACCGGCGGCGTCGCCCGCTGTTGCGGCTTGGCACGGTACGCGTGCCCGCGTTTGCGGCCGCCCAGCCCAGTTTTCGCGGCCCAACCAGAGCGGAAGAATACGTCCTGCCATCTCAACGAGAGCCAGCGGCCCAACCAATAGTCGCTACACCCTATTGTTTTTTCCTTGGAGACCGGCTGTCGTTTTCCGCTCCGATCGGGAAAGGATTGCGTTGGCGTCTACTGTAATATAATGGCCGGTCACCGTCGGGCTGCTCTTGGGGGTCAAAATTTCCCGTTTGTCACGCCGGCCTGTTGTTACGTCCTACTGTTTATATATCCAAGTATCCAACTACGTACATACACACACAAGCTACCCCGGCACAGCGTACGCGCTGCATGAATTCGACGGCACGGGAAAGTTCAACGTACGGGGCGTGTGCTGTCACCATGACGGATACGTGGTCTCAGCGTCGCGCTTCAATTCATTTATTCGCCTCACGATACAGAGGCTACCGTGACGCGCCAGCCATGCAGCGGTGTCACGCATGACGAATGGGAATCAGCGTGCGATCGATACCGGTAGTAGTCGTCGATCGAATTTATGGCACGGGGTACGGGGAGGAGAGGACGTCGACGCTCGTGGTGCAGCAGTCCGATCGACGTATCTCGTCGTCTCGCCTGAAAGCAACAGCACCGGATGTGGCTCGGCCCCACGCCCAGCTCACACTCACACACACCATGTTATGTGCATGCATATGCAGTCAGCAGTCGCCTGAAACCCAGGACACTGGCAACGACCGACAGGTCAGCTGCGTGCTGACGACACGGACGGATAGCAGGCAGCTGGTGCATGCATGATGAGTCTGTTAAGTTTACACTTTACAGTTACGCTAATTAGCTAGGTTTTCCGATTAACCGTGACACAATTACTACTAGACAAAAGTGATACACACGTGCTCACGCTGTCGCGCACAGTGGTGGTGGACTGGTGGTGCTACATGTAACAATGAAATTGTTTCATGTTTGAGTAATTTTACAATTCTTTGCTTTTTGTTGAGGTGCTAGACTTTTCGGTATTAATTTTAGTATTTTTATTAAAGTTAACATTAAAAATTTTGTCAGCTCTCTAATATTTTTTCAAAAACAGTAAATGTTTTCTTCAAACAGTTGGGCTGGATCTGCGTAATTGCAGCCCTCTATCCCACGGCAGGCACTGCACTTGGGCAAGCAGATGACAGATCAAGCTAGGCCACTCATCGACGCCTTCGCCGAAGAAATACGAGCCATTGACTCTTGTAAAGCAACTAGTTCAACAGATACAATTAATACTCTATGGTGAGTGATTGGGATACTCTTTCAATTTAATAACAAACCGGAGGACCACAGTAGCCGTTTCCATTTGCCAATTGCATCCAGTGTTCCAGTAGCTATCACTGGCTACTGGCACTGAGCTGATGGGAGGAGGAATCCAGCAGTAGTATCATCCAATTACGTGTCGGAGCTTCTCAGACCGAAATACCGAATACTACATACACGGAGCTCATTGATGAAAAACTATGTTGCTTGCTGATACATACACGGATACACCACATGTAAACATATATAGATACGTCTCCTTTTCCACAATAAATAAAAAAAATACAGCAAGCAAGACTGAGGAGTCAATCCTGTAGTGCAAGCGAGGCTGTTCGTCTTGGACTGTTCGCTGTCGCGTGCTCCGTTATCTTTGTCTTTTTTGTCTTCGTTTTTTTTATAGAATCTAAATATGATTAAATAGTCAATTCTAGTACTCCAAAGGATCGATCGTGCCGTAGGTTAGCACCAAACACATGAAATTTTAGTGAAATCACCAACAGGTTAAGCACGTACAGATCACGTTTGATTTTGATATCTGTTTCTGGTATAAACGGCATAAACACAGAAAACGAGGGAGAGAAAAAACGAAAATTTGAAACCCCAAAAAGAATGCAGGTAGATATACAAATCGACACGCCCACTCATTATCTCGTTGATGTTATCTGCATCTGCGGCACATCCTTTCAGCCGAACAGGGGCGTATCATACGGCCGGTCCTGCCTGCGAGATCTCTATTGCGTGCTGTTTCACGCAAACGGCTTAGAAAAATGCGTACTAACTACTAAGTACTAAAATCTGTTTGGATACATTATTACATCTTGCTGAACGATGTAAGCAAAACATCAATAATTAACAAAACCAAGGGACCCGCGATGATGATATCTAGCGAGTATTTATGCATGATAATGTCATATATAGTACTTCAGAGTGTTAAAACACGCTTGCATTCCAAATTCTTAAATGAGAAGGTGAAATGACAATGTACATCAGTACATCAAGTGCCAGAGATATATTTTCTTCTTGTCAAAAGTGTAATATCACTTTACTTTACTTGTAGTATGGTATCCCATCCTAGTTTGTGCTCGAAATGCACAATTTACAGATGGAAAACAGGTGTAGCACATGGACGCCAAGCAGAGGGCACAGGAAATAAGAACGAAAAACAAGTGAAGTAGGAGATGAAGAAAAAACTTTCCTCCCTCTCTTTCTTCATCAATGAGCTGACTGACCCCAACGGCTGACGGCTCCCTCTCCATGCCCCCACCACCCTTCACCCGCGGGCAGACTAGCAATGATAGATCTTCCGACCTAGCCGAGCAGGAGAAGGAGAAGCCACACCACACCGGCCGCGAGCTCGTCCTATCCAGCGTCGTTGGTTTCTCTAGTCTAGTCTAGCTCCGGTTCGATCGGGCGGCGGTGCTAGCTCGTGATGGGGAACTGCGCCGGCGTGCAGGGGAACGCCGAGATCAACCCTGCCTTCAGTGCTCCCAACTCGTCAGGTGCCAGGCTCGTTTCGTAACTGGTTGCAGTGTTGCACCAATCAATGTGTTGGTGCTTTCCTTTCCTTTCTTGTGTTGGATTTTTTTTCAGTGATTTGGGTTTTGGTTTTGGAGTCGGCGATGAGCGTTTCTTGGTATCCTCTGCTGCAGTTGGAAGAAAAGAGACAATTTTCAGTTTGATAAAAAGTTTGTAGAGACAATTTCCAGTTTGATAAAAAGTTTGTATCTTTCAACCTTTTATAGTAAAAGAACAGTTTTTTAGTGCAGTTCCACCCTAGGATTACCAATTGTAGAGAGTGGTGACCAGATTTTGACTGTTTTCAACTATTAAGTGAGGCGAGTAAGGCTTGTTTAAAGTAGAGCTAGTTCCACTAATGGTTACCTCACCTGAGAAGTTCAGTAGGAAAAGAGGAGTTCCTTTGCCGAGTGAGCTGAGCTGTGTGCTTGCTCTGCCATCCAGGGACAGGTTCCAAGAACAGCAGCAAGAACGGGACCGATTCTTCCAGCACCTTCGGCACCAAGGCCTCGTCGTCGGTGCCGCCGACTCCCCGGAGCGAGGCAGAGATCCTGCAGTCGTCGAACCTCCGCAACTTCACCTTCAGCGAGCTCAAGGGCTCCACGAGGAACTTCCGGCCGGACAGCCTGCTGGGGGAGGGGGGTTTCGGCGCGGTGTTCAAGGGCTGGATCGATGAGCGAACGCTGGCGCCGGTCAAGCCCGGCACTGGGATGATCGTCGCCGTTAAGAAGCTCAAGCTTGACAGCTTCCAGGGCCACAGAGAATGGCTGGTCAGTGCCTCCGCCATCTTTCTTTCAGTTCTTGCTGCCTGCGTCCGCTTCGTCTGAACTCTGAAGGTGATTTAACTGGTCTGTTCGTGTTCTAAAAAAATGGATAAAAATTTCTTGCAGGCTGAGGTGAATTACCTTGGGCAGCTCTCCCACCCAAATCTTGTCAGGCTCATCGGCTACTGCTTTGAGGACGAACAGCGGCTTCTCGTGTACGAGTTCATGCCGAGAGGCAGCCTGGAGCATCATCTGTTCAGGAGTAAGCTGTCCAGAACGTTCCTATGTCATGTTCAGCACCATCTTCGTCATGTTTCGTTCTTGATTCGTGTGTGGAAATGCTGTGGTGACGCAGGGGGGTCGCACTTCCAGCCTCTCCCGTGGAATTTGCGGGTGAAGGTCGCTCTGGAGGCTGCTAGGGGACTTGCTTTCCTGCATAGTGATGAGGCGAAAGTTATTTACCGTGATTTCAAGACCGCCAATATACTTCTTGATTCGGTGAGTGTATGCAACTTAATGTATATACAGTAGATGTGCAAGTCAAATGAGAATGAGATCTCACCTATAGATTTGTTTATCTGTCCTGCTTTGGCTGTACACAGGAGTACAATGCAAAACTCTCTGATTTTGGACTGGCAAAAGATGGTCCTAGTGGCGATAAAAGTCATGTATCCACCAGGGTCATGGGGACACAAGGATATGCTGCCCCTGAATATCTCGCCACAGGTGATGTTTGTAAACATGACTTGCAGCCAAAAAAATAACATATTGTTTCCCAATTGTTTTCTTGCATCTTAGCGACACGCATGAAAGACAGAAAGAGAGCATTGAATAATAGCTGTTTGCTAACAATCATGCTCAATAACAACATTATGCACACTAGACCTAGTTTCTTATTGCTGCGATGCCTCGCTGATAGAGGAGCATAAGACATCGCACTGTTGTCGAGAGAGAAACTTGGCAAGAAGACATGGATACTACACACGTTGTGCATGCCATACAATGCTATGTTTACTCAGTGTGCTTAGACGTGCATTTTCTTTAAGATTTTTCTGTAGCAATCAGAGGTATATAAAACAATTTTCAGTAGCAAAGAACATTATTGATGCTTGTGGCCTGTGGGCAATCCCTTTAAGATTGACACTGTTGCTTCATCCATGTGACCTTTGATATTTAAATACAAGAATGAAGTGGACGATGAGTGACACATCCTGTAAAGGGGCAAACATCGATGCGACCAATGCTGCTAATCTAAATGATACTTTATACTTTATGCTTGTCATGTCCTTGATTAGTCCAAAAAAAGAAGATAATGCTCCAGCTGGTTTCAGCATGAACAACCGTAAAATGATAACATGTGCCTACTTGCATTGTCCTACTACTCAAGTCAACGCACAAATCCTGGCTAGTGGCTACTATGCGTCCTGTTATTAATCTACATTTGAGCACATGCTTCTAGTAGAAAATGTCAACAGCAATTTGCATGAATTTAACAGAATTTACCTCGTGCGCAGGCCATTTGACCGCGAAGAGCGATGTGTACAGCTACGGGGTTGTTCTCCTGGAGTTGCTGTCTGGGCAGCGTGCCCTGGACAAGAACCGGCCCCCTGGGCAGCACAACCTGGTGGAGTGGTCCAGACCTTACATCACCAACAAGAAGAGGGTCATCCATGTCATCGACTCACGCCTGGGGTCTCAGTATTGGCTTCCGGCCGCACAGAAGATGGCGACGCTTGCGATGCAGTGCTTGTCCATGGATGCGCGATGCAGGCCGGGCATGGATCATGTTGTGACAGTGCTGGAGCAGCTTCAAGAGAGGAAAGATGGAAAGAAAGCTGGGAAGTAGGAGGATGGCAGTCTTCGTGTCTTCAAATGCGTCTGAGTCTCTTACCTCCCCACTCCCCGGTATCCTCATCTTGAACCACTGGATAGCAGTCGAAACAGGAGTAGAATGATGAGGACAAGCTTTTGGATCTGTGAGAACACGATGTGTAATATACATCTTGCTTTCTGTACAGCTAGCGGTTGGTTCTTTGTTGCGAACCTGTTCCTTGTTATACAGTATTGTATCTTAGCAGTACATCTCTCAGGTACTTCAGTTGGCGTTGCCCGGTTGCCCCCAGAATTTTTTAGCAGCATCTCTTGGAACGTTCTGGTCGCAGAATAGCTTCCCTGATATTATTGTCATTGCACGAGCACGACACGAACCAACAGCAGAGAAGCCACGGGAATATGGGATAAACCATTATCTTCTTTATCTATCAAATTACAAAGAGGACATAATTAACTCTTACAGCGTTGCAAGTGATAACATACAAGCAAAACAGTACTGTGATCGCTGGTGACCAAGAGTCGTTTGAAGCAGCATACCGGTGTTTTGAATTGTAAACAGCTTTTTCCAGGTGTATAAGGTTTAAAGGAGATTGCAACCAAGCTTCTAAAGCAGTTAGCATTATGCATCAAGCTGAGGTCAAGAGCGATAAACCAGTTGACTAGTTTCGAACAAGCTCTCCGCTAGAATCTCCGGCCACCAGAGTTATAAGCACGGCCACCAGGGAATTCGCCACGGTGCTCAAGACCATGACCCTGACCTCGACCAGTGCCATGACCACGGAACTCCGGGTAGTCTGGACGCTCCCTGAAGGAGTCATACTGTGCTGAAGCATAACCCCGATGAGTCTCTCCATAAGTACCACCAGCTGTAGCTGCAGCGGGAGGCGGTGGTGTGACTGCTGCAGTTGGAGTATAGCCGCGTGGCTCCCCAGGCATAACATTGTTTGCATAATTGCTCATGCAAGCCTGCCGGTATTGCTGCTGGTGTGCCAGAGACTCCTTTTGCAGGAATTCTTCTCTATAAGTTGCTTGTCGAGCTCGAAGTGCCAATAGTTTTTCCTGGTACTGTGCATTTATTTCGTTTAATCTCTGCACACAGAAATAAGTGAAATGAAACATTTGTCTTACATACATTAATTAATAAATACATAATGCATACTGTTTTACTGTCCGACTAAGGTAAGGGATCCAAAGATCGAGCGACACTCACCCTCAAATTTCAATTAGCACCATCAGGACCTCTTCCTATCAAAGACGGCGTTACCTGGTCATCCGATTAATGGCAATTAGTCAGGCTAATCGGTCCCCTAACACTGACTAGGCAGCACGACTCAATTAGAGCAACCATAAATTTAGTCATCCGATCAGTCATCAACTAATCAAGAGTAGTCTGACGACTAGAAAACGCACAGCAAACCTGAGCTGCATCTGGTCATTGCCCAGGCCACTTGGGCTTCTCATTTTTGGCCCAATAGGGTTTAGTTATACCACCTCTTCCACACCTCAAATCTCCGGTTTGATTCCCTCACTCCTCAGCTCAATGAGCTGCCAGATGCTAAGACGATGGGAGCAAGTGAGCAACAACAGCTCACTGCTGACTGCTGCCCCAGCCTACCATGCCTGCGATTGACTCCTCCCTTCACATTCCAGTTGCTGGCTTGCTGCCACTAGGATGACAGGAGCAGGGACGGGGAGCCCGTGTGGGCGGGACACAGAACGGCAGCTGTCACTGCTGGCCATTGACATCCCATTCCCTACCTGCTGTTGCCTCCCTTTCCCAATTGCTGCAGCCTCATCCAATGAAGATGAGAGCTTCTCCAACTCCGACGGTTCACAGTTAGTGTACATCCTCCATCCCTCCTCCATCCTCTTGTTCCTGAATCCAGCTCTGTTTCTGTACTCCCGTGTTATACTTCTACTGCTCTGCTTTTTTAATCTGCTATAACTCTATTGCTCTTACAAGTTACACTCTAATTTTACAATACTTAGATATGGACTCTGAGATATGGATATGGACACTTCACAATTCAAATCTCACAGGCAAGTGACCAACTGGTCATCAATGTTGTCTTCATGGTTGATTTATACTATGCACAATATACAATATATAATACATATGGTATATTGGTCCTGGTATATACAGGACAACTAGGCAAACAACCAGGACTACCCAACTAGGCTCAATTAGTTGAGCTGGTCGATGACTAATTGTGACTAGTCAGCTGGTCGGTCCCACGCCAACTATGGCCAATGACTAATTGTGACTAGTCAGCTGGTCGATCCCACGCCAACTATGGTCAACTATACGATATGACAACATTGATCGAAGCTAAGAGAAGTTGGTTATTGGAATAACTTTTGAGATTCACTGCCTGCTTCATAATGTGCTACATAGGGTCAATTTAAACTAGATAGGACGAACTTGGCCCCTAAGAAACAAATCTCTAATATTATGGAAACAAATCTGATCTTTATCGCTGATTCCCTAACAGATCCTATGTCTTACCTAACTAAAGAGTCATTATCTTCATTCAACTCCATAATATTTCAATTAACCTGCCGGACATGCTGGTCTACTGCCATAACATACTGCTACTACAAATGGAATAAAAGAAAGTTTCTAAGTAAGAAATCAAAACTAGGATAAGTGCCACTGTGCCAGCAACAGCATGGTGAATCATACATACTGTGTCCTCTGTATCTAACTTCCAAGGTCTGCAACATGGTTAGCATCAATAGGGTTGCGGGTTGCCCACAGAAACTTCTTTTGAATCTGGCGATGGTACGGCAGCGATGGCTCGATGGCAATGGCAGCGATGGCATTGGCGTAACAACGACGACACAGCATCAGAGTGGCAGAGGCAATGGTCGGCGGAGCATGGCAGCTCCCGACGGTGCGAGGCGGTAGCCGGCGAGGACGACCGGCGTTGGCGCGACAATGTGAAGTGTCTATGCAGCGATGGCCGGTGAGGGTGCATTGGCGGTTGGCGACAGCATGGCAAGGTCGGCACTGGTCGTGTGTCCGGTAGTGGTGTGGAGATGGCGCCCTACGAAGTGCAGTGGCGTGCGGTGGTGGCATGGAGGTGTGTGCCAGCGGCATTGGGCGGCGTCCAACGGCGGCTAGGACGACCGCGGTGTGATCTATTCAGTCAATTGGCGCTCTGTTGAGCGGCGGATATGAATAGGGCTGGCAGTATGGCTCGCAGCTTGCGAGCTAGCTCGGGCTCGGCCGAGCCTAGCTCGGCTCGATACCTCTACGAGCCGAACTCAAGCCGGGCACCTAGGCTTGGTAACTGACTGAGCCGAGCCGAGCCAGCTCACGAGCGACTCGGGGGCTCGGTCAACGAGCAATCAACATGGGGTGTGGCCCATCAATGCACTGTACCGGCCTAAATAGAAGATGGGAAAGCTAGGGCATACACAGAAGCAAAGCCGCACAAGTGGGCGGCGGCCAAGCGAACAGTCGCACAGGCGGGCGACGTGCACAGATAGCCGTCGGGCACCAACGCACTGCCCACCCACCTTCCCCGCCGTGCGCCCTCGCCGGATTCATCCCATCGCCCATGGTCAGCTGCTCCCTCAACCTTTGCACCGTCGAATCATTAGCACCTCGACCTCTACAAAGTAGGCATGAGGGCAAATCAAACTATTTAAATCATGCTTACACTATGCAGCACGCTCAAAACACAAACAATTTTCTCAATTTTTATCTGACCAAACAAGTCATAAAAGCAATCTCCTTGAGATGAGTGCAAGCAAGCAAGCATGAACTGGAAGCAAGAAAGCAATTGGCACAATGCAACAAAGTGCTAACGCGCGTGACTTCATGACTACTAGAGCTTTCGCATCACAGCCTTGCTGGTAGCTAGCCGCTAGGCACCACGATGGTGCAAGCATGCGGCCCTAGCCGGCCAACCCCCAACCGCCATCCGGTGGTTGGAGCCTAGGCGCCCAATGTCTAGCAGTGAAATTTTCTCCACAGTCTACGCCCACACTTTGTAATGAGTGAAATTTTATTGTACGGAAGCTTTGCGGTCTGTGTTGTGGGTGAGTCGAGCCTGTTTTTTGTCTCGTCTGACTGATCAAGCCGAGCCAAGCCTAGTTCAACTCAATGAAGTAGTGGCTCGCCCGAGCCGAGCCCTTGGCTCGTCTCGTTGCCACCCCTAACCATGAGGCGGTGCACAATGGTTGCGGTCAGAGCGCAGCAACTCAAAGACCATGAGGTAGAGCGCGACAGCGTGATGTCTAGGCGGTGGTGTGGGTCATCCCTCCGCAGTAGTTTGAGGATTAGATCTGTCTTGCAGCGGCAGCTGTGCGAGATTTAAGGTCATTTGAAGCTGGCGGCGGCCAACTCCTCTCCAATGTGATTTCCCTCTCGTGGCATCTTGGCAATCGTCGGCTATCTCTTCTCGTTTTCCTCTCCCCCTTCCTTTGGAACTCCTTCCCTTCTTTGGTCGTCTTTCTTCTCAGTTGTGGGGCGCTCCTTCAGTCTGGTGATAGTCGTCTTCAAGACTTGTGGTCTTCGTCTGTTGATGTTGTCATTTGTAGGAGTGGTGTTGGTGTCAGTTGTGATGCGCTGACTGCTGGAGGCGGCAAGGTGTTGCTCGCCTCGGTGTTTTCTATTTTTCCTTATTACTGTCTCCCAGGGCAGTATTCTTGTATTTTCTTCTTCTATATCAATATATACCTCCACACTATCTTGTGTGGATTGTTCAAACAAAAAGAGCAGGGCAACATCCATACATGGTTTCTAACAAAAGTGTGGAGTGCATATTACAACCACCAAAACCTTCAGTTAATTGAATTTCAGGACTAGAAGCAAGTGCGAGCATCACGGTTCTATTAAAACACAATGATATAGTAAAGCAACAGATAAGGTGAGAAGAACCCTGTTTCAGATTTATTTATTTTAGCATGCTAAAAATTTCTAGTTTTGAAACTATCGTAATACATTCTTGATTTTAATATCCTATACAAATCCTTTGATATTATTGTGAGAACTACATGTAAGTTCTTGCTAATAGTCTAGTTTCCTTGCAAGATGTACGAGTGTTCATAACTTCATTCTCAATAAGACGAATACAAGTACGAATTATTGGCATAATGAGAGTACATGCTAATACCAGTATGCACATGAGCAGACCAGCCTAAAGGAAAAAAGAAACATCTTCTCCAGCTTCTAATTACCAACACATAAATTTCTGTTACATCCACCCATGCAATAGTTCCTCAATGTTAATTATACAAAAAAATGAATAATAGGACCAAGCAGAAAATCAATAATCAAGCAACTCATGTTTAATTGATCCTTTTGACAAATGGAGAAAGGACTACTGTTAGTAGTACGACTCAAGGATGATTAACATTATGAAGAAAAACCGATCAAACCATTAGTAAGTTATACTTCATTGCTGCAGGTAGGCTACTATTGGTAGGTAAGGAGAACAGGGCAGAATCATTTAGTACTGTATCTTGAAAATAATTTATAGTACCTCCCTGTGCCTGGCATTTTCAGCATCCTCTGCATCATGTAGTTCCTTGGATAGGACCACAGTGTCTTCATGAAAGTTCTGCTCTAGGCCTTCGAATGTACGAGGAAGATTATAATCCTCATGCCTTGCTTCAAAACTATCATTATGAGGCTGGTCCCTTGATTCTTTGTTGGGCTGATTTTCTGGACCACCCTTTAGATCAGATCTCTGTCCGTCATAAAAGGATTTTGCACCCTGAGAATTTTGGCCTGCATAATACAGGATTACAGGTCAGCACAATATTTCATAATACAGGTCAGTCACATACAAAGACCAGTAATGAAATTGGACTGCTCTGAACCGGGCGGTTCTGCAGTGAACCAGAATTAAACAAGGACCAGCTGGACTGTCTGGCCTTGGAAGAGTTTGACTCCATTGTTATTAATAGGCCAAATAATGAAGGCTCAATCTCTCCTCAAAGACTTGCAACATTGTTTTTAACCAAAATTTCCACAAAAGTGTGTGAGTGAGGGATCAATCTAAGGTCTGCGACTATACCCTGACAACTACTTCTCTGTTCGAAATATAGGTTGCTGATGTAAAATTAATTATCACCACAAACTGATACCCTTTATATTTGGAAAGGGATGAAGCATGCTATTCCAATGAAAAAATAACACACCTAATAACAAATGGTAGTACACACCTTCGTTGTATGCATATGATGGAATCTGATTAGGGTTGTTCAAGCCACCTTGATCCGATTGACTCTGTCTCATCTTCAGGGCAATATACTGCTTCTCCGCGACAGCTTGCTCAGATTCTCTTCCAGGATAGTTATTATCAGGGTGTTGCTGAACCCTTTGTTGTGTCTGGTAGTGATGCAACTGACCAGCCATCATGGAGTTTATCTCTGATTCACCATACTGTACATGTCCCTGCCGCCTCATTCTACCTGAATGGGCACATTACAAAAGCAAGTAAGAAACAGCGTTGTGAACAAATGGTACAAACTCCAGTGATAATGAATAGCAAACGATAACTAAGGAATCAGGGCCCAATGCCCCAATGAACACATTATCTATCAGCTGAACATTCTAAAAAGCAAACAAACGAACATCCCAACATTCGGTGCTACCATGATTGACATACACATAGGCATGAACTACATAACCTAAATAATACTAAGAGTATCACAAGGCAGCAGGGCCCTATACCATCATCTCCTTGAGGCATCATCAGGAGAAGACCCTCCAAAAATCAGCAACGCCGAAAGCAAATATCCAATTTGAAGACACCAACTGCCACAGATCTCGGCGACAGAACAGGTAATCTGCTCTCACTTGACAACGGATACGCGGTTCCAGCCGGTCCATCAAACCGTAACAACATACGAATCTGAATCCGGCGCCCCCCAACACGAAATCCAGTCGAACGATGACGCTAGGCCGGTAAACCCTAATTTCTCAGTAGACAGCTATCCGCACGTCGCGCCATTCCACAACCCCCCATCACCCCCACGGCCCCACCCCCACCCCTACCCACCAAAAAAAACGCCAAAGCGGGGCGAGGGAGGAGTGGGGCGGGAGAGAAAGGAAGCGCACCTTGCGGGTGCGCCGTGGCAGCAGCGGCGGCGGCGGCCGGCGCGGGGAGGAGGTGACGGTGGTGCACACGCACGCGGCGGGGTGGGAGTGGGAGAACGGAGAACCGGAGGAGATGCGTGGGCTTTGTGGGTAAGGGCAGTTGGGCTCTGCGGGCTTAGGCGATGCTGGCAGCCGGCAAAGCCGCGAGCTAGCTAGCCGCGTCGTGCCGCGGCCCAAATACGGAGGATATCGCATGAGATTTTCAGCGCGTCATGACGGGCCGACCTTACTACAGCCTAGCCAGCGGCGGGTGAGGCTGCATTGCAGGCCTTGGCCCGGATCACGCGCGGATCGCGGTGTTTGCAGCGTTGAATCATTGGGCCTTGCGGTGTTTCGGCCCTAAGCCTTGCCGTGTGTTCGGGGCCTCTCGTGTTCCTGATCTGTTTCATAAACCCTTTGTCATTGAACTAGATGTAGCTGTTGACGAAGGTGTGCCGAGAAGAGAAGAAACACTTCCGCGGACTCCATCCGTAGCCGTAGCACCGACCGAGCCCTGGAACATATTCCATCGCACGGAAAACGAAAATCTTTTCCGGCAAAGCGAGCAGAACAGCAGGCACGAAGCATCCACCAGCGATTCCAGCGCGTCCTTCCCTACACGCCGTACCAAGCCACACACGCACGCGGCACGACGGCACGCGGCGTTGTGCGAGTCCAAAACGTTTTGCGCATCCGGGTCAAAGTCCAGCGAAAGCGATCGATTGGCGTCGGCCGGCCGTGTTTCTGACCCACAATCACCGCGTGCCGCATTAGGAGTTAGGACGGCAGAAGCTTCTTTTACATCCTGACGTGCTACTGCTGACAGTGACAGAATGACATCGCGTACGTCCGGTTAATTGCTACGACTGGCTGATAACCATCCAGAAAAGTACAAAACCACGGAAAAAGATTTCCAATTGTAATCCTGTAGCGAGCGGGTACATACGTACGGCGAGGTTACCTGGTGAGCAGGTAAAGCGCGGCCTCGGCATTTGGGTGCCGTTTGTAAAAGACCATCTCGGAGTCCTCGTTCTTCACGTGTTCGTCCATATCGACGATGACCATGCATGCGTGAGACGCGTTGATCTCAACTTAACTTAAGTACTTAACCGTCTCTCCAAAGCTTTGGCACGTTTCAATTCACCGAATCAAGCACCGGAGAAGCACACGGCAACTATTCCTGATATCACCGGCGAAGGAAGAATTGTTAAGCCTTTTGCCTTCTCTTTAATTTTCCTCAAGAATTGGGTGGGCGGCTAGGGCCGGCTGCTAGCTAACAAAAGCATGCAACACAACACTTTGTTCTCTCGCAAATTAAGAGACTGGTTTCAAATCGATATCAATCCGCACCACCAGCGCGTCCGTCGATCCGCCGGCCACAGCAAGCGATCGAACTAATCAATTAAGCGATCGATCGATGGACAGACACAGTGGACCACTAGTAAATTTTGCAACTCGCTAAGCAAACGACGACACTGTAGGTCTGTAGCCGTCGTCGTCACCCACCACCGCCACCAACCACTATTCTTATCTCAATCCCCAGTTGACCTCTAGGCTGTAGCGGCGCATCTCCTACCCCAAGCTAGGCCTACGACGTTTAATTACTTAATTGCCAAAAAAAATTAATTACTTGCAAGCGTGGGATCATCAGCTCAGGCCATGGTACTGTGACGTGAGACCACGTCGGCTTTGATGTATACCAGCAGGCCGGCCTAACTGCAGCTAGCTGGTTCATGTGAGGGGTGTGTCGTTCCAGCGTGACAAACTCGTCGGTTTGGCTGGCCAAACTCCATCCCCTCCGTTCGGCCACCAAATCGCAGTCGGGGTATTAAAACCGATGGATGGATCGAGAGGCCACATGGAGCGAACATGACATGCCGTAAAGCATGTGTATATGTATATGTATTCATGTGTTGTTTGGTCTCAGGATAATGGCGAGGGCTAGCATCTCACGCGTACTGCACGCGCTTACATACAAATATGGGGCGTATCAATGCATGAGAGATACATTAGCCCCCATGTCTAGCTAGCCATCGACCTCCTCGCCTCTCTTGTTGCGATCGGAGTAGTGATTGCACAAAGCTGGGCCCAGGTTGTGCCGAGTAGGAGAGCACTAGCTTGCCATTGACACTGTCTGATATGATATATCCCAGCTAAGTGTACTGTGATCCATCCATCAGCTGGCCGGCCACAAAAGGTTTGATTAATTGATCGATCTCGGCGTTTGTTTTAGCGACCATTTGTGTAGGGTAGCTTGGCTTGCGGCCAATGGCACAGGGACAAAGCCCAAAGGTGTCGGTGTCCTCCTGATGGTAAGGGTTGCTTACAAGCAACAGCCAGCCTGTTTGTTCGTTCCATCGCTTCGCTTACTACTCATCCGTTGGGTCGTCTCGTCGCCTGGCTTGTTTTCTAATGCTAACACACGCCATGTACCACATGGGAATATTCTAAGCTTTTCATCGTTCAATCATGGCGCAGAAACGCGCGCGGTACGTATACTTCCAGTATACGAAACAGATGTACGCAGATGTGGATGGGTGTGCGTCGTCAATGGATCTTAGTCCGCAAGAATCAAACGAGCAGTCAGAGACTGTTAAAAAAATAATCTTCGAAAGTGAAGTCTTTCTTCCAGAATTAAAATGCCCGTGTCACTGTAATTGAGCACCATCAAATGTATATATAGTTCGTGGATAACCAAGTGTATATGAACATACACAACGAGCAGTCAACTCAGTGCGTGGCTTCTAATAAGTAGCTGGAGAAATTTTATAGCTTAGTGACAACAATGCATGAAACAGTTTACGCATTAAGAACTGGCACTACTGTTAACCAGTTCATGTACAATCATTGTTGGGAGCAGTAAAGCTTTTATCACATGGATTATTATGATTGACAGCAGTGGATAAGAATCTCCAATAATTAACTTCCGGCGGCAGTACTGTATAACAGGACACTAATAAACAATGCCAAGCATCTACAAGCTCTGATCCCAAGCAGGATCACTTTCAGAGTTTTAGTACAGATTTTTAATCATGATAACAAGAAATCACATGCAGGAGGCATAGTTTAAAGGGAAGGGGGTAAGGAGCATAAACAATTTCTTTTTAATATTTGTTACGATATGATGAACAAGTACAACTTTGAGGGGACCGAGATAACTACAAGATCGGTGAAGAAAACATAGCACACCTAGGATAAACATAAAAAGAAAAAAAAGGGGGGGAAGCAATTATCCATCCCTCCTTATCCTTCCACCATTAATATTCTCATCCTCTAACAAAAGAATGAATTGAATTGAACAAAAGAATCTGAAGCTTTAGTCTCACTTCTTTTTAACCACAATTGTAAAAAAAAACTGTGAGTTAGTAGTCACTGCAGATCTCAGTTCATGGATCATCTTCTTCCTCCCATCACCATCATGTACAAATTTGCCAAAGAAACACCCCATACCTTTGGTTAAATTCACAAGGAGAGAGAACCCTGGCTTGAAAGAATAATTGGTGAGTTGATATTACAACAAATTGGTCAATACTTCTTGTACCTTTTTATATATATCTTCCTTAACCTCCTTTGAATGGACTGACTGACTTTATACAAAAGCTGGAATGGTTTCCTAAGACTAAGAGACCATTCAGCTGAGATCAGTTATTAGGTGAGCAGGCGAGCCTCAGCCAGCGGGGGCGTCTTAGGCTGGAGCTTGGTTTGCTGCTGGGACCAGTAGGCCTGGGCCGCCAGGACCCGGTCGAGCAGCTCCTGTGGCACCGGCTCGCCCCGCCGCTGCTGGGGCGAGATGCTCGCCGTGTGCACGAGCGTCTTCCACTTGTCCTGTTGACACACCAATTTTGACACGGTTAATGCATGCGAGTTCAAACTTCAAAATCTTCAACGAGTTTGACCAGAGAATAGATTTCTTCCAGTCAAATTGCATACAAGTGCAGTGCAAAGCAGCCAAGCAAGAAGCTTCCGGTCTAATAAAGGAAATGACCAATGGGTTATCTGATTCTTTGGTGAGACTTTTACTAAAGTCCGGACCGAGTGTAGTTGACGTGCATGGATAGGTAGCTTTTATTTCTAGGTGAACCATTCTGGTAGTGGTAGTACTACCCACTCGACCCGTCCAAACTACAAAGCTGATGCGTGAGGACAGGACTAACTGAATCATAACGACCAAAAGTTTTCCAGAACAAGAGCCTGACTGCAATGTTCTACTAACACAAAAACAGTACGTTCAGGCAGCCATGCTATATGAGGAAGCTAAAACCCTGAAGCACCAAACAGCACCAGAACCTAAATCAACCAAGCAACGAGCTAGAAACAATCGGTTTGACAGGTATCACAGTAATTACCTTAAGATCAACGTAAGTCCGATGCTTTGCACTATCAAACGCACGAAGTTTGACATCTCGCCATCTGAACAACGTCCATATAATTGCACAGTAAGAAACAAAAAAGTAAAGAGGTTTAAATTTTCGGTCAAGGTCAAAATGAGGGAAATAAACAGCATACCTTCCAGTTCCAAGCTTTTCAACTGCGAGCACAAGAGCTTCCACTTCGGAAACAGAGAATGGACGCCTGATTCGGCGCTGCCCCTGTTCCGGTGACCTCTTTGCTTTGTTTGCTGGAACTATAGCCCCTGCATTGGAATATGCAGGAGTAACTGGTACAATAGCTCGCCAGTTTGTGGAAGCTTTATCAGGTGAAGACATGCCACCAGGAGAGTACACGGAGTCATGATCATTTCCTTGGTAGTTTGCGGATAAGGGGGCCAATGCAAGCTCCTGTGAAGCATCAATTTCACCATGCTTGGAAGACGAGTCAGTAGGTGCGATCCTGTATTCAACGAATTACAGTAGGCTGTGTTAGCATACACATACTCGAGATTTACACTGAATTGAAGACTGTCAATGAATTCCTCAGAATAATATTAATTACCTAGCTAGGGGTTCAGTAGTGTCAACAGTTTCCAGGAATTCAGTATCTTCAGGGGGTGAGTGTTGTGATGGATGTGGGGTACTGTTGGGTTCAAGTGAAAAGCCAAGGTTGTCCAGTACATCATCATGAGCAATCCCAACCTGCATTAAGGTTTTATTATCATCTCTGACTTTCTTTCCATGATGAAGCACACCAACACGCAGACCACCTCCAAGTATGGCATTAACTGCCTCCAGAACAGTTTTCTGCATTAGAAATAGAGTTCAGAATAGGGAAACATCATCAAGAAAAAGTGAAATCCTTTCAACGTCTCTCTATGCACATTTTTTTAAAAATAAAGGAGCACAATCTGTTTTACATACCTTCAGTGAACCAACAGTTGCAGTTTCTGGGATCTCAATTAGGAGTTCAGGGACCTTGAAAGACTTGATCCTAAGATTGACTGAATGAAGAAACATAAGCAGTCTTAGACACATGGCCATAAAACAAAAAAAATCTGAGACTAAATGCATTTTGCATGGGGGGCAAACTTACCATGACAATCGTCTGTTTCATGAGATTTCTGGAATGTCATTGAATTGGTGCCCTTGTTTGCTGCAGAAGTAAATTTGCTACTAGTAAGTTATAAGATGGGGGAATTGCACGAAAATGAATTCACAGTTGCAAGCAAAACAAACCTTCCAAAGAAGCCGTGTGTGAGTCTCTTGCCGTAAACTTTGCATTTGATTTTGCGTATTCTTCAGAAACTAGAGTTGAATGACGATCAAACATCTTCCTCCGCTTGAATGTACTCCTCTGTGTCCTTTGTCGTGTATAATACATTTTCTTGTTGCGGAAAGAAGGCTTCCGGTCAACATCTGGAAGGATCAATGAATTCAAGTAAGAATAGAGTATATTAAAGCTGGTTTGAATATGAGTGTCATCAATGCAGTGTTCTTCAGAAAAAAAGGAGAATGAAATCTCACAATGCTCACCACTGCAGGACAGATCTCCTTTCTGCATCTTGGCTGGAGCAACTTTCCTGCACTTACAGGCGAGCAACTTCTTTACACTACTATGACCAGCTGTACAATTGGGCCTGAAACCCTTGTTAGTAGCGGTAATCGGATGAGTGCACCCGGAAGATTTATCATCATCATCTTCTTCATCTCTATCTACAGTAAACCCCATTCCTCCCTTCGGGGCCCTCGGGAAAGAGGTCGATCGGCGAATTTTATTGCCATACAGTGGCATCTCGCCAGTGCTATCAGAACTGACCAAAGGAGGAGGCTTGACGTCTACATCCATTGGGTCAAGCAGATTGAACATGTCTGGAGCATTCTTATGGAATCCTGCTGTAATCATCGGCATCGCATTTGCAACAGCATCCCCGGTGCAGGCACCTGACTCCACGGATTCAGGTGACCACCTGTCTGCGATCGCTGCGAAATTACAACCCAATTCAGCCTTGGAGCAGCTTATAATTGAGGATTCCTTGTCCAGTGTCTCGGACTTGGCCTTTGGATCCTCATTAAGAGGCTGACTCGCCTCCAGATCTTCCCCCTTCCGGGCATGGTGATTCGCCGGCCGCTGAAACGCAATGTGGGAGACCAATGCACTCTCGTTGCAGCTATCCTGATCCATCACCTCGTTCTTGAATTGCTTCACATCCTTCGGGGACGGATCCACTACAGGGGCGGCAGCGCTCGGATTCCCGAGCGAGCCATCACCCTCATCAAGCAGCTTTCCGGCCACAGAAGCGAGGAGGTCAAACGCGCACATCATCTGGCCCGGACTCTCCTTCTTCCGAATCGATCTCTTGCCCTGCACAATTCACCAAACAAGAAGAAACGCCATTTGCTGTCAGGCTCGCGGCTCGCCAACCAGAGCAGAAAGGTGCCGAATTTGATGCCGGTGACAGCCACATACCCTCGCTGACTTCGGGACGCGCGGCATCTCCGCGACGTGGCTTCCGCCACCCGACTCCATCTCCGACGTTGACCTTTTCGGGAAAACCATTTCTTGCTTCGCTTAGGATGTTCGTAATTTACAGGGGGTTGCTTGGTTAACAACCGGTGGTTGCGCTGCTCATGGTTTGTTTCCACAACACAAATCTGCACAGGAAATGTGAAAAACACATCAGCAATTGACGAAATGGAAACCAGTTGACACCAAAGAAGAAAGGAGATCATTCATTGGGATCTCCGCAATAACTTGGGATAAATCTCGGATAAACCCTTGTAATTAACTAAACAGAGAATGATCATGGTTAGTAGTGTAATTAACTAGCACAAATTCAGAATCCCCAAAAAAACTGAACAGGAGATCCGGGCTAGGACGACTGAAATCAATAAAATTTCAAACCAGGAGCGCTCGAAGAGCACATGAAACCAAATTAAGTATACCAAACACCGAAAGAACGAAGCAAACAGACAGAATTCGTACTTCCCCTCGTGATCCAAATTAAGAGAAAAAAGCAATGGGTTTTGCGAAATGAATTCCCCGTCGAATTTAATGCGTCCAAAAAAAATAAATTCGCCAGGTAAACCAAGCACGCCAAGCGATCAAAGAGAGAAGGATTTTTTTTTTAAAAAAAACGTATGCATCGGAATCCGTGAGGATTAAGCAACTGCCAAAGGAAAGCGTCGGTTAAAAAAAGAGAGGACAGGCAAGAAGTGCAAACCACACAAGCTCAGAACCAACAAAGAATTGGCAAGACCTCAGAGCGCCAGATCCGATCTCATCACCTGATTCACTTAATTCGACAAAGACCCCTCCAAAGTGACGCAAATCCGAAGCAGCAAACAGCAAAATGAGCGTGAATCCTCCAAATGATGCGAATTCGGCCGAACCTGGCTTCAAGGCACGGCCTTTAGTCCAAACCAACCAAAATTCGGACAGAACTAGACCCAAAACTCCCCCGGAACGAAGGAAAAAAAAACCCTCCAGATTCCTAGCCTTCCGGCAATCCGGCACGCAGCGTCGCCCACGCCAACGCCGCTCTCCCGGCGGATCCACGCGTCGCCTCCGCCTCAGCCGGACGGAGAGGCCGGAGCTCTGCCACACTGGTTCCGAAGCCACAGCAGCAACAGTCTCCATCCCGAAGCATCAAACGCGAGACCCAGCCCCTTAACCGCGAAATCAGCGAGAATTACCCGGAATCCCGACCCTAGACTCACCTCACCGCCGGCGATCCTCTTCCAGCTCCGATCGCCCCACCGACCGCCTCAGATCACCGCTCAGGCCTCCGCTGCCGAGATCCCTAGCCGGCAAACAACCGCGGAATTATTCCTCCGGCTCCCCCTACTCGCCTCTCCTTTTTTCTCCTCTCCTCGCCTTGGTTTTTTCTTCTGGTGGTGTGGTTTGGCCAAAACCCCTCAAAACCAACCCCCTTCTTAAACCCCCCAACCCCCGCTTGCAGAGACCACCACCCACACGCCACCGGCTGCGCCCGGTTAAACCCACATGCGGCCACCGGGCCCACCCGGTAGCCCCCACGCCAACGACCGCTTCCTCCCCTCAGATCCCTCCACGTGTCCTCCCGCGCCCGATCCGACGGACGCCGTGCATCCGCCCGCGCGCGGCGGGTAGCGGTTCCTCCCCGCTACAGCCGCGAGAGGTTTCCGCGAGCCCGCCCCTCCTCGCCACGTGTCGTCGATCCGCGCCGTCGGTGCTCGCGGGCGTCCCTCGGCCGTCGGATCGGCTTTGGCCCTCGACTCCCTCGTGACCACGAACGCGAGGAGTGATCCTTGTTAACCGGTGGGTTTTGGGGATGAGATTAGCCGGCGTTTTTAGGGAGGAAACGTGGGATTTAGCGAGGGATTAATCACCACCCTGGGCTTAATTTTGGGATTTTTTCTCGCTTTTCTCCTTTCGTTAAAGTTGTTAAATTTGGAGCGTGGATTTCGAGAGGCTGTTCGTGGATGAGAACGTCCTGGGACGATGCCGGAACGCTGCTAAGATTCCGGAGGTTCTCCAACGCAGCGAGCAGCAGGGCCAGATAAATTTTAGATAAGAAGTTCGTGGCCTTTGTGTCCCTTTGATCGCCATGGGCACATTGCTGTTTTTGTTTACTGTAATTCGGCCGCATCTTCTGCCCGAAACAAAAGCGGATTTCCAGCCTTTCCAGGGCTCGGGAGCTACCTCCTCCTGCTACTTGCAAACGTTACCACAGTGAATGTGCAAATTGGACGGTCTGATTTGGTAGAATATTAATATTGCTAATCTTTCCAAGCTCAAGGATAAAGATATGGATAGGATAAGCAGTTATTAAACCGTTGTCATTAAAAAGTGCAATTAGTTCGGCGCTTGTTTTAGATCCTTTATTATTATTACAATTACTTACTAGCTTTCGTTATTAAATTAAGATTCTTATTGAAAGTGTATTACCGTATACTTAATTGTGGATATTAAGTAATTAAAAGGGTAAGTAGCTAGAAGCCTAGGACGTACTCGTGGTATCATCAGATGGCTTAAGACTGGTAGATGGTTCTTATGTAGAACGTGAGCATGCCATGCATGGCTAGTACCTGCTGCATGCCTGCATGCATCACTTGCGGTTGCATCCTACTTGACTAAACAAGACCGGAACATAATGATCGGCAGTAGAGGAATTACGGTGGTAATTACAATGTGGAGTTGACTCATGGTTGGAACTTACAACAAGGGCGATAAAAAAGGCTATATATAAAGCAGAGAGAATATATTCCTTCTGCACGAAAAATAGCATGGTCTCATCTCATTTATCCACTTAACATTATAATTGTGTCTTATTCGTAAGGCCGTGTGCTTAAAATTAAGAGTATGCTTGGGAGATCTATTTTGAGAAGCAGCGGATGGATATTAAAAACTCGATGTTTTTAGATTTTTTGTATTATAGTTTATTTATAAATTATATAATTATTGAGTTTATGATCAGAGTCAGAATCTTCTCATTACGAGAATATATAATTATTGTGTGTATTCAAGCATCCATGAGCTAATGAAAGTCTAGGCTCTTAAACAGATGTTTCGCTTGAAGCATCCACTTACACATACGAGGTTATGACTTGTGCGCGTGTGGTTCTTACGAAGGGGTAGTGTTTTCTTGCAAGTCTCTCTCTTTTTTTAAAAAAAAAAAGGTTGTAATTAAACCTCTTTCGTAGTAGAAAAGTAGCATTGAAATACACTTCTAATATATCTGTTATCAAATAGGTAATGTTTTGACCATCCACACAATTTTAATAGATATATATATTTAAGAAACCTTTTTATTTATATATTTATAAAAATATATAATTACTATATTAATATTATTTCTACATATAAATTATAGTTTTTATTTTTTTTAATTGTTTGAAAATTTGAGATATAGCTGTAGTTTCTTAGACGAATGTATATATATTTGAATGTCGTGCCACGTCAGAAAAAACGGTGTCACACGTGTCGCGCGGTACGCCCGGATTGGATCCTTTTCCCATGCGCTTATCCGCCGGCCTATCCTCCTCCCTCCTCTGGTCACCTTTCGCCGGAAATTTCTGGCCCTCATCATCTCCCACGGAAACGATGGATAATCACAACAAGAAACATTTTCTCGTCTCGATTCCTTCTAATAATTCTTCGGTTTCATTTCATCATCTGGGACCCCAAAAAATGAATTCCCAGTTTATGTTCTCTTGCGCTTTCTTTTGGGGCGATGGAAAGTGTCCGTCAGTGATGGGAAAAAGAAAAGGCTCCGACGTGACGTCGCCATTGAATTGAATTGAAATTTTCCGGAGGTGGGCTCTGTCCGTGCCGTCGCGTCAGGTGGTGGTGGTGTACGTCGCCGCCGCCGTCAGCAGGGACGGCGCGTGGCGGCCCCGCCGGCCACGGGAGGCGACGGAGCCGGGCGCCTCGACGGGCGCCGTCGCGACCGGAGACGACGACGGGTTGTGGGGATAAGGATCGGGCTGTTGTGGGCCCCCTCTCCACGCGGGACCCGCGGGTCAGGGAGAGAGACCGAGCGAGACGGTGGGCGGAGAGAGAGAGAGACCGAGGGCGATGCGGATGCGGCCCGTGTGCTGCGCGGTGCGGTGCGAGGTTTGGCCCGCGCGCGAGTCCAGGTGGGGCCCGGGTGACACGTGGGAGGACAGGTAGGACACGGACCGACTCATGGCGGTGCGTGTCGTGCCGATCGATGCGGTGCCCGGCGAGCGAGTTCGTGCCTGCGTGCGAGTGACAGCGCGAGTCGCGTGGTCGAGGCGTGCAGGTGATGGCCACACGCTTATGTACGTGGTTCGTATGACCGCAGCAGGTGGAGTGAAAAAAAACCGGCTAAGACGAAATTTCCAGTATGTCTTTTCCAGTGTTTTCACGCAGACATGAGTAACATGACACGCATACGTAGTAGCCGCTTACCTCGTCAGATCACATTTGCAGCTTGCATCATGCACTGCACATTAGTAGCTAGCGTGCATGCCATCCACGCAGCAGCAGATGGACTGACGGGGCAACGCACGTAAGGCCACCGAGGACGCCGCCGGCCACCCGTGGGTCCCACCGTCAGAGAAAGAGCATGCATCCCTACCTGCCACATCTAGCGTCGTGAACGGTGTAGGGCGGTAGGGCCCGGCTGCCTAGTTCTGCCTCCTCCGTCCGTTAACTCCTGTACTAGCTTTAGGGAAAGGTAACGTATATTACAAAACCCGTTCTTAAGAGTTATTAAAGTTAGGGCATATAACAGTGAGTTTTTATTATTACAAATTTAATAATAAATACACTTCAATACGGTACGTAATCAAGGATGAGATAGGTAGCACTGTTTTTACGGCATACCATATGTATATAAAACTAACTGTTCTTATAATATTATACGGTCACTTTTATTTACATTGTAGTTGCCTTTGACGCACACACTCGATGGTAATCACAACTGTTTCATTCTTGCTAGCTATGAGTTTCGTGTATGAACAACGGCACCATTCATAAGCAGGTACGCCGCTTATCTTACTTAGCCTAGGCCCTAGGCCTAGCTACGTACAGTTTGTTGGCTCCATCCCTTTAGCTGCACGATGCATTGCGTAGACACATCATCATGAGCCTGATCAGAGAGGGACCCCCATGCACCCGCAACAAACGTCGTAGCGTGTGCGTACGTGCGTGCAGGATGGAAAGACTGAAGAAGAGGATGTCCTCGGTCCTCACACGGGCTAAGCTTGACGGGACGTGTCCGTACCAGGAATCTGACACGCTCTTTTCCCCGTTCCTTTTCACGGCGATCTACCAGAGTACCAGATAGATATGATGCAGAATAGATTACCAGCAGATAAATGGCTAGCCTGCTAGCTTGGTCCAGACGGATACATGTGCAAACGCGCGCGTGCAGATAAATGGCTGGATTTGCTCATTTTGCTGGAGCCGCGCGCGCGAGAGAGAGGCGTGTGGCCGCGTGGGGCCGATGCATCCATGCATGCATGCACGAGCTCCCGCGACCGCCACGGTGTGAGGCGATCGAGCTCGCCTCTGCTGGCCCGATCGGTGGGCCCTGGATGATAAATCGGCAACGTGCACCACGTAGGCAAATGTGCAGTCCCAATTGCTGCATCGAGATCTAGCAGAAGTAGGGGAAAAAAGGAGAAAAAAAAAAGAGAAGAAGAAGCAAAGACGTGCACATGACCGGTTCTTGGGTGCAGTGCGACCCGGCCGGGAGGGATGTTGCTATCGGAATTACGCGATTTTGCTGGTATCATGCATGCCATATTGTTATCATAATATTGTTCCAGCGGACGTACACAACCGGTCGTCGTTCCTTGCGGCGACAACAAATGGATAAATTGTTAGAAATTTCTTGTTCTGTGACCATAGGAAAATAATTCTAGAGCACACGTACGAGGGTACATTTAAGCCTTCAGTATTGTCGGCGTAAAAAATTACGCTAACAGGTTTGAATAACCTCAAAAGGTTATCAAGTGAGATGGTGATCGTGGATTGTTTTAGGCCTCTGAGCATGATATTAGCTGAGGACGGTTCGGAGTGTCTATTGATTATATCAGACTTCAACGCCTATACCTCAGTAAAGATGAAATATTTATAGGCAATAATACATAAGGAGAAGATTATTCTACCCTCTAGTTACAACTGTTATAGAGGGCACTGTTCTTTAACCCTCGCGGGGCTAAAAAGGTAAAAAGTCGTGTGAATACTTGGGTAAAGCAAATGTCCCATCCGTCTTGGTGGCGCCCCTTCGGGGGAGGAGCCTTCGGGTAGCTCTCCTTGGTCGAAGCCTCGTTGGATCTTTCGGCCTGCGACCCTTCAGAAAAGTTCCCTTCAGCGGAGCTTTGTCGATCGTCTGGGTCTGTGAGGGACGAAGCTTCGGCTCCTATTGCCCTTCGAATTATGCCTCCAGAGAGACCTCCTATTTACCACGTGGATAAAAGTATTTCCCCAAACAAGTATATTTCCACATGTCCTTCGAATTTAGAAATTCAAGTGTTTCTATATTTTTCATATAATTTCGAGTAGTCTTTTCTTTTGTCTTATACTCCATTTGTAGTAGATCACGTATGGTTGGCTTATGAGTTTGGAAAATCTGTGTGTTGAGTATAGGACGCACATACCATGTCTTGTCCATGCATATAAATTTCCCAATCGAATTCCCTCTCTTTGTTTTGTCCCCAAATGTCCCCGTCGAATCCGGTACAAACAATCTGAATTTGGTCCATCCACATTTTGGGAATTTATGCTTCTCGGCGATAAAACAAATCAAATCAAGAGGAGAACCAAACAGTGGGTACGTTACCTGCTCTCACGTGAACAGCAGATGAGGCAACTAGCAAGCATGCAAACGGAGGGTTTCTCGGCAGAAAGAGGGTAGAACGCCAAAGATACCAAACGTTCTCGGAAAGGGATGTCGTTCACCTTTGGCTACTACAATGACCATGCTAATGAGTGATGTATATATATATATATGCCAATCGACAATCTATCGTTGCTGGGACGCCATGTTTTTCTGCTTTTTGTTTCGATCCCTAAAAAGCTGGCAGGGATCTAGCAGCGGCCAAGGCTTAACCTGAAGCACGTACAGTGCTGTTTGCGTTAGAAATGCGTTTCCTTTTTCAACAGTTGCAGTGTTCTGATTTGGGTAGAGTTTTTTTTTTTTTGAAAAAAGGCGACTCACAAAAGTGAGCGCCCTGCTTTATTTGAAAGCAGTAAACAAGGTATGATTGTCGGGGAGACCGACTTTACAGGAAAGACCAAAAACGTCCAAAAAGACCCACGCCACAACCCAAGACAACGAAGTCTAGAAACAGTCACTGGACACAGCCAGACAAACACAACGAAGTCAAAATACTGCCACCATTCGGAACCATTAGCCAAAAACTGGACTAATCCTACATCAGAGATAATCAGAGGCACAGGATCTCCTATGCACAACACGCTTCATGAGAGGCAGCCCACCACTCTTCACAGATGAGCGTCCAGGACAGGAGGAGCATCCCGGTGAATGATTTGGAAGAGCCGAGCACGCAGCAAGTCGAAGCAACGAGATGTTTCCTCCTTTAGGCGTGCTGGCACCAGACGAAGCCACTGAGTGAGAAAAGCAATTAGTTTATAAACCACATGTATAACATCAGAACAGATTTTATTGCGGAAAACGAACTCATTCCGGGTTAACCACAGAGTCCATGTAATTGCCCCAAACACTTGCATGGCAATTGTTTTCCTTTTGTTATTCTTCATTTTACCAAGCATATCTAAAAAAGCTCTCCTGTTCAGCACAAGTAAACTCCACCCCAGACAATCAATGACTAAGATCCACAACATACGGCTAGACCACATTCGAAAATCAAGTGATCTACAGTTTCGTTACACCCACACAATTTGCAAGCCGGATTACCTTTCCAATTCATACGATTCAGTTGATCCCCCACTTGCAGTGTTCTGATTTGGGTAGAGTTACGTTGATTTAAATGTACAAACATTAATTTATTTTATGGCAATATATTTTGTATAATTGTCTCTGGTTGCAAATGGCCTGTGACGTGCTACCATAATTTGATAGTACCGTACTTGTAATACCTAATGCTCTTACGGCCGGTTGTTGCTTTCAATAATTTACCTTGAATAGGCAATTTGCCAATAAATATCCACGACGTCCAAAACAATATGGCATAGTCTTGCTAAAAAAGAGAAATTCGCTAGGCTTTTACTTAAACCACTTGGTATGCCCCATTTTAGTCAATACAGTGCTACTAGGGATTGTCATCTTCGTTCGCTGCCTCTCTCTCGATTTGTTATCAATCGCTATTGCTAATAAAATCTGCCTATCTTTTTTTTTTTGAAGCAGAGAGGGCCAAAGCCCACTCCCATTTCTATTATAGAAATGAACAGAGTACTGACAAACATGACATGAACTATATACAAGGAGAAACCCACAGAAAACACAGACACGAACCAACAACGAGTGCATCGATACCACTACCCATCAGCAAAGCACTGAGAACTAAGTTGTTTCAGACAGCAGAACCGAAATTCAACGTCTTAATCATCAGCGAAACATAGGAGAAGCTAGCTGGAAAACTCAGACAAAAGGACCACAAAACAATCAGTTGCCTAGCAGAGGTCTTGATAGATTCCATCCGTTTCTTCTAATGAACACTTCACTTGCCACCTGCTCGATTAGGTGCACCGCCAGAGCCAGCTTTCTTTCCCTTTCCTCCGATCTCTGCAAGATGGTCCAAGAAGACATCCAGAAACAGATTAAGTTCACCAACTCCGAAGGATCTCCAAGTTTTTTATTTTTGAAGCAGGCTTCATTTCTGCACTTCCAAATACCCCAGAAGATTGCAGCTAAACCCACCCCCACAGTCTTTTTAACATGTTTCCCCAAATTCTTGAACCAGTCACACCACAAAGTATTTATATCAGAGGGAGGACTAATGCCGAAGCAAATATTGACCAACCTCCAAATAAATTTGGCAACATTACACTCAAGAAACAAATGCTTCACAGTTTCAGGCAATCCACAGAAACAACAACCATTTGTGCCTCCTTTCCAACCCCTCTTAATCAAATTGATTTTAGTCAAAATTTTGTTCTTCCTCATCAACCACAAGAAAATTCTTACTTTCAAAGGAACCTTCAAATCCCAAATGTCTTCAGAACAAACACTTAAATTTTGTACTTTGAGAGCATTGTAAAACGATTTAACTGTGAACACTCCTTTTTTTGTTAAATTCCACCAAACTGAATCTTCTTTCTCAGAGAATACCACAGTGTTAATTATATGTTTCAATTTCAGCCAAGAATGGAATCTTTCTCTAGAAAGATCCCTTCTAAATCTAATATTATTCCCATTATTCTCACAAGCCTTTTCCACAGTGATATTCTTAGAGAAGGTCACATTGTACAGTTCAGGAAATTCCTGAGCTAAAGTTCGGTTCCCCAACCAATTATCCTCCCAAAACAGAGTTCTCCTCCCATTGCCAATTTTCTTAGTACAAAACTGCAGAAATCTATCTCGAATAACCAAAAGAGATCTCCAAAACTGAGAATCACCAACTCTCAACCTTCTCTGAGACATTGTGACATTATGCAGGTATTTAATTCTGATCAAAGTTTGCCAAATTCCCTCCTCATTCTCCAACTTCCACAACCATCTGCCCATCAAAGCCACATTCATAATTTCTAAATCCAAAATTCCCAAACCACCACAGTTCTTTGGCATACAAATTGTAGGCCAATTCATCAAGTGGTATTTTTTGATACCCATATCTTCTTGCCACAGCAACCTGGCTCTAAAAAAATCCAATCTTTCTTAACACCTTTAGGTAGAGGATAAAAAGATAGCATGTAAAGAGGAATACTGCTCAAGCATGAATTAATCAGCAACAATCTCCCTCCAATATCAAGGAGTTTCCCCTTCCAGCAGCCCATTTTAGTCTCAACCTTATTCTCACAATCTACCCAATGTTTGTTCAAAATTTGTTTTTTATCAATAGGCACACCCAGGTATTTGATGGGCAAAGCACCCAACTTACAGGTGAGAATTTGGCCAAATTCCTTTTTCTCTCATCAGACATACCCACCCCAAAAACTTCACTTTTGTGGAAATTAATCTTCAGTCCAGACATTTGTTCAAACAAGCACAGAATAAATTTCAAGTTTTTGGCATTATACAAATTATCTTCTAAGAGGAAAATTGTATCATCTGCATACTGAAGCACAGAGATGCCCTCAGGAATGAAATCTTTACCCAAACCATTAATGACATTATTTTTAACAGCTTTATCCATCAAGAAAGCAGTGCATCAGCAGCAAGATCAAACAACAAGGGTGAGAGAGGATCTCCTTGTCTCAGCCTCTATGGTTTTGAAATACGGGCCTATTTGGTCATTTAATTTAATACTCACTTTACCTCCCATCACTACCCTCATTATCCAATCAATCCATTTACTTGGGAAACCTTTAGATTCCAACATCTGAAAAAGAAAGGGCCATTTTATTTTGTCATATGCTTTTTCGAAATCCACTTTGAACAACAAACCCGACTTTTTTTGACATGTAAAGTATTAAGCAATTCATGTAAAACCACAACCCCATCAAGAATAAACCTATTTTTAATGAAAGCAGTTTGAGTCTTGGCAATCAAATAGCAAATTACTTTTTCCAAACGATGCATTAAAGCTTTGGTCACAATTTTGAAGCTCACATTAAGAAGACAGATAGGTCTAAAATTTTTGATCTCATCAGCATTATGACATTTTGGAATTAAAGTGACCACACCACAGTTAAGTCTATCAATGTCAGCTTTCCCATTTTGAAAGTCAACCACCACTTTCATAAAATCGTCTTTAATTATTTCCCAGAAGTGTTTATAAAATTCAACAGGAAAACCATCAGGGCCAGGAGATTTATTACTTTCCATACTAGTGATTGTTTGTTTGATCTCATTTTCAGTAAATGGTTTCAACAACTCCTTTTTATCCTCATTTTTCAGTTGTACCATTTCACCATCAGAAATTTTAATGGAAATTCTTTCTTCTTCCCCAAACAAATTTTTATAGAACTCAGTGGCATGATTCAACATCTTCTTTTGATCCGTAATAATCACTTCTCCATTTTTTAAAAAAGGTATCAAGTTTTTCCTTCTCCTGCCATTAGCTTTGGCATGAAAGTATCTAGTGTTACTGCTCCCTTCCAATAAATCTTTATCCTTACTTCTTGCACCCATTTCAAGTGTTCTTCTTTCATGAGATCACTTAATTGAAGTTCTAATTCTCTTTTTTCTTTTCTCTCTCTCCAACTCATACCCATGCTCTCACATTTTTTTTCCAACTCATCCAACTTTTCCACTAAATCTTTTTTGGACCTCTTGTAAGCACCTTCCCAATTTATATTCCATCCTCTCAACTTTTTCCTTAGGCCTTGCATTTTTTTCTGCCAAGTGTTCAAATGAGAACCAGAAGGTTTGTCTTGGTCCAGACTTCATGAATAACATCATGAAGATCAGCCCTGAGTTATCAACTATTTTCAAATTTGAAAACAGGACATTTTCCAACAGACTCACCAAAATCAATGCAAAGGGGCACATGATCAGAAAAAATTCTTTCCAAGGGCACCACATTTGCTAGTGGAAACAAAGCTTCCCAATCATAGGACATCAAAAATCTATCCAACTTCTCAAAAGTAGGATCCGAATGGTTATTACTCCAAGTATATAATCTACCACAAAGAGGAATTTCTCTCAAATTATTCTGCTCAATGATTGCATTAAAAAGAAAACTCCATTTATTATATCCCCCATTTTATTCTTGTCTTTATCACTTCTCAAAATATTAAAATCCCCTCCATAAAGAGTAGGTTCAACACAATTTATACATATTTGAGAGAACTCAATAAGGAACTCTTCTTTGTACACAGGTTGGGCAGCCCCATAAATCACAACCAGATTCCAAGATTTCTTATCTATTTGTTCACCAATTTAGTTTTAACAAAATAAGAACCCACAGAATGATCAACTACCTCAATGGTGTCCAGATTTATCCCAACCAAAATACCACCAGAACGCCCCTTTGAAGGGGTCCAAAACCAAGTGAAGTTCCCCCCCCCCACTTAAAGATTTAAGCAAGGAAGAAGGAAAGTCTAATTTCATTGTTTCCTGTATACCCACAAAATCCAACCTTTTCTCCTTAATAACATCAATCAGATGTTTAATCTTATTGTTATCACCAAATCCTCTTATATTCCATATCATTCCTTTCATTTGTTCTTTTTTTATAATTTCTCACAGCTTTCTTTTTTTGGTTGACCTTAGTTATACTAAGGTTCCTATTAGTTTTCCTCTGGCTTTTTTGCTTCCTTGAGATGGGTTTGATCATTAAATTAACTGACCCCTCCAAGTCAATGCCAGATTCATCATAGTCACTATCATCAGCCAATTCCTTGACTTCAGAACTCAACTCAAACCCCTCTTTAAGACATACTTCCCTCATATCATCACTATTTTGATTAGCTAAATATAGAGATAATCTAGCTTGCTCTAAGGATTTAATTAATCCCAGATTTTGATCAATTTGATCAATTGAGCAACCCAGAGAAACCCCTATCACACTAGCCATTTGGTGTAAAGTAACATTATCATCATCAACAAAGGAAGGGATCATGCAAGTACCTTTCCCGACAAAAGCATTTTGTGCTTCTTTGCGTGAGGTAGCCAATTCCAAAACATTTTTGTCCTCTTTAGATTTGAGCCTAGTACACCTCCTTTGTTCTTCTTCTTCAGCCTCAATCTCCTTTATAGGAGCAACCACTCCAACCCTTGTTGCAAAATCAACAGAGTCTTGAGAGTCCAAGTACTCCTCACTATCAGTCAAATGTATCTTGCCACCATCACACCCTGAGAGATTTTCCAAAGCAGCATTGTCCCCCACATCTTTCAGTGAAGGTTCACCTTCCTTTCCCACCTCTTCAGACAATGTTTCATTACACATCAGACTATCACCAGCCATACCAACTGCTATTATGTCTATGTCTTGTTGAGTTATCTCTTCCAACTGAAGCCTTTCAGCAATTTCTTCATCAGCCAAGACAGCTTTGTTAGAATCATCATCTTCTATTTCCACTTGCATACTTTTATCTTCAGGCCTACTGGTTTTTTTATAAGCAGGATCTGGCTGAAATTCTTTAATGATATTATCAACTCCAATGTTCCTTTTCTTGGCCAGTGTACCCCCATGAGAATTACCACCACTTTTATCTGCATTATCCAGGAGTCTTTTGCCTTTATCCTTGCTTTGAAACCACCCCACCTCAATTATTTCATCAAGGGAATAATATATCTCATGCATCAACAACTTGGGAGTGGTCACAACCAAAGACAAAGGCAAAACAGCAGTATTCATCATACCAATTTTAATACGGACCAAATCCCTATTCCTCAATGACTCCATATCCACCTCCAAAACCACCCCTAAGTTTGAGCCGACTTCACATAAAGCAAGAAATCCCTTCATAGAGTCAGGCAGACCACTCACAATCACCCAGACCACATGTAATTTCCCTGCTGCTACAGCCTCCTGAGACCAAGCTCTCACTTTAACTCTAACATTTGTCCCTTTGAGTGTAAACTCCTCAAAGTTAGAAATCTCCTCAAGTCTCATCTTATTAGGAAATCTGATCTGGAAAGTTCCATTTCCCATATCCTTAGCCCTCCAAAACCAATTCCATTTGAATTGTTGTGAAAAGCCTTCCTCCACTTGTTTTTCATTCAAAGCTTTCCCTTCCTCCACAGAAACAATGGCTAACGGGTTCAGATGCTCTTTGCTAGCTACATCCCTAGCATTCTGAATTAAAATACAGCCTAATCCATTCGCTCCACACCCCACAAATTTAGCCACCGGTTTCAGTTGTTTTTTCCAAAAAACAATCAACTGTTTTATGCGAATGCTTCCCACAAATCACACAGTATAAATTCATTTTGCAATCCTTAGAAAGATGACCAGAAATTTTGCATCTAGCACAGAAGGGTTTACCCCCATCCCCTTGACCTTGAACAATCTCATCAGTTGAAACTTTTCCCTTGTCAGCTACAGGTTCAGAAGATACCTGCTGTTGCATCTCAGCAACCTCAGAACTTGTAGATTTACCTCCCACCTTTTCCCATTTAGCCTCCGCTTCATGACCAGCATCCTTACGAACCCACGTCGAATCTCCATCATTCGTTCCAAGATCCCCTTTCTTACTTTGCTCGACATCCACCTCCGAGGACTGCACAGGGCGAGGAATACCCTGATTAGCCCCTCCCAAGCCACCCCCCGCCCTCCAGGTGTTGGAAGGACGATGGGGGGGACGAGGGCACCAAGAACGATTCCCCCAACCAGACATCGAAGAAGGAGGCAAATGCGATGCAAGACTCTGCAGTCCCACTCCAGAACCCTCCCGATCGTCTCCACCTACTCCAACCCTTGGCCAATCTGTCTCCCAATCCCTAACCAGAGGAGAACGAAGATGGGAAAAGCAGGCAGAGAGATGGGGAAGGGAGTACCCGGCGTGACCAGCAAGAAGGTCGCCGCAGCAAGTGCTGAAACAGGGCAGCGAAAAAGGCAACCCTCGCTTAGGGTTTCTGTAATCATATGTCCTGCCCACGGGCCTAAACAAATCCAAACTCCCCAAGGATGAGGTCTCGCAGCTCCTGGGCCAAAACCCAGGCCGACCAGGACGCCATGTCTCACCTGCTTTCCTTGCAGGTCTTAATTCAGCGAAAGGCCTAGGACCAGGGCCCCACGGCTTAGTGCTGCAGCTCGCCTGGGGCGGCCGCGACGGGCTCGTGGGCCGCGACGCCCGCGCCGGCGCGGCCGCGTCCATCCCGCCGCGCGATTCCGCCGTTCAGGCGCCTCCGCTTAGTTCGTCGTATCCGGTTCAGGAGAAAATGGAGCTATGGAGGCGAATTACCCCCAAGGTAGCGATGCGACGCGTCGTGACGGAGGAGTCGCTCCGCCGCGCTCGGATCCCGCAGCGGCGGTTCACGCCGTAGACAACGAAGACGACATTGCCTTCGCCGGAGACCGCCGCCGCCTCGACGGTTCGACCGGCGGAACCGTGGAAGAGGGTACTCAAAATCTGCCTATCTTGTATGTATATATATAGGTACCCTTTTGTTTCAGCGACTCTTAGTCGATAAGCCGTTGCCACTCCAAGCTAATCGTCTATTTGATGATAATCTCTAATATTTTAGCGCACATTTCATTCATACATTACTCGTTCGATCATTAGCAAATCAAATTGTTCAGGGCTATTTTTACAACACAAGAATTTTTCAGATTTTTTATAATAAATAACTAAATTCTGCAAATTTTCTATGGAAATACTCATCCAAGTTACTCGAGAAAAAGAAGAACGTAATAGCTAGGCTGTTCAGGACTGAATTTTTTAAATAATATTTTTTTGAAAAAATTTCAAATATGGTACCCGGTTTGAAAAAATTGCAAAACTAAATCGCGTCAGCGGACCATCAACCGAACCGGGCTGACATGGCTCTGGTTCGGCCGACCAACGAACCAGTCTGACGTGACACTCGTTCGGCAGACCATCGGCTGAACCAGAGCCACGTCAGTTTGATTCAGCTGATGGTCTACCGACAGGGGTTCAGTTTTGCAATGTTTTTCAAATCGGATATTAGATTTAAATTTCTTTTAAAAAATATTATTAAAAAAATTCGTCCAGTACTACTCCATGAATTCTGTCCCAGCTGCAAGTGAGGGTGGCCAGCCCCACATGTCAGTGTGCTCCAGTGTCGAGCCGGTGTCGGTTGTGTGCGCGGTGGCCGGCGGCAGGAAACGTGGGTCTACGGGAGGTTGCTTGACGTGTAAGGCCGGCAACGACGACGACGACGGAGCCGATCGATCGAAGAGCTAGGCCGCGAACCAAAGAAAAGGCGAGGAATTAAGCAAGTGTTCGCTTAATTCGCTAGCTAAGCTATAGCGCCCCATGGCCAAACGGGCGGCGCATGCATGCCGCTTTCAGCTGGCAGCAGGTATGTACGTAGCTCCTCCTCGGCTCCTTCACCGATCACCAAATCAACTCGTCATAAAAAAAATTGTCAATTTAGATCTGGTACATCGCTTCACAAGTACCCAAGTCTAAATTTAACATATACGAGTTGAAACAAAAACAGCAAACATGTTACGGACACATGCATGCAATGGTATGGATCGCAGTAATATTTGTTCCATCTCAATAAAATAGTTTTTTTTCGTGACTACTACTCCCGTCTCCTTTTCCTCTCGTGCGTGATGAAACGAAACGTCTCACGTATCCCTCTCCCTCTCCCTCTCTTTCTGACCAAGCTGGGAGACGTACAGCCTCTATGGGCTGGCCATGTGGCCTCTATTAATTACCGGTCTCTCTTGCATTGCGTGACACTTTTCTCGCCGCCCAACTAGAGCTACCATGCGTGCAATCAATTCCGATATGAATTCAGGATCAATTCAATTATCGTGACATATATATGCATGGGTTTAAATTAGAGCGTTGTGTCACATGCAGCACAAGAGCTAAGCTTCTGATTGTTAGCGTGGTTTTTTTATACTTTTATCATCAGGCGAAATCGCGGTGTAACACGTACGCCACATGGTTCGATCGCCGGTTACACCGTGGTCCTCGGCCGGCCGGAGACACTAATGATCGGCTTGCCGAGAGCGAGTACGTACGGGGAGCATCGTTTGATGATGGAAGACGAACACTAATTAATCAGGGCGTTTTCCGTACCATTAGAAGTATAAAGATCGTTTACATTTTTTACTCTTCTTTTACCGTTCTACCACACTCCTCCGGTCCTCCCCCATAAGAGAGAGAGAGAGAGAGAGAGAGAGTGTGTGTGTGTGTTAATTTTCAGCTGACCTTGTTTGGCAGCAGGGTGTGGCAGTTGTTCAGCTGAGGAAAAGGGTGGTGTTCATAAAAGAAAAGGCGTTTGTTCAGAGGCGAAACGGAGCACTTTCACGCGCCCAAATAGACGAAGACGATGTTCATCTCCAGCCTCTGTATCCGCTCAACGATTGAGGAACGTGTTTCGGTTTCGTTCTGTGGCTTACGCTGCCCCCCCCCCCCCCCCCCCCCCCCCCCCACACACACACACACACACAAGGTGCACCATATGAAAGCACCTCGCCTAAATGCCGATCGCTGTCCTTTTTATTTTTGGGGGGTGTCTTGAGAAGAAGCAAGTTGCTTCACAGGTATAGATCAATGCCAGGAAACCATGTATTTAAGGCGTTTCTAATCAGGCCACCTCCCTTGTGCTTTTCCGATCGGTCTTGCTTGCTCCTCAAAGTGGACCTTCGAGCCTTTTTTGCTTACAAGCCACACAACTCTCTCTCTCTCTCTCTCTCTCTCTCTCTCTCTCCTCTCTCTCTCTCTCTCTCTCTCTCTCTCTCTCTCTCTCTCATTGAGAGATCTTGATAGTTGATACATACCACATGATACCATTGGACAGGAGGGAAGAAGAAACTAGTTAACTCGACAATGGATCTTGTATACCACATGCTTTTTATGTCGCTGCGAGTAAGTAACCAGCTACTCAAGCAACAGGTGCAGAGCAAATTATGTAATTAGTGCCACATGCAGCCTTATGACGATGTTCGATCTAACCGCAATCATAGAAACCTTCACAAAATAGAAAAGGTGTCACAGTCGCCTCCAAGTCTGCACTGAATAATAATATTGATTAGCAATGTCAGCTGGAGCCATCTCAATTTGACGGCCGATCTGTTAGATGGTCAGAATCGCCCGGTGGTTGGCTCCAATCTTGATTTCAGAAATAAAAGAAGGAACACGACAACGCTGAACGCTCTCTGGTCACCCATGAAGCATAGCCACACGAAAATTCAGCAGCAAGTTTCACAAAATTCAGAGCAAACAGAGTTCAGTTTACAGCTGATGCATTTTCAGGGCTACCAGCCTGAATGTGTGTTACGGCAGAATCGTTAGTGGCAGGCACAGCGTGATTATAGCTAATGGGAGGTGATAGTGCATGCAGCCTCACTGACCACGAGATTCTGTGGTGCTAGATACACGCTTTTTAGTAGGAAATTAGCTAATCATTAAGGGGGTTCCTCCCTTGTAATTAGGGCCCCGTTCTTGGAGGGGAGTGAGGGAATAATGGGGCGTGCATCACATTGGCTGTCTGCCCTGGGGAGCAGTAGCTGCCACTCCCACCAACTTCCCAACTAAGACAAGAGGAAAATGGTGCTGCTGCTAAATTATCCTTTTTTCAAGCTTTCTCATGTGTCCTCTAAAAAAAAGATATCATATCTGTAGTGGAAATGTGGGATTGGATCACTGGAGTAGGGGTTCAAGAAAGGGTTTAACAACTGAAGAGGGGTAGCTCACATGGGAGGGAAGGTGTGTGAGCTTCAGTGTCTCATCACATGCTGATCAAAAATGGCATGCCTTCCTGGTAGCTGCTTGGGACAGTGGAATTAATCTTGTTCCTCTCGGTCTGAAATCCACTACAATCTCTACTTTCTCAGTTTAAAATTAGGGTGATTTGGTTGGTGTTGATTTTCTGCCTTTTAGGATCATTTTCTGAGAGCTTAAAACCACTAAAAACTATGTCTTTTGTTTGCCATAGATAGTCCATGGCTGACTAGTTTGATCCCTTGGCATGTTAGAGCTGAACTAGTGAGTTGACTTTTTCAGTGAACATATACTGCCATAAGCCTAAAACTGGCTAATCCTTTTTAAGTTCATCATTAATGCACCCTCACCTTGATCTAGAAAGTTGCCCACCTAAGATTATCCACCAGTGCCATTGGTGGCGAGAGATTAAAAAAGTGAGCTAGGTTGCTGCCATATGCCAACTAGCATGAATACATTTTTTTTCCAAAATCTTTGCTATCATTTCAGGGTAGTATAATCCTATAGAAGAATGCCCACTTGGTGAATCAATATTTTTGTTCTTTAAAGCAAAGACAAGGGATCGCAAAATTACCAGACTGGTTCTTCACGCATTGATTAGAAGAAAAGTAAGGCGTCATGTGAAGGGAGCCTCAGTCACATGCTACCTCCATGCTAGTACTCTACAAGAACAGCATGTTGTTGCTTCCCGGAGGAACAGGTCGCTCTTGGTTCCCCTTAGGCCACTGGATCGAACAATATTGTTCCAATCTAATTACCTTTATCAACTCTTCTTCTTCTTTTTTTCGTTGAGCAAATGTCGCCAGGTTGGGAGATCACATGGATCGATACGCTTATTAAATAAATCTAGAGCTGTGATCAGACCACATGGCGAAAAAAAATCGTTTCTTTAGACAACCAAAAAAATGTATTCTTTGGATGCTGCTGGGCGTTTCTTTTAATAATAACCCATATAATAACAAGTCTATGAGACATTAATTTACACCAGGCACTACCTCGTTGAAATGGTATCTTCCTTCAAAAACACAAATGGGTTTTTTTTTCTAAATGTTATCGAAAATGCGCAGAAGCAATCAAGGAATTAAAGATCTGTCACACTAGCATGAGAGGAAGATCATTTCTACTAGAATTTACTCCAGAATCTCTCACTGTGTGCAGCTGAAGAGACGTCATTGTTTACCTCCCTTTTTTCCAAAATTTAAAGAAAGAGATGTAGGAGTGGTATATTCTTTCCTTGGGGTCACATCCAAATCCATCTGTTTCACGGGCAAAAAAGAGACGGATCGGAGGAGGCCGGCGAATTTACAGCTAAATTGACATGAACTGACTACTGGTGCAAGTACAGCCATATGCAAGCATGTTTGCAAGTGAGCTGAGGTGGGGGTGGGTTTAAATGCTACTCCATCCGTTTTTTGAAATGAGTTTATCTTTTATTTTAGTTTAAGTTAAACATATGTCATAATAGATTTACTTATGCTTGTTTGGTATTAAACTTGTCGCTACTGTTTTCTATTAGTTTTGGCAAATTTATGATAGTTTAACTTAGAATAAAATCAAAAGGCTACGGATGTAGTACTAATTAGGAGGCTGTGTTTGCATCTGGATTAGGCACGGCATTCGTGATCAGATGTGGGGTTTATTCGCCTGCTTGATGATGTATGTATGTTTGCATGCATGCAAAGATTCCGTTCTGCTGGCCCCACGGCTAACGGCATACTATAATCAGATCAGACCAGTGGAAGAAACAACGTAACTGTATGTGCTTTGATTTCGTTTTTACAGCGATGAATTCTGACTTGCCTTTTGCCTACACCGATGTACAGTGAATTCAAGTGTAGTTTGGAGAGGTATTAATTACTGCCTCACAGAATTGGAATTACTGGAAGTGACATATGGATCTACTACGAGACATTCTAGCTAAGCTAAGCTAAGCTAAGGTGATCTCCATCTATCCGAACGAAGTGGGAGATTCGCTAGCTGTTGCTTGCGGCCTTCATCCGAAACCACATCCAAATCCAAGCTGCACTGGAGGCAGCCAATAATTTGCATCGCGTCCAAGTACACATGGAAGCATGTGGCATTCAAAACATTTCGAACTGGGCGATGGTCCCCGGCGCATTTTCGGGCCTAACCAAAGGCGACGAGCCCCCGAAACCGAAAGCGAGAGGGACTCGTACCGGACAGACCGGCCAAGAAACGAACCCATTTCCCCGTGAATTCCCTGTAACGTGATCTCCGAGCGTTTAATTTCTGAAACAGATATGTAATTGTAGAGTCAGGAAATGTGTTTTCATTTTCTGTATATATATATTTTATTAGAACGGTTTCATCGGGGCAGGCGCAGGCGTGAGTAATTGTAGAGAGGTAGCGTCGGCGAGAGAGCACGTATGTTCTCTCCGGGCTCATGTGCCGTTTGGTCCGGCTACACGATCCGCTCGTGCAGGGCGTTGGGCCAGCCCGGCAACAGGGTGTACGTACTACGTACGACACGGCAAGCATGTGTGTCAGTGTGTGTGTGTGTGACGGTGCGTGCTAGGCGTTCTTGGAAAGACGGTGCTCCGTTGATCTGTTCGTGATTCTGAATTCTTTTTTCTCTCGCTTTTGCTTTCTTTAATTTCTTCTTTATGTGGGTGTGTAGGGTGAGTCCTGCGATGGCGATGGCGATGGTTGTATTGGGGTGAGTTGAGAGGCCAGAGGAGGAGGAGCTAGAGAGGTGGTAGGGAGGATCGGAGTGGTCCATCTCCTGATCTGACTGAAGGGGTTTGGGTTGGAGATGGTGGCCGTCCAGCTAGAGCAGAGAGAGACAGTTAGGTGCTCTCCATCTCTCCCCCCGACCGTGTTGGATCACACGTTCAGACCACAGAGCCCACCACCAATGACCAATCCCCCTCTGCAGGAGGGCGGCCTTCTCCTCCAAACAAACCAGCTCCAGTTTTCGTAAATAATCCAACGAATTCATCGCTAATTGTCGGACCAAAGTTTCCGAAAGACGCATGCAGGTTGCAGAGTAGCGGTGCAGCACACTGTCAGCTCATCCCTGCTTTTGTACGATGCATTGTGGGGATTTCCGACGAAGTAGACCGGAGCTGGGATCGCAGCCCGCCGTTCGACCGATGTCGCCGCCACGCATGGTGCGCGGTGCTCGGGTTGAGCACGGGTGATCTGAATTTGGCAGGCGCGCCAGGCGCCACACACGCTCGATCCAAGCACGGCTGCAAGGCGACAAGTGGCGCGGCCACCGCTCCTCCTCGCGTCATTCGTTCGCTGCGCACTCCACGTGACCTTTATCTTCTTGTCCCTTTTGTTTTTTCCCCTACTGTGCTCAGAGAATTCTCGTGCCAGGCGAACAAGTTGCCTGTTTTGCATCGGCTTCCTCGCCATTGCAAGGAATTTTTTTTCTCGAGACAAAACTACTGACGCTATTTGCTCGTAACAGCTGAGATTTCACATGAAACGTCGCAGTTGATAAAGCTAGAGTTTTAAAACTGAGACCACGCAAGAAGTTGCATTTGCTTAGCTTACCTGACCATGGAGAGGAAGAGGAGCTGGGGTTAATAAGTTGCAGTTTGGTAAGCACAGGGGGTCGGGGACCGGCTGCACCAAACGGCATTGCCGTAGCTGCAAGACGCCAAGGCGAGGCAGGCAGGGCCACCAACACATTGATCACCGAACAACGCCATTAGTGCCGCCCGCCCATCGCAACCGCCTGCCATGATGTAATCCGCGGCCCTGCCAGCGTCTCAGATCAAAGTACGCACTTCCAATGCTCCCTCTTCCTGCAGCTGATCAGACGCTCTCTGTCCTTCCTGCGTGTTGGATCTGCTTGGACTTTGTAACACCGGGACTTGAGCAGAGTTACGCGAGGAATTGTAGGGGGGGAACTGAACTGTTCGGTCATTATGGCATGGATGGAAACTTCCACGCTCCAATCCAAGCAGGTATGTGGCAGTGAATGTATGTATGATCAGGAGTGCAGCTGGCTGGATGTGCACTCGAGTGAAGTGACAGAGCAGTGCAACTGTGCAAGTGTCGTGAGTGTGAAGCCGTGCGAGGCAGGGACGTCTGCTTAAACGACGAAGTTGACACGCGGAATGGAATTTGTAATCTTTTGCTAGATTAACAATGGCAGTATATGGACTACATCGAATACATCACCACCTCCTGAATAGTAGCAGCAGCATGGAGGGAAAGGAGAAGGGTCATAATAGTACAGAGGCACGAAAACTGCTGAGACGGATCAGCACAGAGCAAGGCCTGGATGCGTTGCAGATAATAAAAATAATGATGTGCAGTTTCAGGCCCTGAGAAATCATTGGGAGGATAAGCTACTGTACTGCCACGGGTTGAATTCGATCGAACTGACGTCCGTATCGTCGGCCACACTAGAGCTGGCAATGGCAGCGCGATGCTCGGTGTACTTTCCATTGTACTCGTAAACTTCCAGATCACCCCAGGGAGTGGGGAAGATTTCATCGGTCATGTTGAACCATCTCGGAGAAAATTGCTCCCCTTTGGCCTCTCGAGTTCTTTTCTCAGCTCTTTGTTGCTCTTCAAGCCTGAAAGTTTCCAAAAAATTCCAAGGGCAATCATAGAGTAAACTGTAAACACCTCACAGCACACCAGCAGCAATGCAGATTTTAGACAAAAATGTGTAATTACCTGCTCTTTTCATAACCTGATTTAGACATGTCGCCCTTTTCAAGTGCATATCTGTCCGGCCTCAATCGGGCGTCTGATGGTAATAGCTTCTTTGGTGCCGTATCGAAGCTGTTTATTTTGTGCGCAAAGTTCGTATACTGGTACTTGTCACCAGGTGGAGCAGGAGCGACTCTCCAGATCTGGAATAAAGTATAAATTTTAGCAGTTGAAAGGATATCCACAATTATTATAAACTATAGCTTTGCCTCTATATAACATTCTGCACAATGACGAGTATTGAAATAAATTCTAACCTCCTCTAGCACAGTTCCTGGAAGAGGATCGCCTTCTTGATCACATGGTTGGCAACTCATGGACTGATTCCATTTTCCTGTCACCATTATCTTGGGCTCTTCAGCTGCACTATATACATAGCCATCCACCTCATATCGACCAGCCCTAAAATGGAATAAATTGGGATAAGCCCAAATAAAAGCACTATGAGCAAAGTCGTTGGGTATATTACACAGGCAAAATATAATCCTGCCACCTCCCCAATGAAATCAGGCCCAAATGAAAGAGGGGACACATTCAATGTCATTATGCCGTGGTAAAACAAAGGGAACAGAATTACAATATAAAATGCAAGACTGAATATCATCATAATCTAGAGTGTGTTTTTTTGGAATTTTTTTAAATATTTTTTTTTAAAAAATCAAATCTGTATAGCCGTTTGAAAAAATTGCAAAAGTAGCATGCGGTCGGCACTTGAAGTGCCGATTGGATGCCACTTCAGCTCCAATCAACACTTCAAGTACCGACTGGATGATGCCCCTATCAGATTCTGTCACGTAAGTTCCAGTCGGTACTTCAAGTGCCGACTTGAGCTGACGTGGCATCCAGTCGGCACTTCAAGTGCCTATCACATGCTACTTTTGCAAAAAATTTCAAACAGCCATACAAATAAGATTTTTTTTTATTTTTTTTAAATCATGTTTTTGGTACTCAAACAAGATTGCAACAACACAGTAAGGGTCAGTGTTATTATACCCAAACCAGCCACATGGCTGGAAATAAAGCACAACTTTGTCTCCAGTTGTCAGGTTTGTCATGACCATCTCACCAGGAGAATCAATCCAAGTGCGCCCAAATATCAAGTTGTTGACCTTAGTTAATGGTGGTACCAATTCCAGCATGACACCAGACTTTTTAAGTGTCACTCTAGTCCTGCGATAAAAAACAAAGATCACTTGGGATCAAAATTCACACAGCTGGTTTATTCGCAATCCTGAAGCAATCACAGCTCAGACAAATTTACCTTCCAAGTGGATAAATTTCTAGAGAGTTCCCCAAGAATTTGGTCTTCACCTTGGATGTGATGTCATAAGTAAAGTGTGCATTCTCACAGTGAGCTGCACCCATCGGAGGATGATGGCTTACCTGACAAAATATCATTAAAAAAATCAGTGAATGACATGCAGTAAACAAATGCAGAATCAGCACAATAGGTTAGCAAAAGTTATTTGCAGAACGTTTCAGTAATGGCAATGCTTCATGTCACTAACCTGCTCAGAAATAAATGTAATACCCTGGTGGTTAACCATCTCATATGTCTCCCCAAGGATGGGATTGAAAGGCTTCCAAGCACGCTGGTATCCAAAGTAGACCGATACAGCCCATGTAGCTGAAAAGTAAGGTTAAAAGATCAAAAAACAAGAACAAAGCATTGAAATGACATTGCTCACGAGGGAAGAGGAAACTCACCAGCATATACCATACGCATGTATGGGTCTTCAGATTCATCTGCTTTGTCCAAAAGTTCACAGTATTCCATCAACTGAACTCAGAACAAGCAGCTAAAACCATTAGCATTCAATTATTAAAACTTGAAACACGAAGAGGAGATGTATGATGTATCAAAGAATGTCTGGGAAAATTATAGCTCGTAACAGTATAATTAATAATAAAATCTCACAAAATTATTTTGCTCCTGAATTTTAGTCCTACGGTCCTACCTACGATTTCTTTTATAAGTCATTTTGAACTTGTGCACACGAATTAAGACATCAATTCAGATGATTTTTTGCCCCTCATTTATTCTGCTTCTGCTTTGGAAAATGTATGTTGTTTATTTGTGAGAGAAGTACCATTTATTTGACACTACAGTTAGGCGTTAGCCATATCTGAACTTCTATATACAGAAAGAAGATAACATGATGTGACATGACAGGTATCCTTGTGCACAAGAAATTGTCTTCTACTTACCCCATGATTATATATGCTTAAGTAAACAATAATAACAGGATTTGATGGCCGAGAAACAAGAACAGATTATATGCCATATATGGTAATTTTCAACTCCTGCCAGACTGATATTCTTCTAATGAGGACAGGGAAACCCTATGTTGGGAGTTGGGACCAGATTCCCAGACTGTGCGCACAGTCTCACAGGATAAAAAAAAAACAAGTATATAGCTTTGTACTGTAAATTTGTAGCGGTGCAAACCTCAGCCATTTTCTGAAGCATTGTCATTGGCTCAAAAATGATGACCGGAAGTGTCACAAGTGATGTAACATCTGACCCTATGTACTTGTGCATCATCTTCCAATAACTATCACGGTCCTGAAAATTAATTGGAATTTCAAGAACAGCATATGCAGTGATATACATGATAATATTGTACAGCAGAAATACAGAGGTTTTCCAAACATCCTCTAGAAAGACCTTGTATGCAAGTTCAGAGCCCAACTGAAGGTTGCTACATATTGATTGGCCTCATGAAACAACAATAGATCCGCATAGCAGCGGCTGCAGCATACAATGCAATAAAATTATCATTTGATGAAACCAACTGCAACTCATACGCAATGCCCGTTTCTCATCACTAGTAGAACTAGAGAAGTCCATGATAAAGACAAAATTACCAATGATGCTACATTTAAGGAATGAGTGAAGCTGTCATTACAGTTTCACCTTTTGAATGGAGAGGTTAAATAACAGTAAATTTCACAAAACTATAGGTGCTTTGATAAAATTATTACAAAACTACAAATTTAAGGCACAATATTACAATATGATGATGAACCATACAGATCATAAATATGACTTCAGTAAGCATGTAGCTAGTTCGATAAATCAGAGCAAGATCCAATTGACTAAACACTTAAACAGGTGCTGTCTTGGCAAGTGTTGAATCATACAAGTCCATGTGAAATCTCAAATCTAAATCCAAGTAAAACCGATGCAGTATGGAGTAATGCAATTTGCGAAGAGTGCACATGACATATTATAAAGAAATGGCAGTTGTGTACACATACAAGATGTCTGAAGCAATTGTTAAGAATGCTTAAGGGTTTTGAGAGTTGAGACTCTTAGTTATATAGTAGAACATAAGTGAGTCTAATGCAACAGAAGTAATCCGTCGGTCAAAAAAAAATTAAAATGTGTGTTCAGGCCTAGCTTATGTTTTTCTGTTGTGCACTTGTGCTGCACTACACAGTGGAATTTAGCTACTTATGAGCATCCTCACTTACTGACGCAAAAGCTGACAATATGTAAGTGCTGGTCTCAAACAAAGTATTTTTGACTGACATATACTGTAGCTGGCCTAAAAACATGTTTTTCTTTTCATACATGACATTACTATTTTGTTGTTGATTAAAAAATCCAAAATTTGTATATTCCCAGTACCATGGTTGGTCTAAAGAAATGCTTTTGTTTCAAGTTTTAAAATAATTTGCTGTTTTTCACTGATTCTCACCTCTTGCTTCCATCTCCCTCTCATAGCCTCAGCTTCCGCATCTTCCGTGCCTCCATCTGGGTTAATAACTTCAAGCCCTTCATAACCGACCAACCTATGCATAACATAACTGCTTGTTACAAAATACCAAGTAGTGACAAACTGTTTTGTCAACTAAAAACAGTCCCTTTGCAACAGAGCTCAACACCGATCTAATGAGTGTGCACATTTAAGAATAATTCAAGCCTAAAAAGGCAAAAAGACAAAATAAAGCGAAGGAGGCACCACGCTATGTGCATGTCAAAGGGGATTTCATTTACAGTAGGTCAACCTAAATATGTGTAAATTGCATGAGAAATTGAGAATTAAGTACAAACAACATCAGTTCTGTTGTAGGTTTAAGAGTTAAACATAAACTGTATTTCAAATAACAATACATGGTAGAGGCTGGCATAACATCCAGAAAATGAAGGAATTAACTTTCAACAAATTCTGAGCTGAATACCTGTTGGTTCGACGTATTTAACACACACGTCATATCACTATGTCTCGTAAGGTATTTGTACAGAAAAATAATGAGATGGCCAACAATATGATCACCAAGTTGCCAATCAACAGATGCCATATGCTACGATCACTAAAGCCAAGAGCTTGAACTTAATGAAACAAGCTGTTCTCAGTTGGTCTTGAACGACCTGCCGGCGGGCGATCAACGCCACAAGCTTGCATCAGGCGCGGGAACGCCAGATCACCGGCGATCAGTCCAGGCAGGGTTCTGAACAGAGGCCGAGACCAAATCGGGGGAGCCCAAGGCGGATCTGAGAGTCACGAGGGGGAACTGAGGTCGGCGCGCGGACTCACCCGTTGACAGATTTGTGCACGGCCGTGCCCCAGCTGCGCACGCCGGCGGCGATCGACGAGAAGAAGCCGCCGCCGCCGCCGCCGGACGAGGTGGCTCCTTCCTGGTCCTTCGATCCCATCCCCGGTGATCTGCAGTGTACGAAAGCGCGTGCGCCGGCGAGCGCTCGGAACTGCCGGGCTAGCCGGCTAGGGTTTGAGGGCCGAGGCCGGTTACCCGACCAGTGGCCAAGGAGAGCTTCAGGAGCAGCCGCGGATGGCAACGCCGCCTGCTGGCGGTGATGGCCGAGATTCCCGAGAAGATTTTAGTCGAGGAGGAGAAATTCGGAGCGGCCACGGGGGTGGCGTGGAGAAAAAGGGCAGACTGGCGGGCGCGGCGCGGCGCGGCGCGATCCGTCATAGACTCATGGCTGGCCTCGTGGGCGAGCGAGATATTTCCACCTCCGTTGCCCGCACTGTCCAGCCCAGCACTGCGGACATACAAAAAAATGATACTTTTACAGTATAAGATTTTAGTATAAATTCAACTCACGATTGATAGAAAAAGACAAATCAAAAGTACAAACTGTTGATGCATTATTCATGCCGAAATTTAGTTTTTTTAGCTTTCAATGTGTTGGCCTTTTTATAATTAAATATCCACAACTATTTGTATTGCAATTAACACAAAAATTTACATGCGTGCCCTCCATTTATGACTCTACAGGGAGTACAGTGCTACAGGCTCACCTCTCTGATCAATCCGTGAAAAGTCTGGGCAACTTTTTCCTGGAAAAAGGGGGATTCAACGCGAGTTTTGGTAGTACAAAGCCACTGCAGCTAGGACGACGATCTGGAGGCTTCGGCTTACGTATGAAATCATCGTATCGTCGTAAGTATACTGCTGCCGTTCTAGATCGAACGGATTGTGTTCACAGAACACGAATATTAATCAACCGTGCTGAACTTGAATCGCGTAACCCAACCGTGTTGAACTCATCACGGACTTTTGTCGCGTTTGGAGCGGAATAAAGCCTTCAGAATTAAAAAAAAAACAGAGAGGTTTTAGGCCCCCAACTCAGTTAAGCCTGGCACCATTCCCAGTCACTTGAAATAAAACTGTATTGTTCATCAACTTCCATTCGTTTTATTTTTATCTCTGTTTTTTAAATTTATGAAATATGATTCCCTGTTCAAAATTTAGGGAAAAAATACATTTGTTTTTATCCTATCACGAGGGCGGTTTAAAAAAATAAAAATGAAAATATATTTACGTAAATTAAAAAATAAATGAAAAGTTCCGGCCAACCACCAAGGCCCAACTGTTATCTCCAGCCCAAATTAATCCATTTGCAGCAGCCGGCTTTCGGCGTTGCTGATGATTTCCTCTCGTGCCTTTTTTTTATCCCGCATCGTTTCCGTGTACAACCAAGTAGAAATAAGCGGAGTTCTAATAAACAGGTTTTAATAAGAACAGCAATGAGAAGCATGGAAGATAAACTGCATGGATGGAAATTGAAATGAAATAGAAGAGCATGTCTAAAAGCCCTCTCTATTTCTAGCTCTCCATTTATCCATTTAGACAACTCGCCAAAAAAATTCCTCTCCAAATTTACTATACACTCCAACAGACTTTCTATTTTCAACTCTATAAAAAGATTACTCTTCTTTTTAAAATCCCAAAATATTTTTTAAAAAAATTGATTTCTATTTGAAATCCCAATGTATAAACTTATAAATACCCAAAATATAAAGTTTTCAAATTTTAGAAAATTTTCAAAATATATTTTTCTCTTTTTTATTTTTATTTCTCTTTTTTTATTTCTCTTCATTTTCATTTTCCTTTTTCTCTCTTATTTTTCTTTATTTTCTTTTCTTCTGGGTGCTCGTTTTGCTCTTGTCCTGTGTGTGCTGGGACAATGTAGTGGCTGGCACGCGGGGCAACAGGTACTGTAGCAGCATGGCACCCACAGATGGTAAGCCGACTTGGCTGACCAAATTTGGCCAGCGAGAAGAGCAGTTTGGCCAGCCAATAAATAGCTTAGTCATTTATATAGCTAGTCTTTTAAAGCTTCTTTTTTTTATTAGAATGGCTAAATTTTAACTTGGAGAGCCATATAGCCATTATTTAGAGATGCTCTTAGCTAGCAGCCGAGCAGGAAATGGATGGAACCTCGTAAGCATCTGCGAGTGAGTTGTCGACATGATTTCACAGTGTTTCAGCAGCACTGCTGCACGCGACATATCAGACGTCGTTCATATCCACCGCGGCGGCCCAAACAGGCATTATTTGAGCTGATTGACGATGACAGGCAGCAAGAGCACAGTGAGAGTACTCCAAAACGACATGGAGTCGTCTCCCAGCTTTCATGTCCTCCAGCGACAGCCAAAATCATTCGGGACTTGACGTCTGCGAGCAAACGTACGTACCGACGCTCTCGCCTCCATCGGAAAACTCAGAGCTGGGCAGCCGGCCGGTTTCTGGTTTTCCGCTTGGAAACAACCATATCATTACGGAGTGATCGAGCCGTAGCCACTAGCTAGTAGTTAGTGCAGCTCCGTGGAGATAAGCGCTGAGCTGGAACTTAATTGATACGTTAACGTTATGAATATGATTGATGCGTGGCTCTGAATCTCCCTGATCCCTTCTCTAACAACGTTGTCTTGTGCAGGGAATGCATGCACCTATCTAGGCCCTAGCCAGCCAGACTCACTCGAGGTGGTGGTTCTTGTCCCCTAGCTGCCTGCCTTCTGCTAATATAGTTGTTGTTCTGTTGCCGTCACCATGAGAGCCACTCGTCGTGCGAGTACGTGTGGGTGATGCACTGATGCGTTCGTTGTGCAGGCTTGAGAGCTCGTCGATGCAAGCAAACCAGAATATATATACTATACTGACGCAAATATATTATACCTTATATATGATATGTTAATTATCTACTAGGTCCATATCCTAACAGTAGAGTACTATACCAGCTTACAAAAGTTGATTGCTCAGCAGCATATATATGCAGCCGCTTCTCGACTCACTTTCAGCTTACGCTTTACACCCAGCCAGCTAAGCTAGCTTTAAGCTAGGAGCCTAGGTCAGTGGGTCGCAATTCGTTCCAAGGGAAAATAAATTATCATCTGAACTTCTGAAGAAAATTAACTGACAAAGAGGCATTGCTGTTGGGAAAATTTCCACAGCTGCATACGAGCTTGAGAGCTCTCCCAGTGCAGCGGTAGCTCCTGATCTCCTATTGCGGTAGAGCCAAAGGCGACGCCGGCGCCGGCCGGGGAGGCACGACAGCGACGCGGCGGTCAGTTCCAGTCACTGATTCGATGCGGGTGAAAAGGACGAGAGCCGAAAGGCAGGGCACTCCCGGGCTACCGGCCGGCCGGCCGGCGGCCAAAGTTCGTTGTTTTCCCTTTGCTAGTCCCTGTAGCATGAAAGGGTTCTCCACTGTATCAGACTTCAGGCAGCTGCAAACAAAGAGATTTAATATTTGTTTCTCTACCGTCACTTCAATTTTTAAAAGTTCAGAGCTTAAATATCATTGATTTAAATTGTTTTATATATCATTTATTTTATTTTATTTTTCAGCACAAACATATCACCACACATGCGTACACAGTACCCACCTCCGAGTGTGCGGCCGGCCTCTTGACACACACACCACATTCAGAAAGCTACAGTTTTTTATTGAAAACACATCCACACACACGGATTACTGCCATCGGAATTTGTGTATCTATAACTTCATCACAGCACTAAGCACGTGTGTCATGTGGCCGGCTTCCCACGTACGAGTTCGTACGTCCTTTCGGCGCATCAAGATCAGGGCCCCGTGTGCGAAGCGTGCAATGGTTTTAATTAATTCTAGCTCATTTGGGTAAGTCCATGCAGAAAATACTCGAAAAGTTTCAGTGGATTCATGCATGCATGTATCAGCTTCTGAACTTTTTCCTGGAATATGTCTAGGGCTGAACAGTTGAGATGTCACCATGTAAATTTCCATGCTAGTTAGCAGCAGCAACTAATCAAAACAAGCAAGTTGAGACTTGGTAGAAGAGCAAGTTGCCGGGTTGATAGACATGCATGCTCATACAGAGCTTATCGTCGGAGACTGATGAGGCTCGACATTTCTATGGACCACGGATGAGTTGCATTTTGATTACCAAAGCAAAGGAAATAACAATAAATGTAAGACTCTTAGAAACTGCAATTTTTTCTATATAAACGAAAGAAACCGTCAAAGTTACTTCAACTTCTATTTTTACAGCTTTTCAGTTCGAACTTTTAAAAAAACTAACTATATTGTTGAAAGTTTGGAAAGTTATTCTCACACTAACTTCTATATCTTTTTTTTATAACTCACAACTCACATTATTATTTTTAGAATTTATAGTTCAATTAAACACACCCTGACACCATTTGGTCGGTTAAACTTTTCAACCAACTTGTTTGTTATAAAGCTAAAAGTTAAAGCAAATAGCTCACCCACTAACTATATTGTTGAAAGTTTGGAAAGTTACTCTCACACTAACTTTTATATCTTCTTTTTTTATAACTCACAACTCACATTATTTTTTTAGAATTTATAGTTCAATTAAATACATCCTGACACCAATTGGTCGGTTAAACTTTTCAACCAACTTATTTGTTATAAAGCTAAAAGTTAAAGCAAATAACTCACTCACAAACCTAGGCCTTACCATGTTTGGGCTCATACACCTATGTCATCTGCATTGTTGCATATTGGAGGTTTTTTGCAGCTGCCACTCTACAAACGCGTCTGGCGCATGATTAATGGTATCTTTATCTATGTCATTTGGAATATTTGGAAAGAACGAAATCGTCGTATTTTTCAAGGGGGCTCACTTCCATATCTAAATGTTTCGTCTTGTAGTGCATGATGTTGACTTGTGGGTCCGTTTATGTAACATTCTCCTCCTTTTTTAATATAGTTTATGAGAGTTCTGGCTATTTCTTCGAAGAAAAACATGCCGGATTTTGTATGTACAAAATGAACATCACGTTGATTTTGTAGATTCTAAGTTTAAAGTTAGATTATAATTACATACCATGCCATTCATCACTAACATAGTGGTTCATTTTTTTCTGTTTTGTACTAAACAACTATACAATTTTACTATACTCACAAAGCTCATAGCCGGTGGATCCAGTGTTAGTATTGTCACATCATAATAATGCCGTCTTGTAGTGCATGACGTTGTTGAGTAGAATCAACCTACCTTGTTTTAGGGTTGGGATGGGGTGAGTGTTTTGCTACACTGTTATTGGTAGGTGTGACTCACTTGCCGGTCCGTTTATATAACATTATCCTCCTCTTTTAATATAATTTAGCAGAGTTCATGCTATTTCTTCAAAAAAAACATGCCGGCTTTTGTATGTACAAAATGAACATTACATTGATTCTGTAGATTATAAGTTTAAAGTTAGATTATAATTACGTACCATGCCATTCATCACTAACATAGTGGTTCATTTTTTCTGTTTTGTACTAAACAATTATACAATTTTACTATACTCACCAAGCTCATAGCCGGTGGATCCAGTGATCCACAGTATTAGTATTGTCACATCATAATAATGCATTATTTTTTATTTTGAGTATTATTATCTGATTTAGTATGGATAACAACACTTTGTTAATTGTTAATTAATAAATCTATAGACACTAATCCGTCCCTACGGCCCGATGGTTACCTGAACCCGGAGGTAATAAAAACTGGCGGTTTGCTGTCACTTCTCCTGATGTCACTGACACCTTCAGGTCTGTTTACCAGCGCCCGGTCGCCGTTAATTATTGAGAGATAATCACGTAAAATATCCAGGATATATTGCTTGGCGTCGCGACATTTCCTTGCTTTTGTCATCCTGCACAAGGTGCACTCTGAATATTGGCTCTTTTGAGATCGAGATGAGTCCTAAAAACATTCTTTAACAACTGATACGTGCTACTAGCTAGAGGTCTCGTCAGTCATGTCGTTAGCCGATTAAGTAGCACGGTCCCTTGCAATCTTGCATCAGAATTCAGAAAGGAGGATCTGATCTTTCGAGGGCTCGTCTCGATCTGATCACTCCTTAGCTCATCAGCCATCATCGCTACGTACGTGCGTGTGCAATGAGATGGTTTTCTCGATCGAGCTAGCTCAAAACATCGGTTAACCATTTTGTCCATCCAAACGAAACGATCAGGTAATTTCAGGCGAACATCGTGATGGCGCGACACAGAGAGAAAAAAAACTGATACAGGCACATGCATCAACGACGTTGACTCCAATACTATATCCTCTAGGGCAGCATTGAACAACACTAAATCTTTGTGTGTCACGTCTGGTTTGGAGCCTTTCTCATCCGAAGTCGGTGAGTGACTCCACGAGATGTTGATGAGCATGACGCAAATGTTTTCACATGCTTCACACACACGGCCCTTTTTTCTCTCTCTTTTCTTTATGCGCGTAACATCCTGGGCAGGTAGATGTGTGTTCTTCTCTGTGGACGCTTTCGAAATTCAGACACCCGGTAGAAGAAGAAGCCTGCAAGCCAAAGGCACCCACAGACTCAGATTTTGGCGTATCACTACGGGTAATTCCCGTAGTCATCGACACGGATTATGCCCCATCTCTAGGCCTTGGTTAATGGACTGAGTTGGTTCGGCTCGATCGACAGCCTCCAGGTCTAGGAGCTCGACGCATCAAGAAACAGAAGAAATGATAGCGAAATCAAGCACCAGTCCATGACGGAAGGCTTGTTTGTTGTTCAGAGTAACGAATCAAATTTATTCCGGGCCATGGAAAGGACACAGGCAGCACAGCCACAGGCGTCCGGGACAGTAGAGTAGTAGACAGCCGGGAGTGGCCATGGCAACAGTGTGGCCAGCAAGGCGCGAAAAATCTGATGCCAGGCGAGTGGCGGCGCGACGCGCGAGGCAAGCAAAAATGCAATGGAGCGGCTTCGTTGCTACAACAATAAATCAAATTAAATCACCGGAGGCAAGAGATAAAATCAATTTCAGTACGATTAAATATCAACATCAACATCAACAAAGCCTTTAGTCCTAAGCAAGTTGCGGTAGGCTAGAGTTGAATCACCAAAGAGAGAGAAAAGGGAGGAGAAAAGCTTTTAAGAGCACTAAAAGGGAAAAGGCTTAATTACAGTTCGGGCACGTGGATAGCTTCTTTCCAAGCACTTCTATCCAAACACAACTCATTTGGGATATTCCATTCCTTCAAGTCCCTTTTCATTGCCTCATTCCATGTCAAATTTGGTCGCCCTCTACCTCTCTTCACATTATTGACTTATCTCATGATACCTCTATGCACCGGTGCCTCTGGGTCTCCGTTGGACATACCCAAATCATCTCAACCGGTGTTGCGTAAGCTTTTCTTCAATTGACGCTACTCCTAGCCGATCGCGCATGTCATCGTTTCTCACTTGATCCGATCAAACTAATTAAAAAATAAATTTTACTAACTTACTTTATTTCTCTCCCTCTAGCTGATTAGCTCTCTCGCCGTTGTCCCGCCGCCGTCCGTGTGCCGTCCCGTGACCGACCGCCACCCCACTACCACGGAGCCTACACCGTGTCCACTCACCCACGTCTATCTGCCGTACTTGGTCGTCTTCATTCCTCGTTATCGTGACGACCAATAGTCCATCCATCGTTACTATCGCAGTGGTGGCTGCCACGTGCGCGGCCAACGCCGTCTCATCAATCGTCAACTTAACCGTGTCAAATGGAGAGAGAGAGGACAGGAAGAGGAAGTGAAAAAAGTGGGGAAGAGAGAAAAGAAAAAAGAAAGAAAGAAAATAGTCTGATAGATAATAGGCTTTCTACTTAAATTTGAATCGTTGGATCATTGAAAATGAATAGGCCATAGTTGTTAGAGTTGTTGGACACACCTTAAAACTTTTCTAAAAATTATTAATAATTATATGTGCCATATTATTCTCAAGATATCACCTTTTTATTCGTGTTTGTCCGATCTGAGATTGTTCATCTTAATTTAGGTGTGTGTCATAAAAAAATTTCTTTTATTTTCTGAGCTAAATATGTGAAATGATATTTTAGGTGCACCATAAAAATTTCTTTTTATTTCTTCATATAAATATACGAAATGAAATGATACTCATACAAGTAACCCCATTCTCTTTATTAATAATGGTTACTTCTAGTAGTAATTTACAAGCAAATTAAGATCTGACGATATATATATATATATATATATATATATATATATATATATTTATTATAGGACGTAGGACCTGTCCCAACATTGTGGTTACATTCTGATTTCTCAACTCCCATGGAACAGCCATTACTGTTGTTGGAACGTGTTTTGTTGCCTGGCCAATGCTGAATTCCACCAGAAGATCACCTGTCCGGCCAGGGATGGATCATGGATGCTCGTTCTGTTTGAACGATGCGCCAGAGTTGGGAGAGACGGGGGGTTCTACGCGGTGACCGATGTCTCGATGGCGACGCGGTCGGAGTAGATGAGCATGTCCTCCGCCTTCTCGGCCTCCTCCCACAGCTCCGGCAGCGCCTCCCTGATGTTGTGGATGCTCTCCAGCGCGTGGTCCGCGCCCTTCACCCGCTGCGGCGTGCCGACGAGCACCGTGTGGAGGCCGATCCGCTTGCCGGCCTGGATGTTGCGCACGCTGTCGTCGAAGAAAATCTGGAAGGGCCAGTGCCAAGAAGCTTTCTTCAGCACACGGTCAAGCGACAAGAAGAAGAAAAAAAGCGATCTTTTTGAGGCGGCGTCAGGTGTGACGTGCTTACAGCCTTGTGAGGGTTCACGTTGGCGATCCTGAGGGCCTCCTCCATGGCGTCGACGTTGGGCTTGCATAAGACAGGGGTCCTGGGCAGCTCGGCGGCGGTGGAGCCGGGCCGGGCGAAGTGGCCGGCGATGTCGAAGATGCGTCCCTCTCCGTCGGACGGCGGCGACGGGCACGGCGGGTTCAGGGTCTCGAAGCAGATGATCCCCTCGAAGCAGTCCTCGAGGCCCAGCCTCTTGAGGGATCTCACGGCGTGGTCCTTGTCGCCGTTGGTGAATATCTGCAACACACGTGTCAGCAACTCGTCAGCCACCATTAGCAGCTCAGCTCAAAGGTAAACATTTTGACATGCGAGAGAGATCGATTTCCATTCTGTCAGGAGAGCTTACGTGTTTCCGGATGCGCAGGTTCTTGAGAATGTGCTTGAGAACAGGGTCAGGCTTGATGTTCTCGTACGGCAATCTTCCGTGGACAAAGCTGTTCAACAGAGATGTTCAACAGAGCACTAGAGAGTACAGAGAATCGGCATAAGAGAAATAAGGGCTTAATGCATCCGCGTCTGTACCTGTGGTACTCGTCGTAATCGAAGGTGTAGCCGATTGCCTGAAAAAAAACCATAAACAGATAAAAAAAACAAGAAAATTTTCACTACTCTGAGTCGTCACCACATAATTCAGAAAGAAAAAGAAAGAACAGTGGGCTGTCAGAGTAGCTTCTTATTTACCCTGAGGCCGGCCATCGTCGTGCCGTAGTTCTTATACAGCAGATTGCCCAGGTTTTCGATCTTGCTCTCTTCAATACCGAGCTTCTCAACCATGTAATCTGAACAGAATGGCAAAGAAGGAAAATGATTGCATGAGCTTATCAGATTTTAAGCACTAAATGAGAGCAATATGTTGCAGAGTGAGATTCAAGAAGCCTCACCTTCGATGTTCTTCTTGACACGAGCAGCGATCCCCGAGCTCATTGGGTACAGAGTGTCGTCGAGGTCTGTAGGGTTGGTTACCCACGGAAGAACAGCATCAGGATCTTCGCATCCAATAAATAAAACAGAGGGAGAAAGCGAAGGTACAAATCAACGGAGAGTGGCATTCTGCAGGAACTGGCAGCTTACCGAAGAGCAGGCAGTCGAATTTCGGGGCCTGGACCTTGTGGCAGCGGTGATCGAACTCCATGGTTTTTCACGCTGTGATGAACGAACGAGCTGTAGAAATGATCAAGAATTAGCAGGTCCATTGATCACTTATCCAAGAGTTCCATACCGATTTTATCGTCATTTTCAAAGTATTAAAATATGTATCTTTTCTTTCTGAAACAAAAAACCCGCATCTTTCTGCCCCCTCATTCTTGACGCAACGATCACCAAATCAAAACATAAAACAGGGTCACATTTGCCATGAACCCACAGCCAAGAACACGAGCGTACCTCCTAGCTCAAAGCTCGCGACTCGCGAATTGCGCAATGCCGCAGTGATGAGCCAAAGAAAGAGAGAGAGACAGAGGTCTCGAGCCTTCAGAAGCTAGCTCTCAAAACGCTACAGCTTAGCGAGAGACAGAGAGAGTACGAGGCGGAGGGGGAGGAAAGGAGGCAGGGGTAGGCGGGTTTATATAGGGGAAGCCATGGCGTCGTGACCCGGCGATTGGCCAGCCGTGGTTAGCAGCTGATTACCCCTTAATCAATTCGTTAAGCACGGGGTCTTCCGGTTGTTAATAGTCACCATGGCAGTGCCGCCCAGCTGTCGCCCCATGATTGGTCCTAACAAACAGCGGGAACAGAGAGCAAAGATCATGTGTCGGGATGTGATACGAAGATTTTAACATACATAACGTTAGAGTTTTAATTAGATTTGATGTCAGCTAACCCATATTTTTTAACGATATGACCCCTTTTCCCCTGAAATTGCCCGTCTCCTCTGGTGGACAAGACGGAATTTCATGGACATGGCGAAGCTGAGAAGAAGAAGAGATCACCGGCCACATACACAGAGAATGCATCGCAAGATCGCCGTACCCAGACCCCCAGACGTATACAATTACACATGACGCGCCATTAAACTGCGAGGAAGTTGTTCAGAGGAATTAATTGAGGAGGCCATCGCATTGCGCAAACTTGTTATCCACACAGGTGACGTGTGGCGCTGAGCCAAATCATGTGACCTCAAGCTCGTTGCTCGGTTGCTCCAGATCGAACGGGGCGGCACGGCAACAACTGTAGCCGGATTCTGGAACGAGATGCCAAAAAAAACGATTTTTAAGGTAAAAAGAATGCAGTGATGAAACGTCGGTCACTCGTCCAATGCAGAGTTTTTAGGGCGAGATGGACAGGTGGTTGGCAGTGAACTAGTAAGGTTGCTGTAGGAATCCACGCGGACGATCCAGAGATCATGAGGATATGGGTGGCAGAAATCTGGATGGAATGGTTGGATCAGAGATTCAGGGTTCATGTGGCTGGCTGGGCAGAACAAACTTGAACCGCTTCCTTCATCGCCGGACTGATTTCTTTTATTTTCTTTTCTTTGACACGACTTTCGCTTCAAACAGTTTGTCAGATTTCGCGAGGTGAAGTTGTCAGATTTAGTAAAATATTTACGATAATCTCAAATCGAGGGGAAGCTTGATCTGAAATTGTAGTTGGGGACAGAATGCGAATCATTTGGCAGGCCAATTATTGGAGGAAATCATTTGATAATACTCGTGCGGGACCACGTGGCGCCGGAAAATCCCCGATTTTTCCCAGGTTGCGCACGGCGACGCGTCCACGCCCTCCATCATACACTTGTCATCTCAAGGCAAATGTCATTGTGAAAACAGTTACCAAGAATCCAATTGGATAACTCCTGTGAATTCAGCGGATAGGCGGTGAAAAGATGAACACGGAGAATTAGACGGATCACACGTTCAAGTGAGAGATGTCTAATGGGCTAACGCGACGGCTAATGGGCGTCGCACTAACGCGCGCCGGCGTTCGCGCTCTCTCGCCGCGCTCGCTTTGGTTGCGCGGGCACGAGCGACTGTCTCTCAATGGAAAGGAAGAAAGGTAGGGGCGACCTTGCGGCAGGGGGGAGTTGACATCTAGCACGGTACGCATGCGAGCGATATGGTGCGCCGCGTTGGGTGGCTGGTCTGGCCCGCCCGGCGCCCGCGCCACCGCCCGGATGGCCCGCTCCGAGCTTCGGTGTTGTGTGCGCGCACGGCGCGGCGTACGGCTGCACGTACTGAGCCCGCCCACTCTATCGATCTCTCGCCGCGCGCGCACTCGTGGCCACGGCCGCCCCGTGTTGTGCCATGAGACGCCGGATGCGATGGGCGTTGGTTGGTCGTTGGCGCGACCGTGTCACCGTGTGTGCACTGCCCCTTCGTCTCCGCGAAATGTCTCCCTCTGAACCTCGCAAGATTAAATCGCAGCGACCGTGTTGTTTAACTCGTCGCTCCTGGTTTCGGTTTCGCATCACAAATTTGAGTTGATTTCGGTTATACAACGCGGTGCATCACTGCATCGTGTCCACATTTTTGCCGTGTGAGATCAAAACTGCTCGGAACGACATCGGTAACATATAAAGACGAGGTCAATTTCTGCACAGGATCCCAACGCACAAATACAAATCCACGGGGTGCTGCTTAATATAAGCACCGTGACACTGTAATCCTCGCGAGATCTCGACGCCTTAAGAGCAAAGATGGGATCAAGTTTGGCGCTGCCTGTCACGCATGGAACGAGCCTAATAAAAAGGCGAAATCAACCCACCGGAACGGGCAATCAGCTGCAACAAAAGCACAAATATCTTTGGCCAGTTGTACAGTACAGAGACCCGTACCACGAACGCACACTCAGCGTGCGATTCAAGCACACCGCCAATAATTCTTCGTCTTGGGCTGCTGCTGCGCTGCCAGTGAGCTGCGATGCACTAGCAGCAGGCAGCAACGCCAGCCAACCAGGCAGCCCGGGGCAGAGCCGTATGCCGTATCGCACTCGCAACGCAGGGACCAAAGCCACGTAAAACCAACAGCAATAATGTAATGCTGCTACTCGCCGGGCGATCTCCAAGTACACAGGTACATCGTCGTCCCAGATGCTGGCAAGAATTGCGAGCGGGCTGCCATCGTCGCAGCCTCGCAGGGAGGGCAGAAACGCGTCGCAATCCGTCGAAAAATGTAGTTTTGGGGGTCGCAGCCACTTGAGCTTTTAGCTCGGGCGGAATTATTGGAAACCTAGAGATAAGATCGAATTGGTTATCGGCGATCCAGGGAAAGCATCCGCAGCGTGGGCTCAATAATTCAGAGACAGCACATCAAGCTATGGCGTGCAGGTGCAGCCAATGGATCTAGTACTTGTGACTAATCATTGGCAGCCATTTATGGGTCTTAATCGCTCGCCAACGTATTATTTTAGTGGCACGCCTCACATAAGCCTCCGGATTAACCTTGTTTAATCGGCAGCTTGGAGTGTGTCAGTCTATCAGGTCATCGGTTCCTCGCAGTTTTTGGCGCTTGTTAGCAAGCAAAAATTGCCTGCATTTGGTTCAGAGGAACAGTGACTTGTGTAAGCTAAAATCGCAAAAAGATAGGATGGTTATATCGATTGAAATACACGGAGCATGTCAGACATGTCCAAAAACCACGTGTGCGAAATTGTTGGTCTCCTTCAATTCTCTTGATCGAGCACGCGTTCATTCACATGGCTCGCTTGCAGCCTTACAAAATGCCTTTTGAGAAATAACAAGTGCCATGCTCCCGCCTAGCAGGAAAGATCCATATGAATTAGAGCAGGCAAAGTCCGAACACACGAATTCCCTTGCAAAAACCTGCTGATTTAACAACGAATCAAGTAATCAACTAATGCTAGCTAACAAAGAGTGTCAGACCAAACTAGCAAGTGGTTAGGGGACGACCGGGAGTATTAATTAAGCGTTGATCGTGCCGAGTAGTAAACGCCGCGGCTGGATGGGCTGGTGTCACACGGTGCCTGGCTGCATATATGTAGTAGACGCTTCTGCTAACACGCAGCAATAATTTTGACGACGACCTTAGCTTGCTGGTCAGTGCACTCTACATTGCTAGAAGAAGCCGTCAATACGACGCACTAGCATTCATTTGTCTATGCCGGTGATGGGCTCCCTTTGGCGTTCTTTATACAGGTAGTCAATTTAGAGGATTAGAAGATCCGCGTGGTCTATTTGAGACTGTTCAACTACTGACGCCCTTCAGATAAACTACTCATCTTTGTTCACACTGCGACAGTAATTTCGTAATCGATGCATATATATATTTTCTGATTGTCAGAC